>OZ026612.1:52850072-52917176 GCA_964020975.1 Hermodice carunculata
TGTGCATATGTGTCACACAACCTCAAAAACTGAAGTAGTGTGTTGTTTGTTGCAGACTTTGACCTTTGGATCTTGTTAGGACGGTGGCATCTTGTGTGTCCCTTAAAACTCTTAAGTTAAAATGTGAACAGAAACAAGAATTTGTGAGTCACAAATTGAGGAAGCTATAGTACGTGCCCACCTTTACTGGAGATACCAGGACTAAATGTATGCAATTCCAAGAATTTGAATACCTGGTCAGACACATGTGGAACTTGAGCAGTTGTGCTCATTCAACACCTTGGAAGGACAAGATTTACTCATTTATTGCAGAAATGAACCTAAATTGCAGAGGTATTTAAATTTCGTGGGTACATCCGTAACACATTGGATTTCATCACATGTTCAACTTTTCCTCCTTCAGCTGTTTCAAATTTTCCACTGAGAGATCTTCAATATTAGCAACCAAGACCGTGATGTGCCAATTGAAAATTGTACCGGTAGGTCTTTTGCTGAATAGAAAGATGCTCTGTGGTTCCTTACATAATGACCAAATACTAAGGGGAAGAACACCGGGTGGGCTGCTTGGTGATGTCTATGTTTGACAGGAACGGACAGAAGTGAAAATGGATATGGACTCGACTTATTTTCTTCCACACTATGATTTGGAAAATGAATACATGCCTCCACCTGCTCCCTGGATTACATGTTGTCTGTTCAAAGGCAGTCAAGCCAGTCAGACTTGGATCTAGATGCAACCTTGTGCAATGGCACATGACTGACACAAGCTATAGTAATATTATGTCAAAGATGTTCTGCACAAATTATGCTTTTGCAACAATGTGCATATGAAAGAAATCTGCCAATTTTGTTTTTCAGTAAAATATACAATCATGTACTTTTGCATTAAACTGTTTTGTAAAAAAAAAAAAACGAAATCATTTTGTTCATGTTTTGTGTAAAAAAAATGTTCAAATGTAACTTGCCTGCATTGTAGTCTAAAGCAGACTCAAGTTCTTTTTCTTCTTTTTTTTTTTTTTTTTTTTTTTGTGCTTCAGGTGAAGCATTTTTGGAAGTGACACATCAGCAGTCAGGTGTGACGGGAGTATGCTGGGACATCAGTCCGAAGCTCATGAATGCATGCAGTGCTTCAAGTTGAACTACATGCAAGCTAATCCTGACAAGTTTCAAGCAATAAATGTCAGTCTATACATCAGCACAAAAAAAAAAAAAAAAAAAAAAAAGCAATTTCTGATGCTGATAACCCTCTATGTCATCTTGAATTAAATGCAACAAGAATCAACTTTCAAAATGAAGTGACTATTAGGTATAACCACTGACGAGGAATTTAAATTTAACCAACGTATCATAGATATATGTAAAAGAGCAGCCAAACACGTTTTGTGCCGCTTACCTCATCTACTGGACCAGAAAACTATACTGGTAATATACAAAACCTGAACAATCAAATTTCAAATGCTGGTCCCTCATATGGCACTTCTGCAGTCCTACCAATGGGTCAAAAATAGAGAAAATCCAGTGTCGTGCTCTTAATTTTTTTTTTTTTTGTAAAATGATACGAGAGTCCGGCTCCCTTCTTTTGTGCCGTATTTGTTCAACTAGTTTCGCCACTTGAGTGGCTCTTCAGAAACTTAATTTTGTATTTGGCACAAAGCATAGCCCATGTGCCCGGACCAAAGTAATGTATGTCCACTGGCAAAAGCATGCCCAACACCCCTTATGATCCAAAGACATTGGGATCTACCTCAACTCCTCTTCAAGTTTGTTCACCAGACCAGGCCATCATATTTACATAATTTATTCAGGCTCAAAACAAATGGCCTTCTCACAAAAACAAATTCTTTAGCTGTTCCTAGGGTCAGCATCAACACTTGGCCATTATAGCCTGAGATGCTTTAGAGCTAAATTCTGGAATGAACTTCCAAATATATGTAAAGAGGACATGGATCTCAAAAGAATTTAACAAGCTCATAAATAGCTGGGATGTTCTCATTTGCAACTGTGCCTTTTGTCAGACAAATTAATGTGGAGCCTGCATTTTTAGCTCAGCTGACTTGCTAGTCAGGCTGAGCTTTTAGGAGGCCGAGTCGTCTGTCGTCTGTCCATTCACATTAATTTTTCAACTTCTCCCAAAACCATCAGCCAGATTCACTTCAAACTTGCTGGGGATGTACCTTGGGTGGGTCTCTACCAAGTTTGTTCAAATGGTCATGGTCCAATAATTTTTTTGATTTTTTATGCATTATTTTGGGTTCTTTTTGGGGGCAAATCTTAAAAATCTTCCTCTCTGAAACCGCTCACCCAATTGCTCTGATATCACACAGGAACACTCTAGGGACTCCTAATTCTTAATTTGATCATCAGGTGGCCCTGCAATTTTTTTCTGTTATGTAATTATTATTTTGTATGTTTTTGCTATTTTTGACTTCTCCTCCAGTACTGTCACTCAGATTGACCTGAAACTTGGTGGATATGTTCCTTGTGTAGAGTCAAACAAAGTTGTTCACTAGGTGTCACTGCTATGGATTTCTGACTTTTAACAATTTTTGCAATTCGGGTACTTATGGGTAAATACACCTTTCCTAGTGATTACTATGCAAGTCAATGGGCATTCCAATGCTAATGCTCATTTTCGATATCTCCAAAACTATCATCCAGATTGACTTCAAACTTGGTAGCAATGTACCTTGGGTGGGTCTCTAGCACGTTTGTTCAAATGGTCACGCTGCAAATGTTTTTTTTCTTTTTTTTGGCAAATCTTAAAAAATCTCTAACGAAACAGCTCACTCAATTGCTTTGATATCACACAGGAACACTCCTTGGGTCTCCTATTTCTTAATTTGTTCACCAGGTGGCACTTTAATTTTTAGCTCAGCTGACTTGCTAGGCAGGCTGGGCTTTGAGAAGGCTCAGTCGTCTGTCTTACAAATACTAAATGTCGTATACATTCAGCTAAAGATCAACACAGATCTGTTCAGTTGCAACCTTGATTTTGTGGTACAAGCTTAGGTCAGCAGAGCATGGGTTGTTCATGCAGCCCTCCAGTTAGTTGTTTTTATATATTTTTTTAACATCTATATCATGGGACTTCCCTCATTGTCTCTAAATGCTCCTGAGCATGCCTTTTATTATGCAGTTCTTTTATGGTTGGTCAAGAGCCTGGCATGCTCATGTTATATATATTTTTTTGTTTTTAATTTTACAGACTTGAAATAAATCATATCTTTAAGCTTTTAACTTGGTGTCACCAGGTTTACTGATGCTGGTTTGTTTGAATGCAAATGACGAGCCATGAACAGCAACTTTCAAGAATTAGAATGGAAAAGGCGGCGCACTTTATTTCACTTCTCTGGCAAATTATGCAATGTGAATCAAGTATGAACAATAATTCATGAGCCTAACCAGGAAGGCTTTTTGTCTAAAGTTGAAAAGTTGCATGGAAACTTTGCTGCTATACATTTGTACCAAGGCAAGACAATAAGTTCTGTTTTTTTAAAGAAAATTTACCTTGTGTGTGCGAATGCTCATCAGTTTAGAGTACCATACATAGCGAAAATGAATTTACACCATCTTTTTAATTATAACAAAACAAGTCAACACCAACAACCTACATATTTCAAAACTAGGGTCTGTTCCTTCTCTCTGCCTCCCTCACCCCCCAAAGGGGGGGGGGGGGGGGCAAAAAGCCTTCAGGTGAAGAAAGCTAATAGTACACTACATAAGCAACAGTAATAAAGCTCATTAAATTTCACTGGGTATCACTTTTGGTTCATATCCTTAGAAAAAACAAAGAAAACAAAACAAAAAACAAAAAAAAAAAAACAAAAAAACAGTAAATGGCTTTGGAATGTAAAGTTGCTTTTAAAAATGCATATAATGTGAAGTTCCAATGAATAGCTGAATAAAATCCCTGCACATAAGATAGTCCCTCCCCATCTTAGCCATTTGGGATACATGCATAAAACTGCAGGGGTTGCTAAATAATAATACAAAGTTATATAAAAAAAAATGCTGCATCATATTGTTTAACTTCTTGAACTGGCACATACCAATGTCTAGCATTCATTGCCACTTCTATTTTATTATAAAAGACATTGAAAAACTGAACAGTCACGTATTCATTGTGTGGGTGTACACCACAAAATGGCAGCCATTCATAATAACTGTTCATCAAAATACGTTGAGCACTCGTCACTTGGTCATGCAGAACATGGAAACTTGTACATTCCCTGTCTGATAAAGAAACCAAACAACATGGTGTGTTCAGAACATTTTATTGGCAAAACATAGTATTATTGTTTACAAATTTGTTCTCATTAAAGCATCTTGGGATCCAATATGACATGTTTACTTTTTGGGGGGTTTTTTTTGGTCAGAAAAAATCTTTGGTATACAATATAAAGTTGAAACAATAAGTGTATTATGTACATAACTGCATTGTTACAAATTAACAGCTCTTTATTGGCTGATCACTATTTTGAAACCATCACAATTACATCTGATTCAGCTGAAGGAACTGCCTTGATGATTCCAACACGTAGTGCATGTATACAACCTGATCTTGTGTAGCTTCAGTAGTTTCTCATATAAAATGAGCAACCAACCGATACAGCTTGAAGTAGTCTTGATTTCGGTGACTGACGTACTGTTCCATTGATCATCTGTCCAGACCAGTTACCTTTGCATGTCTTTTGAAGACCAACACAACTACTGTACAGTTTCTCCCTATTTCAAATCAAGAACCTAATAGATCAGGATTTGCCTGCTGTGAAACTTCAAAATGAAGCCAAGTAGTTTCATTGTTCTGAATTCTCCATTTGGGATCACTGGAGACAAAATACTGCAATTTCAATTATGGATGTTTAACTGAGTTTATATGTTCTTCCTACAGGTATATATACATATGGCACATGTTATTTATAATGGTTTCAACTGTCTCTTCTCTCATTTTCTAGTAACATTTTTCTTGCAAATATATAATCCACATTTAAAGCACCTTTGGACATGTATTATTTGTCTACATATGTGTTAACAACTGAGCTGACATTTGTAAAGATGGGACCAGCCCCAAAATATTGCACAAGGATTCAATACACAGCATTCCTTTATGTAGAATTGTCTAGATCCATCAGGTACGTGCTGACCATTGGGAGGATTTTGTAATTGTCAGTTGCTATTGAAACAACAGTTCTGTTTTTTTGTGGTACAAACTTCAGCAACAAGTGATGTGATGGCGGTAGAAAGATTCCAAGTCGCCAGCTCTGTTCACCTGTCCAAACAATGAAACTTGAGGTAGTACACTTACAATGTATATAGTGATCCATTTAACCTTTCACTCATTTATAGGGATCCATTTAACCTTTCACTCACTTATACAGTGATCCATTTAACTTTTCACTCACTTACATAGTGATGAATTTTACCCTTTCACTAAATTACATGTAAATGGCGATCCATTTAACCCTTTCACCCATAGTGATCCATTAAACCCTTTCATTCGGCTATAAAGGTGCACTGACCTATGGAGACCTTAAAAAAAATCCTTTATTGCTACATGTCAAAATGTATCAGATGCTGAAGGGCCACTTAAAATCAGCAACATTTTCATAACTATACTCAAGTATTCCTTGATGTAGCTTCATGCAAATTTTGACCCACAAGTTGATTGTTTGCTTCACACTTTTTAAAAATAGTACATGTTTGGTTTTGCATTCTCTCTCTCCCTATAGTCAACATGAGAGTGTTAAACAGCCCCAAACTGCAGGATAGCCCAACATAACTTATCCCTTAATAATTCACAAATATACATGTATCACATCACAACACTGTGATTGAGCATACAAAGCTTACTTAAACACCATGAACTTGACTTCCCATAAACCTGGTGTCCCACTTTATAGATGTGGACATCACCTTTAGAGAGTATGTATGCCATTTCACCCAGAATTTATTAAATATTACCCAAACTGAAGCAAATTTAGGTATTTGTTAGAGAATCAAGCCCAAGTAACCATGAATTAATATCATACCTTTATTTTACAATGTCTAATAATTTATAATATTCCTGAGCATCTCAAGTCCTGAATTGACAAGAGCTTTTTTACCCTGCAAGTTGGACCAGAGTTGGATTCATCTACCATGCATAAAAAAGGGTCAAACTGTCCTGAATGCAGTTCCTGGGAATAAAGTTGCAAAATATTTATCCCTTGGGAAAATTTTTGATAGCACAGTGCCTCCATGACATACTTAATTTACAACAAAAAGAAGATCAATGTTTATTGCACAATCAAACCCAACCAACAATAAATGAATAGCATACCTGTAGTTTGTGCCTCCATGACATATTGACACAGATGTGTCCTGATGAGCTTCTCCAAAATATCTGCCTTTATTGGAACCAAACAGACTGACTCCAGACAGCTTCCCGAAAAGTATAAAGGTCAATTTAAATTGATATATTATTTACAGCTTTACCAATGGAAAATTTGGATACAGACTTTTTTATTTATTTTTTGAAAATAAACATAGGGTATGTCTCCTGCCAGAAAATTGAATTTTATGAGTCACAAGAATCCGGCTTTCCAACACAACTACTGCTTCCAAAAAATAAAGACAAACTCATTCACTTGCAGGATCACTCTGGCAGGAATAGCATTTTATGTGCAATTTTCTCATGCATATGTTTCAAAGTTGCCCTCAAAATATGGTTTATATTGACATGTTCATGTTCAGATGATTTAAACATGAAATACACATAGCTTCCCTTTTTCACAGGTAACATTTATGTGCATATATATTAAATGTATATAAATATTCTCTGAATGTCATATCATTTTGAATGTCCTATCAAAAGGTTCAACTCTAGCAGCAGTTCTACACTTGTGTGAAACCGACCTACCTGCTTGCTTCCTCCCCCGACTGGGGTCCTGTAAATTTCTGCCACAGTTGCTCCCACAGCATGTGGCGCCACCTTCTGGTGATAGCTGGTGGACATGTCAAGGGCAGAAACAAGTTTTCAAACTTGACCTCCAGAGGTTCCAGTTGGCTAGAGTAGGTACGATTGTCTCCAGTTGTAAATACTGCTCTGTGAGCCAAAAAGAATTGCTGCATTAATACCAGTATATGTGTGAAGTTTTTCACATTACTATTGTGTGGCTGGTCGTAGCAGAGGGACAACTCGACAGGTCTGTCTTGTTTGACCTCAATATCTTTAACGAATAATCTTACAGTAGAGCAGTATATATCTCGCTTGGCATCAGAGAGGTGTTTTTGACATGTCAGTCAGTAATTACCAATTATATTGCAGCCTACATGAACAAACCCCAGAATGCAGTATAATAATCTCGAACCAAAATGTCAAGTTACTTGGAACCTTCTTACACTGTCAGTAAGTAAGAGTTGACTATAGACTGAGGTGGTGCATGACAGTTTTGTTTCAAGTTATGCAGTGCCAGTTACAGTAAACAAAGGGTTGATTAATTCTCAGGTACATAATGGTGGGTTTCTCCCCCAAGGAGATATTATTTTTACTTTGGGGATACAGAATATAAAAGGCATTTTGTAGTATCAAAATTCCTAGAATCTCAGTGGTCAGTTGGAATGGCTATGGGATAAATATGCAGTGAAAGAGTTAAACAAGCAAGTTTTATTCTAGTTACCAGGGTAACTTTACCTATTGAATGGGGGAAGCCTCTTCCAATGGTTAGCCCTTTCCTCTTGAATTAGGGTTAAGTAAACAGCTTCCCTTGGCATGGGTTGGGCACTAAAACACTTAACCCAGGCCAAGGAAAGCTGTTGACCTGGTACATGTACTCTTCATATGTCTCACCTACAATTCTCATTTAAATTATTCTTCATTACTGGTGAAATTAGTCCAAAACATTGAAGCAGACAACCTTTGACCACCAGCCAGTTTTAGCTAGTTTAAGGGGGAAAAGGGTTTATGCCTCTGACCTAACTCTCCCCATGATAGCTGTACTGAGATAGTCACTTGGCTTTTTAATGAAAATTTCACCAATAAATTTTGGTGACTTTCAGTGCACTGAGAACTTGTGCATATTTGTGAAGTTACTAAGAATTTTTGACAGCTCAGCTTGTGTTAAAGTATCTTTACACATTTTAGGTCTCGTTGAAAATTGACGAGAAATTTTCCTCACCTGATTTGAACAGTGGAAGGCACAGGTTGAAGTGGAATTAAGTTCAACTCAATGGTGCAGCAGCCTGCCATAAAAATAAATAGACATATGTTGTAAATGTCTGTATTTTGTTGACAAATTTGAATCCTTACATTGTTCTATGACAAAAATCATGACCACTCAAGATGAGTACTAGTAGATCTAAGAATTTCTTCGAAACACAAAATCACTTTTTATTTCAAAAAAATAATCTGTTATTAGAGATGCATGTACTCTAGTTTTTCAATTGAACTCTTGAAGTGTTTATCACAACAAAAGTTGCACTCATTGCAGCAACATAATATCTTAATGATTTCAGATTCAAAGTCCTCACAGAAAGAGGTTTCATTCAAGTTCCAGCATGAATGTAGTTCAAAAGAAGATAAGAATGTTTCAGACCAAAAGAGCTTTCCTCTGCACACTTTGGGTGGGTCACAATGCACCCAAAGCAAGACAAGAAAAGCTGCTGATGTCTAATGTAGCACAAATGAAACAAGAACAGGCTGATTTTCCAACAGAAAATCAAATGTCTCCCCATGACCCCTTCCCAGTTGCTGGCCTTACAAATCTTACAAATTTCTCACACTGATAACACCATTGACCCACAAATAAGGATGTGGCTCTGTGACCTTGGGTTGGGGTCAAGGTCACCCATATTTTAAACTTGATTGAGCCTTTATAGAGGACTATAATCCTGTGCAATATGAAAGACCCAGCTCGAAAACTTCTGGAGTTATCCTGTTCGTGTCAATGTGCTGAAGAATTCGCTAATGTGGCTTTGTGACCTTGGAAACACTGTTCCGATCACCTATCATTGAACCTTATAGAGAACTATCATCCTGTGCACTATAACAGCATGAGCTCAAAAACTTCTCAAGCTATGCTGAAACCAAATTCACTAATGTGGCTCTGTTACCTTCGGAAAGTCCCCCATTTTCAAACTTCATCCAACCCTTATAACGGACTATAATTCCATACAATATGAAAGCCTTAGCCACAAAAACTTTTGGAGTTATCTTGTTCATATTGGTGTAATTGAAGAATTCACTAATGTAGCTGTGACTTTGGAAACAGGGTCAAGGTCACCCATCTTCCAACTTGACCAAGCTCTTATACAGAACTATCATTCGGTGTAATATAAAAGCCCTAGCTTAAAAACTCAACTTATCATTCAGAAACCAAATTCACTAATGCGGTTCAATAACATTGGGGATAGGGTCAAGGTCACCCATCGTTGAACTTGACCAAGCCCTTATACTACAGCAGACTAGAATCCTGAACAATATGAAAACCCCAGCTTCAAAACTTCTGGAGTTCTTACACTCACATTTTTTTTTTTTTTTTTTTTTTTTTGTAAAATATTTTGGTCTTCTACAGAGGGGCTAAAATGAAAATATCTGAAGTAGTATGAAGAAATTCTTTACCTGTACTAGGTGAGCATGACTCAGACCTTTTTAAACATGGAATATAGATATCTGAAAACAGAAGTACATTACATGTATCATTACCTCAGTATCCATGCTTGCTGGGTTTGCAGCCTTAGCCCTCTCCCCTTTGTTTTCGACTGAGTCAACAGCTTTCCTTGGCATGGATTGAGTACCAACATGCCAAGGAAAGCTGCTGACCTAGAGCATATTATCTTGATAGGTTTCATCCACAACTTCAGATAATATAAGTTTAGTTTTGGTCAGTTCAAGGTGTAACAGGTTAAGCACCCATTAAGAAAACAAAACAAACTTAAACTACATATATTACACATTATCATATTGGTGGTATAGAGGCTTTAATTTCAACATATATTTACTATATTACAACTCATTTTTGCTGCAAGCTGTGTTTAGACCCAATTAGAGATAATGAAAAACATCTATCAAATGATTTGCACCTTATGATCATACCCAACTACATTTGCATATTATCTATCAACTTTTAAGCCATTTTTTGGCAAGCCTGTGTAAGGTTTTCACAAATCGTGGGCAAGACAGTTGTAAAGCCTTTGATGTCATCAATCATCCCAGGCTACTTGACAAATTATCATTGTACCACTGTGCTCCAAACACAGTGAAGTGGTTTACATCGTACTTAACTGACAGATATCAGCAAGTGTGTGTTAATCAGAAATTATCAGTTAAATGTAAAGTAAAACATGGTGTCCCACAAGGATCTATATTAGGTCCTTTACTTTTCATCATTTATGTCAATGATTTCCCTTTAAATGTTAGTGATATATTTATGTATGCTGATGATACCACAGCACACGTGACAGGGAAGTCTGTCAGCGTCATTGAAAAAGCACTACAAGAGAAAATGAATGGGGCCAAAACATGGTGCTCTGACAACAAACTATTTTTAAATGAGAAAAAGTGTAAAGTTATGCTATTGTCATCAAAAAGAAATTATAGTAAAATCAGTGGCAAAAATGTGCATGTAGATGTTAATGGTACACCCATAGAAAATGTGGCATACCAGAAGATACTTGGTCTCCATGTAGACCGATGTTTAACCTGGGAGAAACACATTTCTGCTATCTGTCAAAAGATTGCAGCCAAGGTAAGCATGTTAAGAAAGATAAAGAGTTTTCTTCCTTTCAGCGTAAGGAAAGTGTACTTTAATGCATATGTTCTCCCTCATTTTGATTTTTGCTGCACCATTTGGGGTGGCTGCAATAAAACATTACTCAGCAAGTTAAGAAGGTTACACAAATTTGCTGCCTATCAGGTTTTGAACACCCAGGGCAAATGTAGCTACCAGAAGCTTCTAAGTAAGCTAAACTGGATGTCCATTGAAGAGCGTGTACAATACAAGAAAGCTGTTGAAATGTACAAAATATTTAATAACTTAGCACCATTATATTTATGAGAAATGTTTGTCTATGTTAAAGATTCATGCCAGAAGAAGTTGAGGTCTTCTACAGAGGGTAAATTATACTTGTTACAACCTAAGACAGATTATCTGAAAGTATCACTGGCATATTCTGGTGCAGTTATTTGGAATTCCTTACCAAAGAACGTAAAGGACTCTGCAAGCCTTGTAACATTTAAATCTGAATACCTAAAGTTTATAAGAAATATGAGAACTGAGAGTACGAAATAGCTGATTGTACTTGAAAGTATTCTACTGTGTTTATAAAACCATTACTGCATTGTACTGATGTTGTTGAGGGCCTTGGGGAAGATTAGGAATTAACTTGTTAATTCCTAACCAAGTTACCCTCATTAAATAAAGTTTATATATATATATATAAACTTTATGGCAAAATGCAAATGATGTAGCATTATGCCATAAAGTGCAATTGTAATCAAGTAAGCTTTTGTGCATGTTTTAAAGGCGTGCTGCGGTGATACTTTCCAAATTTTTGAGTTGCTTAATATAATAAATGTGGACCCATATAAGAAAATACAAACTTTTTTCCCAACTGGATAAGCAGATATCAAGTTTCCTTTGATATGTAAATGAGAGGTTGTGATGTCACTTGGACTAACTGCTACAGCTAAGGCAATGACAGCTGAGTGAAACTCTGACAAAAACACAGAAACCTGAGCAAGTACACATAATCCACTTTTACTATGGAGGAAGCAGTGTGTATAGATATAATCAAATTTACTAAACTGAAATATTTACTCATTTAATGAGCATTAATAAGGAAAGAAAAATGAAGAAATTAATACACACAGGCTAACAGCTCCTGTGGTTGTGTATTGAATTAGGGAAGTAGGCATCAACTAATGTGCCACACTGACAAGATCAAAGAGGATGATTAACAGAGTACACAAGTCATTATGATATGCCTGCTAATGTTGTGTATCTCAGCTTGGTGCCTCCTCAAAGTTTGTTTATTATATATGGAGGGTAGCCCAGGTGACATCACACATCACAACAGTTACTGGAAATATAAAATAGCTCTAACTATTAAAATACCTGTTTGAAAAAAAATGTTGAAACTTGGTCACATGAACACCTAAAATGACCATTAATGACAAAAAAGTAAAAACTATCACTGCTGTTCCCCTTTAAATGGTTAACAGGACTAAGTTAAAATTGGTCTTAAATGGTTACATTTTTACTCTAGTCCCCTGGCTGCCAAGGTTACCTGTCCATATTATTTCATGCATTCACCAGAACAGTTTCAATATGGCATACTTGAGTATTTTTCTGGTGCAGTGGTCATTGAAAATCCCAACATCCAGAACAATTGAACTTTCTTGAGTAAAAATTATGCATAAGATTTAGTGTTGTAATGTGTTTCATTCAATAAATTCTCCCAGTGAGACTCACCTTTTATGTCAACATAATTTTCCTGAGTGTAAACTTGTAAGACAAGAGCATACAGTTCATCAAAGTGTGACGTATTGGCAGCTTCAGCTTTCTACAAGGTAACATTGCACAAAAATATATGTGGTCCTTCACGAGTGGCCAGGCGGTTGCATAAAAAGAGGGTGGGAAAGGGGTTTCCCGTACTGGCATACTGGGGCTTTTTATTTACCATACTGGCGTACTGGAAGCCCTCTTATTTTACCTACTTCGTACTATCTAAAATTTTTGAAAGATTTTTATTTTCCGTACTGCATACTCTAGAAAAATAATTACCTGTACCAGCGTACTGAACCCCCCCCCCCTTACCCCCCTTCTGAAAAATATTCACTTCTGATTCTGGTTGTATATGAAAATTCAGTTTTCTTTTTGGTTGACTGCACATGCAATATCAGAAGGTTATAACAGTTATTTGTACGGCAGTACTGAGAAATTGCATTCATGATTTCACTACGTTCGGGGTCGGTGCGAGCTGTTCTTGACAAATGTGACCTACATATGGAGTAGGATCCGTGGATGATGCAATGCCTCAAGATGTGGTCACCTGTTACTGTGATATTTCAAAAATGGCTGGACAAGTTAAGGGCAAAATTGACACAAAGGTTTCTTATGAGGCAAAGCTAAACTAAATTTTGGAGTGTTAACAGCTGTGACATCCTTGCTTTAATGGTAGGATGCATTATGCTGTGCCTGCTAACCATGTCACCTTTTCATATTTTTTTTTTTTTTTTAAAGTTGGAATATCTGCTTTTTAAATCTCACATATGCTTTTCTTGTTTCCTTCAATATAAACATGGAAATGGATGCTAAAATTTACTGTTAGTGACTTATAATACGAAAATGGCCATAATAAGTGTACTATGAAGCAAATGAATGAAGCAAGTTTGTTTTTCCCCCAGTTGTCCATCTCCATCTGCTACAGGTGGATACCCGTTATCTGTAGCGCCACCTAAAGGCAACAGGCTACACTGATAACGACTTATTGTTATTTTATTACTGCATGCTAAATATTGTTGACAGACTTACAAAATGGAGATAAAAACTCATCTTGATGACAGGTCTGTGTGGAAGTGATGTGACATGTTGTTGATAGATATCCAAGATTTCTGCAACAACAAATGAGTTTTACCGACATACAAACAATTAGCTGTCACAAGAGTTGCATCTACTGCTGCAAAATGAAAACGTTAAACTGGGCGGACATACCTTATGGCCAAATGATATAGTAATTTCACAAAACAGCCTATACCATTATTCCCATACACGTGTGAAACTGTCTGGCTGGGCATGTGTGAACAGTGGAAGCCAGGACACCAGATGGCAGCTCTTGAGGGTATTCATTTGATTCAATTGTTCCTCTTACATAATATGGCTACCTAAATGAACAAATCATATGCAAATAATATTAAATGCTGCCCTCTGGGTCCTGAAAGGGTTTACTAGAGGCAGTATCACTGATGTTACTAGGACAATATAAACATGTTCAACAAACCAGGCAACCTGTGTATTGCATAAAATTCACAACTTGAATTGATGACCTTATTATTATGCGAGAGTCACTTTTTCAGTTCTTATATTACTTATGGACTTTGGTTGAAGAAATTGATATCCATGATTTGGTAAAGCTATACTCAATAGTCATGCAATTTTTATGTACACTGTTGTGCCTCCCTGCTGTAAGGTTTCCCTGATTAGCGGCCATTCAGTGTGATAGGCCACTTCTCCAAGCAGCATAGTATTTTTATTTCATAGACCCCTCCAGAGAGGCAGTACTTCTTATAAGGCAAAATTTCTGGTGCACTTGGGGCGGCCTTATAAGAGGGTGACCACTGCAGTGGCATACAACAGGAGTCCAGTCTTTCACAGCAATGTGTCCACTTTGTACTTTAAAAATGATTTACCATTTTCTGCAATATCCTTGGAGTCTCCCCCAGCACACGTCTCACTTGATAACTGGTTCTCGACAATTCTTCAAAGAGAAACACGTATACACTTAACACAAATGCAGTGAAACCTGTCTTCAATTATAGTACTCATAGGGAGCAGTAAATATAGATCTTTCATAAGACGGGTTTCATTGGAGGTATTAACATAACAAGTCCCAAGTAAATTGTCCAAAATATGTGGTCTTTCAACACAGGTGGTCTCTCATAAGGGTGATATTTCAAGAGAGGGACCACTGTATGATGAAAAACACAATCACAGAGATTTTTCACTCTTCAAATACGACACACTCAGTCTCTTCTTTATTCAACCAATAGGAGAGGTCACAATTAACAACTGGGGTATATGCATTTGGCTGAATATACAACCCAACACACAATATTCTTGTGGGCTAGAAGTGTGTATATTGTGTATTCCCGTTAGATTCTACATTAAAGTAACGTTCAATTTATTTAATAATTTTTATGCAAAAGTGACCAAATTTACAGGAGTATTTTAACTACAGTAAATCCTCTCTAACCGAACACCTCCGTATACCGAACACCTCTCTATACTGAACACCATTTCTCGCTCCCATATACATTCTTTCAATGTTATCAAACCTCCCTATACCGAACACCTCACTATACTGAACACTTTTTTCTGGTCCCAAGGGTGTTCGGTATAGGGAGGTTTCACTGTATATGCAACCATTTACCACAAGAAATTTAGTGTTTCTAGGTATAGTGCTTTTAAAGTTACATAGGTGCATATTACAATGGAAACTGATGGAAATATGTGTACACATACCTAGCCTGCCTGCCTACAGAGCCCTCTACTGAGAACCCACATGAACCAGCTGATCTTGACCTTACCTATTGAGCATCAAACCAAGACTAAATTTCTGTTTTTCTGGATCTGAATATTCATTTGAACATGGTTGTTAAACTAATTTGAAAAATCTAACATGTGAAAAACTGTATGGAGTACATGTACAAAGACACAAATATTCCAAAATCAGAAGTGCAGTTAATATGATGGTGCATGTGCTTTGCACTTGTTGCTTTCTGCGAAAGAATGAATTCATAGTTGCTGCACATACACAAGCAGATACTAGTACAGTGACCATAGAAAGGTATCTGCTTAATGACAATATATGTTCCTTATTAGAACAATATTTACATTCGAGTTGGGGGACAATTCCAAGGTAGACTAACCTTGTCAACTGTAGGACTGGCTCTGGCAAAATAACCACTGGGGACACTCCTGAAAAATTGGCACCTCCTACAACAACAGGAAAAGGAGTAGACTAAATGCCAGGTGTTCCTATATTTTACCCATAAGAAAACCGGGAAACTAATAAACATATTTGCTTAGAAATTAAACAATGTTACTAAAAAAAAAATAATCTACAACAATCAATCAGAAGGTTAACTTTTACATAGCAGCATACAATACAACATGATTACTTCAGTTTTCTTGTCAATTAGCTGAAGTCATAGATTGGTCCAGTGATTTTTAGATTTTTCATAAATCTTTGAACAAATTTCTCCAAAAAATGTTTGGTCAATTGTTTTGATATTGCACAGGGACACTTCTGGGCACCCCTACATCTTAGTTTGTCAACTAGTGGCACCATGATTTTTTAAATGAATTTGTGTGTGTTTTAATAATTTTTTGTGACTTCTCCTAAACTATATGATGAATTATCTGCAAAAATTAAAACTCAATCAGAGATTGCTAGATCCATGCCCCACCTTCTAACTTCTCTCAGACCTTAACTTGGATTAAAATCATGTGAAATAAGAAAGGTCTAGGTCACCCATCTTCGAACTTGTCTAAGACCTTATGCAGGACTATAAGCAGGTGCAATATGAAACCCCCATGCACAAAACTTTTCAAGTAATCACATGAAAACCAAATTCACAAAAATGGGTCTGTGACCTTGGGAATGAAACCCCCATGCACAAAACTTTTCAAGTAATCACATGAAAACCAAATTTAAAAAAAATTGCTGTGTGACCTTGGGAATTTGGTCAAGGTCACCCATCTTCCAACTTGTCCAAGACCTTCTGCAGGACTATAAGCATGTGCAATTCGATAGCCCTGTGCAAAAAAAAAAAAAAAAAAAATTAAAGTCACCGTGTGAAAACCAAATTAGCTAAAATCACTCTGTAACCTTGGGAATTGAGTCACGGTCACCCATCTTCAAACTTGTCTGAGACCTTCTGTAGGACTGTAATCACCTGCCATTTGACAGGCCTATGTCAGAAACTTTTCAAGTTACCACATAAAAAACAAATTCACTAAAACAGCTCTGTGACCTTGGGAATTGGGTCAAGATCACCCATCTTCCATCTCCGCTGAAACCTTATTCAGGACTATAATCATGTGCAATATGAAAGCCCCAAGCAAAGAGGAGGCGCATATAGCAGTTACTTTATGTGTTTGTCTGTGTTTGTTTGTGTGTCTGCACTGACAGTTTTCAAGTGATAACTCAGAAGTTTTTTGCTGACAGCTTTCATATTGCACATGCTTATAATCCTGCATCAAGTCTCAGATGAGTTCAAAAATGGGTGACTTTGACCCAATTCCCAAGGTCACAGAGCCATTTAAGTGAATTTGGTTTTGGGGGGGAGGGGGCATAAAAATGGTAGAAATGTACATGTAGCTTGACTTGATCTCCACAAGTTTCTTGACAATGTGGGAGTCATGTCGTTTTGCTGGTTTTCAACAAATTTTAAAATTACATAATGACTGGTAAGAGAAAATGTTACCATGATTACATGTATAGGGATACCATTACAGTTGATTAATGGCTTTGAAAATAGGATGAGGTTTTGGGTTAAAAGCATCAAGATCATCTGAAAACGGGCTATTTACCGCCCTCCTGTTTATCTATCTGTCAATGGAATATGATTTCATCTGCCAATTACATGATACCTGCCTAATTATCTTTTTAAGGTTTATTTATTGAATGAATGTAGTGTGCAATATGCATGATCCATAATGGGACTTGCATGGTGCAAGCATACAAAAATAAAACAAATAAACTGCCTTGAAGTACATGTTGTAAGCAACCCTGTGCCCCAGAAAATGGATCTTGTAACTAACTGAAGTTGCCCAGAGGGCATAAGTCAAGTAGCTCTAAAGGCTCAGTAACAAAAGAAATCCTGCTGAGCTCCAGCAGGGCTGGAGATGGAGAGACTGGTCAGTCAAGTTGACGGCTCTGACAGTGAACCAGATCTACAAATTATGCCAAGTGTTTAGGTAATGTAGATTCATCACAGAAAACATCAAAACTTGTAAAATGAGCACACCGATTCTTACCTGTAACCATATTGGCAAGACTTTGTGTATTCTTGCTCTCATGCGAAGCTGTGACTAGCATCTTGGACACCTGAAAGGACATAAGAGCGTTCATGCACCATTTTTCCCCAGGGTTTCAAAACTACATAAAATGACCAAGGTGTGAGGCAACTTGTTCTCTTGCTACATACATGTATATCATGGAATAACAAAGTAGTTGCCACATGCAGAATTTTGGGCTAATATGGATTTAATATTTTCATTGTCACAACGTTTAAATCGGAATGATTAAATGTCAAACTCTCTCTGTTAAAAGTCACAGATTGGATTTTTTTTAAGATCTGCAAGTTGACTTTGGAAATAACTTGACAACTATTAAGTTTGACATGTGCACGTTGCCTGTATTCTCGCGAATATAAATTCCTTGTGTGCTGCACAAAGAAAAGTAATTATTACAGTTCCGTGCATGTAATATATTTTTACTATTTATGGGCTAAAATGCAATACCAAACCTTGCTGCTAGACAAGTTTGTAAGCAGTGCATAGTAGAAGGCTGCCCTATCTCTGATGTCCACATCACCAAAGCTGATCATCAGCTTGTATAGAATTTGACCCAAGTCTGAAACCGAAATGATTAGAGTATTAATTTTGAATAATGCAGGAAATTTTGAAGGAATTCACGAAACTTGTTAGCAATGTTTTTATTTGTCTTTATGTTCTTGTTCTTATTAACAATGAAATACATAAAATCTTGTTGATTAAAAAAAGGGAGGGGGAAGGACTTGTTCTTAATAAGCCTCAAGGTTTAATTATTTTTCATACTACAGTCTGTATTTATAATAATCTGCCCGCTTTGCCTGGTTTTTCTTATTGCTTCTCATAAGCCACAAGCTTTCCTTGGTTTTTCACGTTGTTTCTGATTAGCAACTAGCTTTGTTTGGTTTTTCAAACTGTCTCTAATAATCCACCAGCTTTGCCTGAATTTTTCTTCTTGTTTCTCATGAGCTACAAGCTTCGCCCGTTTTTTACATTTTCCCACGAAGCCACTAACTTTGCCTGTTTTTTCACATTGCTTCTAATAACCTAACAAGGCAACATTTTCCTTGTTAGCAGTAACAATGAAACATAAATCAATGACTTGTACAAATCTACAAGTAGCCACAATCTCAATACTGCTCTATCCTGATTTACTGTCAACTGCCACATGACCTCTTAAAATTGATATCCCCCTCTACTTCTTTTTTCCTTTTTGGGGCGACTGGGGTGGGGGTGGTAATGGGGTGGTGAGTGACAGTGTTTTATCTCTCTGCATCTTGCCCTTAAAATTAAAAGTGGATATCAGAATGTATTGAATCTTTTTAAGTAACAATGTTGAACCTCACATTGATAGAATGGCAACAGAAGGCACTTTTGCCATGGCATCACATTCATGTTTTCACAGATATATTTAGTTCAATTATGTACATACAAAGTTCAAACTGTTGACAACATATTATATCATACAACATATAATATCATCCGTGTGGAAAGTCCTTAATTTTTTCCTACTTTATATATTTTTTCTCTGTGGGTGGATAAAAAAATAGATTTGACCTGGCCCACAGTGACCTGACCTGCATAGATGTGCGTTGTGTCATGGTGTTGTAACAGACTCCTGCATATGGCCAATACACAGTTGCCAGTCTCCCAGCTTCCTGCCTGACACATCTCTTGCCTGCTCAGCAGACGCTTCAGCAATCCCAAAAGAAGCTGAAACATAGAGAGTTTTACCTTTCAAAATAGCGGTCATATGAGATCATACAAAATTTGGCCATAGCATGATGCTGATCACCTTGCCCTCACCAAATATGAACAATACAGTGCATTCGAATTGAGTGTGGTACTGCTTTGGTCTGTACCATTAAACATGGGCATACCTGTATGTATGGGAAGATCCATGCATCAAACATGGCAAAATATGTTGCTCTTGGCATAAAAGTGATGTGGATAAAATAATCATAAAATGTGTTGTCATGCAGGTATGTTCAGAGTAAGTTCCGGTATTCTTTATTCCTATAAATGTTAGTGACATCCTTGGTCATCCGTCAGCTTATTCATATCATGACACCTGATAGTTCCTGTTGCCTAGTAACAGGGTCAGAGATTTTGGCAGGAAATTAATATGCGAAATTAATACAAACAAACAAAAAAAAAAACAAACAAACAAACAAACAAGAGGCCCATGGGCAATAGCTCTGCTGACATATAATCTGATGACCATCACCAAAAAATTCTCTTTGCCATTGATCATGTAGATGTCCAAGCTACACCCAGCTATTAAAAAATAACCTCTTTCAACTTTGCAGGCCTGGTGACCTATGAAAAATAGGTCAAGGTCACTGATATTATATAAAATATTAGCACTGGACATGATTTATATATCCTATAAATTTGGTATATGTATGTCTAATTCAATTATTTTTTAAGATATGGAATTTTATATCTTTCAAGACATTTCAACACATAATTTCAGTCAAAGAATAGATGGTGCAACAAGTATCATATCCAAGCAAGATTTTGACCTCTTCCACAAACCCACTATATTTCATAATAAAAAATTAAGGATGCTGGGCTGGTCACAAGATTTTAACATTTTGACCCATAAGAAGATGCAAGTACTACATCAAATTTTTATCAATAGTGGCTACATCAGTCATCACAAATGGCGTATTACATGCTATGTGTGGATGTTGCATGGCTACCTGTGGTGGTATTGATGTTTCCTGTGCTGCCCTCTCAACTACTTTCAAGTAATGGTACCAGTTTGCTATGATCTGGTCCAAGGGAGCAGTCCTTGTATGTTGAAGGAGTGCAGTCAGCACCTCCACCGGAAATCCACTGCAGCACAAAGTAACACCCAATCTGTTCCATCTTATACTGGTTATTTTCGGTGTAAAATTTCAAAAACACTTGAAGTATATAAACAGCATAGGATATCTTTTTCCTTTTTTTTAAATTCAATCTCAGAATTATCAGAAATGAAAATAGATATACCATTACATTCAAACAACAATTAATACATGTTGCTGCTCTGAATACTGGACATCATTTAAATCTGTAACACTGCCTTTTTAAGGATACACAACTTATAACTGACTGTATTTGGTATTTCTTGCCTGACACATGATAAAATGAATACCGCTTCCAAAAAAAATATGAACAACTCAATGCAGTTTTCACATTTGAGTAAATTATATTCTCCAGATAATTCAAACTCGTTTGAATTAGTGAAAATGTAAAAATGAATACATTTGCACTTAAAAAAAAACAACATTTTCTCTACATTTCCATGTACATGTATATAAGTATAACTAACGAAACACCAGACATGTCTCAAAATGTATACTTAACCCTTAAAGCGCTGACTTGAGACTGAGCGAACAGATTTTGCTTTAGACTATGGCTGCTGGTATTTGAATGAAAGGGCATCTTCAAGAGGAATTTGAATCTTTTAACCAGTATATGTTTAATGGTAATGTGAAAAAGACTACATGTATAGCCGTGATTATATTGCACTTTAAGGGTCAATTATGACACATGTACAGCCTTTCAAAGCCTACCTGTCTGGGAATTCATGCCTGACTGCAGACACAAAATCCAAGATATATGCAGAAAACTTGGGATGTTTGATTCCAATGCCAACTAAGAATCTAAAAAAACAAAACAGACTTCAAGGTTTACAGTTTACTTTCACAGCCATAAGTATGTCTTCATTTGTTCACAGAATAGGATTTGCATTCCTTGTGGAAGCAGGCACATTTAGTTCTGTGCAATACATCAATAATATAAATTAGGAAAGGTACTGCCAGTCGATGATTTCCCGATGACAACCCATTGATAAAGTACAAGTAAATTGGCTGTTGAAGTGTTGAATTTTCAAAATTTTGGGGGGCTTTGAATGTCATAACAGTGATTAATTAAGGTTACGGTATAGGTTGGTTTAAACACAGACAATGACTTGATTGTTTATGAAGCATAGAAAGACTGGATTGTGTGCGTGTGTTTTCTTTTCCCCAGGCAAAATGTGGCACTGTTGCTACTGTCTGTATAAATGCATTTGGCTTCCTGGACTAACAATATGTATTTTAAATGTTTTCTGCATTAATGTGAACAAAAATCCTCAGTCTACACAGTGCAAGTTAATCAACCCTTTTAATGCCATACATGAAACATATCAGTACAAACAACAAAATCTTCCCTCTTTAAGCCAAAATTAATTGACCCTTTTAATACTGAGCATGCAATATATCAATATAAACCAACAAAAAACAAAAACAAAAAATAACAAAAAAAAAAAAAAAAACAAAAAAAACAACATGTCACTTTGGGCCAAACTTAATCAGCCCTTTAAATGTTGAACAGGCAATACATTATATATAGTGAAACCAAAACTCCGATACAAGCCAAAAGTAATATCATGAGAAGAATTGCTTCACATGATCTATGCCTGTTCAAAAGCATTTTGTATGTTTGAGCCAAAAGAAATTTCAACCATGAGGACCCCATGCACATTTGAAAATGAGTATTCATTGAGATGTAGAGGGTTGTAAAAACATCTCATTTCCTTACTTTTCCACACAAATAGTGAACTTCACTTTTCTATTTTCATCAAGCAACATACTTGTGAATATCATCTGTCAAAGCTGTACTCCGATGTCGCTTGAAGAAGACAAATAACGTTCGAAATAGTGCTACTGCTGGTCTACCCAGAATTCCATACTCCACTTGTTTGTGTAGAGGTCCCAGACAGTCCATCATTGTATCTGAAGACAGGGCTACAAGAACAATAACAGATGATGCAGTTTTAATCGTAAAACTCTTCAAACCTGTATCCCCAGATTGCCATACATGTACATGTAGAATACAGATTTTACTATGGTAGATTAGAACCTGTTGTTAATTTCCTGTCATCAATCGTCAGACCTTAAGAACTATTGTCGTTTTTCTTCTCTTTGCAATACATGTACTTCTAACTCCTCATTCAAAATCATAATTGAGCTCCATTATCCTACACAACTAACATCACTAATGTTGGTGTTGCAGCACAGTATATGAAGCGCTGACAGCATTTGTTAGATCAGTCTCTGATGGGCCCTGTACTAGGGTGAAACCAGTCAGACTTTTGCAAACTGGCAAACCTGCCTCCACAGCACTTGCCTGGCTTTACCGTGAATGCTTGTACAGTGAAACCTTACTACAACGATATTCAGCTTTCCAATATATCCATTATAATGACACAAGTTTTGAATGGCAAAAGTTCATTTTCTTTGTTGATTCATTTCTCTTGACATATTCCGTTATCTAACACATTTCTAAGGGAACAGAAGGTGTTTTTGTATCTTGTTTTCACTGTATTCAGATGAACAATGATGCATTCAGCACTGTCAAGAAGGTTCCAAAAAGAATCTAATAATTGACTTCTTCAGTTTCAGTGTCCAGATACACACATACACTACATATTCATCCTGAGTAAAACAGCATGATCTACATGACATTGTGTGATCTCCATTGTTTCCATAAAAGAAATAACGGTATGTAGAAAAACAGAACCAGTGCCACCACAGCCAGAGCCCGTGGTGCTGTCAGGTCTTCACAGACAGTCAAGAAAAGTGATCTTTTGGTGTCTAAAGCCTGACCTGTTTCAACACTAACTGGACTCTTCGGAGAATGACCAAAGGTTGTTGCATTTATTTCATTCTTTACATGTGAACAGACTGTGGTAATGTATTCTAACATCAAGGCTGTGGCATTAAAATCATTTTTTTTTTTTTTTAACGTTTAACAGGCCAACTGTCAGACTGACATGTGGGTAGAGTTCTAATCTATGTGCTTCATGCATGCAGCTCTGTTTGTAACCATCCCACTGTCACAGAATAATAATAAACAAACAACAGCACATTCCCCCAGTGTCTGTTTTAGCCTATCAATTTTTATCTTTATTAAGTAACTTTTTTTCTTCTTCAAACAACAAATTTGGCCACATTACCTGCCTTTGAAGATGAGTTGAAGCAGAGACTAAGTACATTAAGCTTTTTAATCTGTGTGTCTCCACTGTCAAACACTGTGGGGAAGAAGACAGAGTATTGACGTGGATGGCAATTGCCTGGCAGGGTCTCCTCTGTGGGTACACTTCCCTGTAAGTAAAGAAACTCATTTTTTTTTATTGTACATAACAGGCCTAAGTTCTTTCTGCATGTAAACATGTATTTTCTACACTTCACTGCAATTGCTTCAAAAATTCTCCAAATTTCTTTGTCAAGAAATATTGACTTGTACTGTAAATTGCTTTATTTTTCGTGTGTATAAATTTTCATGTTTTTGGTTTTTTTGACATTTCACTGTAGTTTTTATTTCATTGTTTTGGACATAATTCCTATTCAAACAATGATAAAATACTATTTCATTGTGATTTTACTTTCACTGTTTTGTGCCATCAGTGAAATAAGCGAAAAAATAAGAGTACAGCGAAATTAAAGCAATTTACAGTATATGTACGAACATGTAATCTGTTCTATTTTATACTCCAGATTCTCTCTCTCTCTCTCTCTCTCTCTCTCTCTCTCTCTCTCTCTCTCTCTCTCTCTCTCTCTCTCTCTCTCTCTCTCTCTCTCTCTCTCTCTCTCTCTCTCTCTCTCTCTCTCTCTCTCTCTCTCTCTCTCTCTCTCTCTCTCTCTCTCTCTCTCTCTCTCTCTCTCTCTCTCTCTCTCTCTCTCTCTCTCTCATATACCATTCCTTATATAATATAGCTTGTCTCCATGTGACTGAACGAGGTAGCCTACTTGTCTATGGATCTACTTGAATGTTCACTAAGTATTTTAAGTACTGTGAAACCTGTTTTGAGAGACCACTGTAATGAAAGACCACCTGCCTTTTGAGACCATATTTCCAAAGTCCCTTTTGCTATCTCTCCCCCATGTTATTGCACCTCCATTGAGAGACCACCTGCCTCATGTGACCACTTTTTAGCATGCCCTAGGGGTGGTCTCTCAAAACAGGTTTCACTGTATTATAAACGGACCTGTGCACACTGCTCTGTATGCACATCGCTGCAGCTTATGTTTGCAGTAACTGACTGAAATGTACCTGTTGTGTCGGGAAGTGCAGTAGCCAGTGGTACATCAACAGACGCTGTATTGGATGTAACGAGGGATGATTACAGCTGATCAGCAACCTCTGCAGTAATAAAGACTCCTCACTCGCTGACATAAGCTTGTCTCCCAACTCAATCTGTGGCAAGACATATTTTGTTACTGTTGTCAATTCCACACATAAATAAATAGCCTCAATTTAGTGGATAGATGAAAGCATGCATACATTTACACCATTTCACCACCTTATCAACAGATTATTTTCACTACAGCATTGCTGTTGGGCTAAGCCAGGTGAGCCAAACCAATGCATGCTGCACCAGTCATGTTTTTGTGTGTCGTGTAACTGGGCAGCTATATGTCATTACTATAGACCAAGAAAGAATGCTTTGTGACTGCAGCCACCCTTTAATGACATAATATTCACATCATATTTACCCAGATTTAATATTCTGCATTTTCAGATTCCTCATAAAAAGCACTTTCATTCAAATAGTGGCATTATGATTGATCAAAAGCCTGTTTTTTTGTTTTTTGTTTTTTTCTTGCTTTTTTTTGGGGGGGGGGGGGGGGAATACATTGCCTTGTTGGTCATGCTGCATCTGCTACAGACTCACTATATGCCAGTAGGTGTACAAAGAAATGCAAAGACCAAGAACCAACAACTTTAGTTGTATATAATAAGTCAAAACTTGGTAAACACAGCTTGTGTGCTCTTTGTATTTTCCCCTCACCTTGAGGTTGAAGACCAGATGAAATAATGTTAGTTCCAACGATGGCATGAATCTCAGCAAACCTGATTTAAACATCTACAATATGAATATAAGCAGTTTATTTAAGGCATGTAGTGGATTTGATTAAGATGAAATAAATAAAGCACCACTGTACAAGAAAAGAAAACTGAAATATATGTACATCTACATGCATGTTCTAATTTTAAGCTGCACTGAACCATAGTCTACTTTGATGCCTCCTGTCATTTACAGTGATTAAAAACACATCTCAGGAAAAATGGTGATAAAAACAAGTGTATCGAACTAATTCCTCTTTACATGAGGAGGGTGCTTTTCACTTAATTTTATGAAAGCTTGCTATCATATTCTCTTCAAATATTGCACTATGAAACATCTTTGCTGATCTACATGTACCACTGCGATCCAACTAAGCAACTTTAAATTAACTGTACTGAAAATTGTAATGCAACAAATTATATGCGACTATTTTGCCTGATCCTTCTTGACAGTATAATCATTGGTCACATCACCGTAAAGACTCACAGACACTTGAAGATGTGATGTTTTGACAATGTGTATGAGCTTTGTCAGCACATAGATCATTTTTGGACACGTCATCAGCCGTGTGTTGTCCATCAATAGTGACACAGCCTTCTTCAACTCCTCAGTCTTCATGTTGTCTGGCAATTGCCTTCCATCCAACTTCTCCTATCCGACAAAAGACAAACATTCAGGAATGAAGGTTGCTTTCCATTTTCTACTATCAAAAGAATCTAAATAAACTATGTTTTATGCATTGCAAAGGTGTCTGTATATGTTGCAGCCAGCAAACACAAATATATCTTGTAACAGTGCCAGTAGGTTTAAAAAAATACAAACTCTACTTTTCAATAAAATGAAAATATTAACATTGAATATACATGGCCCAATAATATAATTTGTAAGCACCCAAGGGAGCAAAATTTGGCTACAATGTTATCTGCATGGCACATGTACTTTTATGCACTAATGAAATGGTACCAGAGTTTATATAACGTTTTCACTCCTTTGTTGTAGACTTGTTTTCTCACCTGTTTCGAAAGCCTTTTTCTAAATTCTTCTGGAATGATAAATGGCTGAAACAAGTGGATAAAAGAACCTGATGTGATCATTTCTAAACACACACATTTTGCCACACTTTATACATGTACATAGAGCTGGCATACGCTAATTTTCATCCAATCTTGTATTATTGTCGAGGCGAAACCGGTCAGGCAAAAACACCAAGGATTTCCGACTGTCAATTGTCAAAGACTTGGACAGCACACACAAGCAGGGCCGTCCACTGTTGTGGCACTTGTGTTGTTTTCTTATATTGTATTATTGTACTTGCATTCCTCATAATTACTTCATGGTATATTGGATGTGAAACCATATGGATTTCAGTATTAAAAAATTTTAATAACACAGGACTGTGAATTTTCAGTTTTAAAATACTGTTCAGACTTTTGTACATGTATATCCCTTTCTTGATTAGTTTTCTGTCATACAAATATATATATATATAGTCTGGATGCAAAGCAGTTATTGACGAAAGGAACTTTTCACAAATTAAAGTAATCTTCAGAGTGCTGCTTTCTCGTCCTGAATATTAAAGCATACTTTTATTTCAGTGGTTTTCTCACTTGAATAAATAAAGCAACAGAACTCCTTCCAAAAGTAACCATGTACCTTGAGTGGTTCTTTTCTGTTACACAGGATATCTGACAACTTGTTTTCTGCTGCACTGAAATTGAAAAAAAAAAAAATAAATATATAAAACAAGGCCATGGGCCTAAAATGTAATCTGCGGCAGCAAACTGACCAGTTGGTCGATTGGTATTTTTGGTAGACACATAATTGTGTGTGCATATGATGTGCTTCCAGAATATTCTCCATTTTCTAAAGTTTTTGGTGTTGTACCTTTCATAATTTGTTGCCAAAGAAGGGACTACAGTGACAGCTGGCTTTAGAGACCAGGCCAAATTGAGATCACTTTTTAGGACCAACATATCAAGATATTTTTCTGAACAACAGACTAATGGGCCTAATGCTCTGCCGACAGATGACTAGCAGGTCAGCTGAGCTAAATATCATAAAACATTCACTGAACATGACGACCGACGTACACTGCCACCAAGTTTGAGGTGAATCTGACAGACAGTTTCTTCAGAGAAGTCCAAAAGGTGAAAAAGTATTAGAATACCAATTGACTTGCACAGTAATCTGACAACAAGAAAGGTGCTTATACCAATAAGTAGCCGAATTGAAAACATCGTTCAAAATCAGAGATCCATAGCAATGCCACCTAGTGAACAACTTTGTTTGATAATTTCACATGGAACATACCCACAAAGTTTCAGCTTAATCTGAGTGACTGTTCTGCAGACGTCGAAAAACAGTGAAAACACTCTAAAAAATCATTTAAAAAATTAGAAAAAAAATGCAGCGCCACCTGGTGAACAATTAAAAGCTAAGAGTCCCTAGGAGTGTTCCTGTGTGATATCAAACCAACTGGATGAGCTGTTTTGGAGAAGATTTTCTTAAGATTTGCCCCCCAAAAAACAAACAAAAAATCCAAACAAGCGGGCTGTATGAACAGCCCATGCTCAGCTGACCTAGACATTCATCACACTTGCAGCTCTGTGAACTTGGGTAAGGATCAAGGTCACCCATGTTCTGAGTAAGTCTGACCTTCATAGAAGAACACTAACATGTGCAACATCAAGGTTCAAGTAGTTCTCAGGTTATAATGAAGAGTAAAATTCATGTATGTTGCACTGTGACCCCAGAAACGAGATCAATGTCATTCATGTACTGTCTCAGCATGACCTTCATACAGAAACATTAACCTGCTGCATCACGCTACTAACTCAAAACAGATCTCAAGTTATCAAGTAAACAGTAAATTTCCTGTCAGTTGTCCTGCCAAATTAGCATTAGAATGCCCATTGACTTACATAGTAATCAATAGGAAGGCTCCATTGACTAGTAAGTACTGTAATTGAAAAAGTCCTTAAAAATCAGGAATCCAAAGCAGTGCCACCTAGTGAACAACTTTGTTTGACCCATCCACAAGAACATATCCATCACATTTCAGCTTAATCTGAGTGACGGAACAACTGAAAAATCGCAAAACCATACAAAAAATTAATTAAAAAAATGTAAAAATTGCAGCGCCACCGGGTGAACAAATTTGGAACTATGTGTCCCTGGGAGTATCTATGTACGATACCAAAGCAATTGGGTGAGCGGTTTCAGAGGAGAAGAGTTTTTAAGGTTTGTCCCAAAAAAGGATAAAAAAAATCATAAAAAATCCAAAAATCAATAGAGCGTGACCATTTGAACAAACGTGGTAGAGATTTACCCAAGGCACATCCCCACCAAGTTTGAAGTAAATCTGGCCAAAATTATTTAAGTTATAGGCATTACAAGATATTCCCACATTAAACTTTCCTATTAAAACTTTTGTAAAGATTTTTGGAATAAAAAATCATGAAAAAATCCAAAAATCATTGGAACAAACCTGGTAGACACCCACCCAAGGCACATCCCCAAAAATCATAAAAAAAATTTTAAAAATCATTGGAACAAACCTGGTAGACACCCACCCAAGGTACATCCCCACCAAGTTTGAAGTAAATCTGGATGACGGTTTTGGAGAAGTTGAAAATGTAAATTGGCATTAGAATGCCAATTGACTTACATAGTAATCAACAGGAAAAATTTCATTAAAAAATCCAAAAATCACTGGACTGTGACCATTTGAACGAACTTGGTAGACACCTTCCCAAGGCACCACCCTTCCAAGTTTGAAGTGGATCTGGCAGTTTCGGAGAAGTCTAGAATGTGAATTGTTGACGGAGGGAGGAGGACGGACAGAGGACCATAAGATAAGCTCAACTGACTGACAAGTCTGCAGAGCTAAAATTCACTGGAGCATGACCATTTGAACAAACTAGGTAAAGATCCACCCAAGGTACATAGCCACCAAGTTCAAGTGAATCTGGCTGGCTTTTTTGGAGAAGAAGTCAAAAAAGGTGAATTGTGAATGGACAGAGAGAAGCCCTGGATGGCTGAGTCTTCTAAGATCTCAACCTGACTGGTAGGTCAGTTGAGCCAAAAAGCGACTGTGAGTCAAAAAGCCATGTTACAGGTGGCAACTTTACTCGGAACTTCAATACAAGACTGTAATGTTATAAGATATTAGCATTTCTATTCTGCGGAGTCCTGGACAGGCAAATAGCGTTGGTGAGGCCTAAAACAAATGTCGTGTTTCCTGTTGCAGCGAAGCACAAAAGTAGAGTAGGAAGGTAGGTAGGGATTCTTTTTTTTTTTTTTCAATTTTTATAAACTGTGAATCTCTGAATCACAATGTGATTTGATGTACTTAAGTTGAGTTATCTGATGTCAACATTCTATTGAATTCCAAAAATTATTTAATCTTTTTGTGACAAATATTTGAAAATTATAAACAAAAATTATTCTTGACAAACATTACACTGGCACTGCATCTTTTTGATGATGCAAACAAAATTTTCACGGAGGCAATTAGCTTTCAATCTATTTAAATATATTGTAATTTGTTTATTGTATTGGTTGATTGATTTAAAAGTATATGTTTGAGTGTCGGCCTCCCTTGCATTTTAATGAAATAAAACTAAACTTTCACATTTCAAGTATATTACAGAATCGCTTCAAATATATCTTTGTCTGGCATCCTTTCCTGGTTGGATGACGTGTGGTGGGTAAAAGACAGTGAAAGATGAGAAATGATACATGTTGGAACTTGTGCATGTCAATATAAAAATCTGCCAGAGTAGTAAATGGAGAAATATGTTAATTTTCTTTACAAATTCATTATAATATCTAAAGCCTGCAGTGCTATAATTCAGCGGTTAATTTCCCATTCTTTTGACATGGGGGGGGGGGGGGGGGCTCAAGTATTCTTATGTGTATGTACTTTTTATTTCAATTCCATTAAATTGATTTGATATCCTACATCCCAACGGGAGCCCCATGGCACACAGAAATATTGATCTGCTCTCGCTTTGCATGCGTACGCTGGGGCCTCATTTGGGTTGCGGTGAAATTGCGATCGTTTGAACACTCTATCCGTTGCTAGAACACAACAGATTCTGTCATTCTATGCGGACAGTGCTCTGATATGCCTTCTATATTAAACTTTGGTCTTTCTTTCTTGTCTATGCAATCCAAAGAGTTCGACACAACAATCACCAGATTGGTCCTCGTGCAAACAGATGACCGTACATCTACATTTGCATACCCGGATGTGCAAACTCAAGAATTTGGGTTAATTCATTCAGCCTTCATCAGGGAAGCGCAAGCTCGTCTTCTCGTTCTGTATTGCGGTAACATGTGCCGAAGTTTTCGAACAAAGTCTGCCTTACGAAATAGCCTCTCATAAAAAGATGTACCCAAAAATTTAACCAAAAGTCAATAGTATTATGCACTTTCTTTCGTTACGGCCGATGTAAACACAAGCGGAACGTCGACTAACACGTGCAGCGATGTGCCATTTTGCGCACGCATGTAATTCTGACTGCATACGCCACGCCCACGGGTGACCGCTTGGTCTCGGGAAAGTTCCTTTGTCTCCGGTGGCAGGGTTGTACTGGCATCAAGGTTGGATAATTACGCACTTATATTAGAACACTTGTGTACACACAGATAAGAAAAAGCCTCTTATTAAAAGATGTACCCCAAAAATTAACAAACGACCTGCAGCTAAACTTTCTTCACGACACAGAGGCGCGTTTTTTCGGGTGAAACGATCCCCTAATGAGCAACAAGTGGATATTTTCAGACTTCTGAGAGCGGCCCTTGACCCATATATCAACTTTGCATCAAGTTTTCAACTAAATTGAATTAATTGAGGCCTTACAAATAGTTCTTTTCAAGCTCTTTAAACCCGCAACCTCAACAATTGGGCCTTAAACCTCAAATTCCCGTTCAGAAACGTGGATATCCCCAATTTTTGTTGGCATTGCCAAGCAACACGTAAACAAAGATGGCCGCCAAAGCTGATTGTAATATCTGTGGCTTCGCCACAGATAAAAAAATAAGAATGAATAAATAAAAACTACATTACCCATACACAATTCCATGTTACCAGAACTGAACAAGAAAGCCATGGGCTAAATGCTTTGCTGGCACTGTGGCTATATTGAACCTACATCTTTCTTTCTAAGTTGCGAGTCCTCAAGTGGCTTCTGAACATATTAAGCTTATGTGATTTTAGAGTCTCATTTGTCCACCAGATGGCATTTTGCTCCACATGTAATCATATCTTGTTTGTGCAATTCATGTGATGGATATTGTTGCATGTGCCAAGACAACAATGAGCAAGTCCTTAACTTTACGTAGTCATTGACCTTGGGAAAGAAGATCAAGGTCACCCAGATTATGTAATACAAGAGGCCCATGATCCTGGTGCTGTGCTGACATTGCCACAGATGTCCAAGCTACACCCTGCCATTACAAAATCACTTTTCAACTTTACAGGCATGGTGACCTCACATCAATATGTCAAGGTCACTGATATTAAATAACATTCTAGTATTGGACACAGTCTATATATTCTATAAATTTGGCAAGTCTAATCTAACTACTTTTCTGGATATGGAATTTTATATCAAAACACATTTTGGCCCATAATTTCCATCAAATTATAGGTGGTGGCACTAGTATCATTAGCAACTTAGATTTTGACTCCCCCACAACCCACCTAATTCCATGAAGATCCGCCAAAAATTAAAGATGCTACAGTATTCACAAGATTTTCATATTTTGACCCCTATATTACATGATATTGTAGGTGGCGCCACCAATAAGTTATATTGGACTGACTTGAAAACTGTGGATGGTATGGCACTCACAAATAAAAGTTTACGGATGGACAGACATGAGCGGCCACATAAGCTCTGTGACATTTGGTCAGCAGAGCTAGAAACAATTGATATATTGGAGCATTGTTAAGAGATAAAGCCAAGAATAAGGAATTCTCATTTCATCTCTGTGACCTGTTTCAAACTGATCTACTTTCCCTTTTACACATCCAGGCTGCTCGAGCAAATTTTCAGAATGTGACACTCAAATATACATGTAAGTTTAGGCATAGTTAATAAAAAAATTTTTGCACATTTTTATTTTAGCATTTGGGGGCCCATATAAAACAGATTGGGTTCAAGGGCATAGGGGTGCCAAAAGGGGCATTTAACCCTTTCAGTACCACATTTTGGAATGAGCCAACAGCTTTCATTGGCTGCAGGCACACTTTGGGCACATTGCACCCAAAACATGATGCTGACCTGGACTATCATATTCTGTCCCTTCAGACATGCTGGTACTTGAATGAAGGGTCTTTTTACAAGGAGCACGAATCTAACTCCCTTGTTATAGTCCAGAACAATCCACTCTAAATAGTTCAACTTCAGTGGCAGCTGGCAAAGAAAGGATTCAGATCTTTCAGTCATGGCAAGTTTATCATTACAGTATGCTACACAAATAAAATATTGCTGTTGCTGACTTAAGAAAGCTCACAACTTAATCAGGAGGAAAATCCCGTTGCTACATCACAAATGCTGTTTAACTACGTACACAGCAAAACATCTATTAGTCTCTTAATCCTCTGAGTCAACAGCTTACCTCGGTGCACTCCAGTTACCACACACCCAGAGTGCCACTGAAGGAAGCTGTTGTCTAATCCCTTACATTATTCTTGTTGAAAACAAGAAAAGGACAACACTTATGACACTAGACCATTTCAGGTGATTTTCAATGGGAAATGGTTGCTCACAGATATACCGCGCTTGGATTTCAAAAGAATAAAACTAAAGAGCATCACGTCCAAAACAGTAAGTACCTTATTGAATCTTCTGCCAACTGCTGCACTACATTGTTGAGAGCTGTCACAAACAGCGACATATAGCTCTGGAAGACATGCGTGTGCTCCATCTGACTTATCTGGTACAAGTACTCCAGCTTCCTCGTTAGTACTCCCTTGAAGGAACATGTTCATAAATGACTATTCACAAAAAAATGAACCATTTAGGAATAAATATCCTAATCCAATGAACCCAACATATCTTCATTAAAATTAAGTTGGAACAATATAACAATACCATGCACACTACACTTTAATTGAAAAAAAAACATAGTGTGTATGAACAGCCCATGCTCAGCTGACCTAGACATTCATCACACTTGTGGTTCTGTGAACTTGGGATAGGACAAAATAGGTAGACACTTATAAAAGGTACATCCCTACCAAGTTTGACACAAATCTGGCCAAAGGTATTGAAGTTATAACCATTACAAGAAATTTCCATGTTAAACTTTCCTATTAAAATTTTTTTAAAGATTTTCCACAAAAAAAAAAACAAAATAATAATAATAATAATAATAATAATAATAATAATAATAATAATAATAATCACTGGAACATGACCATTTGAACAAACTTGGTAGAGACCCACCAAAGGTACATTGCCACCAAGTTTGAAGTCAATCAGACCGACAGCTTCTTCGGAGAAGTCCAAAATGTGCATTAGCATTAGAATGCCCATTGACTTAGTACACAGTTATCTATACAAAAGGTGCATTTAGTGCTAAGTACCCAAATTGAAAAATTCATTGAAAAAAAAAAAAAATTCCACAGCAGTGCCACCTGGTGAACATCTGGGTGATGGTTCTGCAGAAGTCAAAAATAGCAACAACAAGAAAAATCACAAAATTTACAGCTCCACCTGGTGAACAATTAAGAACTAGGAGTCCCGAAAAGTGTTCCTATGTGATATCAAGGCAATTGGGTGAGCGGTGTCACAGATTTTTTATGATTTGCCCCAAAAAAAGAACACAACAATTCATAAAAAATCCAAAAACCACTGGAGCATGACTAATTGAACAAACATGGTAGAGACCCACCCAAGGTACATCCCCATCACGTTTGAAGTGGATCTGGCTGACGGCTTTGGAGTAGAAGTCAAAAATGTGAATTGTGGACTGATGGACAAGGGATGACTGACCATCCTATAGGGTCAGCTGACTGACACGTCAGGTGAGCTGAAAAAAAATGAGGGCCGTCTGACCTGGATATGCTTCACCGACTTGAGATAAATCTGAGTTGAGCTCCAGCTCAGCTCAGCTGATCAAAGATACATAAAGGTAAGCCTAACTCAATGTCTGAGTTGAGAGTGTATGTATATGAGCAACCCAGATGTTAAAACTAGGGACATAATTTCACTAAGACCCCACCAAGTTTGACGTGCATCTGAAGTAGTTTTGGAGAAAATTACATACATTGATATACATACAATAGTAATTCCTACATTAACGGTCCTATCATGTTTTCTCATTAATGATTACATAATTTTGAAGTTTTGTTAAAAAAGGTGAAATGGCAGTAGCACTACCGAAACTACTTGTAAAAGTTTGATGGAGATTGAGTTTATTTACATTCCCACCAAGTTTGAAAAGAATACAGCTTGGGGTTTAGGAGAAAAAGTTGAAAATCATATAAAAAAAAAAAATTACAAAACAAAAAAAAAGTAGTGCTACCTGCTGACCTTAGGGTACCCAGCAGTGATCCCATTGCATTTCAAAGGGGTAGGCCGAGTGGTTTCTGAGACGAATTTTTTTGAAAGATTTCCAAAATATTCGTTTTCTTTTAAATCACTGGAACATGACAACTTGAGCAAAGCTGATACAAATCCTTCCAAGGTACATCCCTCTTAATCATAAACAGGATCAGGTCAGTAGTTTTTGAGAAGTTGAAAATGTAAAATTGCTGAACATGTGATGACGGACAGAGCATCATAAGATAGGTCAGCTGAGTCACAAACTATACTAACGTTGTTTCCTTTTACAGTGGGAGTTAATTTTACAGATCTTTAGACTTTTATAATAGTATTTCTTACACAGCCCATTCATGTCATTCTCAATGAAGATATCATGTGCCCCTTCAACAATATTCACACGTCTAGATACTGTAAATTGCTTTATTTTTGCGTGTTTAAATTTTCACGGTTTTTCTATTTTTGAAATTTCACTGTATTTTTAATTTCACTATTTTGGACATAATTCCTATTCAAACAATGTTAAAATACTATTTCACTGTGTTTTTATTTTCACGATTTGTACCATCAGCGAAATAAGCGAAAATAAGAATACAGCGAAATTAAAGCAATTTACAGTATGCCCCCTTTTAAACTTAACACATTCCATCCACAATATACATGTTAAACACATTCAAAAAATATATTTCATGTTTAAACAATTGAACACAATCCATCCACAATCTATAACACTTTTACGAAATACAGTTTGCATTTAAAACAAAGTTCAATTTTGAATAGGCTACAGATTTTTATTTGGAAAAATGTCTGTGATATGAGTGTTTCTGTTATATGTGTGTATACATACCGGATAGAGTGTCTCTATCTCTTGTAGACATTCACAGGCTAGTCCCCTCAGCTGACTGTCTGCCACAGTGTTAACTCGACATGCAATGTCCAGCAGTAAGTCTACTACTGTACAAAACAGCTGGCCCTGTTCTTCCTGTGTTATGTAATATCAAAAGGTCCTTTCATCACATTATCCTGATACTGTCTAAAACTAACAGGGGGTAAATATCAAGAAAAAGTGTTTATGTATATACATAATTATATATATATGTATGTATGTATGTATATATGTATGTATGTATGTATGTATGTATGTATGTATGTATGTATGTATATGTTTATTTAATTTATATCATGTTAGGGACAGTTCTAGGCCTTCAAACTTTGTAGCTAAATCAAGAAATAAAGCAATAATCACTGCCAAATTGGACTTGACTCTTACATAATTCTTCTTAAAATTAATTAGCCATTTGAAAATTTCTTTGGCCAAATGAATGAAACATTAGAATTTGGCTAATAACACCAGTGGTCTGTGCATGTTTGAGAACTTAGTATTTCCCTCCAAATGAACAATTATTCAGAAAATCTGTAACCAGAACACCACATTTTTAAACATATAGACTCCTTTACAATAGGGAAGGGCAGTTTCTTAAGTTTCCAGAAACCTCCACTGCACAGCGCGAGTCATCGCTTTCATCCGGGTACTCGCCTACGGGTGAACATTGGTCGGCGGATTTGCAAACACTGTGATAACATTGTACGTATCGGCAATCAAAGTGCCAAAAATGTTCCTTTTCACGTAATATCTGCTAATAAATTTTACACACACGAAAGATAAGATTGTATTATAGGAGAGCATGAATGCATTTGTTCGTATGTTGTGTTAAAAAAGTGAAAAATCCATTTGAACCGCGGTGACCGGGAACCGCAGCCTGCTTGTTACATTCCTGCATAGTGCCACGTACTCGACTATGTGAATGGTCGAAAGAAATGCAATAATAAAGAATATTCTTCTGCAGTTATTAAGATAATGCAATGATCACATATAACAAAATATCGACATAGCACATAATATGGACTCAACAGCATGAGGATTTCGTAAGACTCCTGTTGCAAGGATTTAATGTGACCCGGTTCATCGCGGGCGATAATGGAGGATCGAGTAGGATAAAACAACATTGGTCATCGTGTTTTAAGATTAAGAAGTCAATTGTATTTTATTTGCCGGGTGTGTTGTCATTGTGTCAAAAATAAAGACAAGTAGACAACATCATCAGAATATGCTATTGTAGATGAATTCCCAAGTTTTACAGTGTTACTGTATGTGTGTGGGTGGGTGTGGGGTGGGGGTCGGCAGGTAGCGTTAAAAGTTAAATTAAAATTAAAATCAAACTCCACAACAATGTGTATTGCGTTGATTCCTTGATTGCATCACTTTCTACAAAAAGTATTTATTAGTGATAACATTATCATGATTATGAGTTACACTTGGTTATTTCATTCGCCAAGAAAAACGCTCAGTTTGCGCCATGCGTTAACACATCATAGTATGCAACGCTACTCAGGTTGACCCGCTATTGAATACCCGGATGAAAGCTGTCCGCAGCGCCATATGGCGGTCCATGAGAGAACGCAGAGTTATTGCTCTACCATACTAATGTCCATTGCAGCATACAAGTATGTATATAAATTTCATGGGGTCACATTTGCACAAGTTTTAGCATAATGTATGCCATTGCTACAGCTGTACATACAGGCAAAAAATTACTGTTATTGAATAAGTCTGCAAAGCAAGCAACTATGTGTCATCCATCTGATGCATTATTTCAATTAATGACAGGATCATTCTACATTTAGGTACACATGCAAGCATGCACAGGCATACACACACCCACAGAGTATTTCCTCCTACTGTATGGCCCCTCTCACCACAGGCCATCCCTATTAACCCTTTCCCCCTTAAAATGGCTGGTGGTTAAATGTCGTCTGCTTCTGTGTTTTCAACTGATTTCAACAGCAATGAAAAACAATTTGATTGAAAATTGAAGATAAGACCTGTCAAGACAACATGACCCAGGCCAACAGCTTTCCTTGGCATGGGTTGGGCACTTAGTGCTCAACCAATGCCGAAGAAAGCTGTTGACTCAGTTTCAATATAAGGGGGAAAGTGTTAAAAGACCACCACACCAATGCAAAAAGTGTGACATTTCTATCATGCTGTCTCCCTCTAAAGAAGCCACCCTCACATAACATGCATAAGGCCACTTTGAAATGCATTTTGGGTGGCCTTACAAGCGGAGGAGAACTGTACATATGTAGAGACACTCTGCAAACTTGAATAAACCCTGCTTACCATCTGATCAGATTGCAGCAGGACACTTGTAATAGTAACAAGGATCTGACTTTTGTAAAAAGTTCTTGTGACAGAGGTTTGATGGAAGATGTCCAACAAGGAAGCCACTGTTCTTTCCACACTGAAAAGAGAATATATAAAAGAAACTTGTGCAAAGGTTACAGAGATACTTGCTGGAAATATATATATATATATATATAATGTGTGGTAATCTTAATTTTGGCATGTCCTGCAGACCTAGAATAAGTGGTTCCAGTGCCCAAGCAATGCAACCGGCTTCAAATGTAGGCTCCCCCACCCCTTTTTGCAGGTGGGAGGAGGAAGGGAGAGCGAAAGAAACTTGTGACACAATGTGTCAATGAAACATTTCAACTCAAACTGTCTCCCAATGAAACTATGAGCTGTCAGTAAATTTTCAGCATCAATGGACCACCAAGAACATAAAAGTCAATTGAATCAATCTCTGCCTACCCATCTTTAAAATCCTTTAAGGATGGTTCAACATTATCGTCATTTTTGAATTAGTACTTAGGGTACTAAATTTCATGACCCCCTCCCTCCCCCAAATTAGTACTTTAAAAATGATGATTTTTCCCCCCAAATCATAGCAAAATTGCACAAAACAGGCCAAAAATTGACCATCATTTTCCATATCCTGTGAAAGTGTACCGACCCATTTAACCCCCTCCCCCTTGCGTACTGTAAGTACTAATTAAAAAATGATGAAAATGTTGAACCATCCCTTATCATGAAGGATCTTTCACTGATGTTAATCTAAATAAATGAGTAACTATGGACAAATATATCTCTACATTAACTATGCTCACGTAGTCCATTAGATGTATGTTGAATTCCAATTCAGCACATATAGGTTTTGATGACCCCTTAGGAAACACCTCCCATTCAAATCACTTAGAAAATGAAAAAAACAATATAAACAGTGGTAAATATTCCAGTTCTCCCATTAGTTACACAAACATCAGTGACAACAGCCTTTTGTTCAAAACACTGGTCTGAACTTGACTCACACTTTGAAAATTCATACGTACCCTAAATGATTAATAGAAATACATGCATATGTAATATTTAGTATTTATGATCATGTTATCACAAGCCCCTCATGTTCTTAATTAAGTTCTGCAATTTTTGGTGAAATTAAATGGGTGAAAGCCAACAATTTTTGCAAAACAGAAAATACCTCTTAAAAAATTTTCAGCATTAATTTCTTGCCCAATTTGCATCCTTTAAAACATGTCCTGATTAAAATAGTTTTGTAAAAATTTTGCTCTAAACAGAATTCCATTCTAAAACTGAAAACTTTCACCCATGAAATTACTCTCACAATATATGCATTCATAAATACATACATACATACATACATACATACATACATACATACATATATCAGGGCGAGAAAAATTGTTTTGAAATTACTTGTCTGCAGGACAAGTGACACAACATTTTTACTTGTCCTATTTAATGCTGATGAAGTGTACCTAAGTTTTGGTTTATAAGAACATGTTTTAATGGAACTCTGTATGTCATACAGTGAGTTTATGTGTATTTGATATGTTATGCCAACAAACTTAATTTAACATGTTGTCAATTTTGCCAATTAAGTGAAATTTGAAAATCACTTGTCCTCAAAAGGATTTCACTTGTCCCGGACAATAGGATCATAGGAATTTTCGCACCCTGTTACATACTGGCATATACATACATACACACACATATATATATAGTGTACATATACAGTGGCACCTTGCTATTAAAGACCATCCCCTTCTGCCAGCCAAAAACAGTCACACATAACAGGTGGCCTTTAAATTGGAGATACAGTTACAAAGAGTCTACCTGTTATACAATCGCAAATGCAGTCACAAAAGCTATGTGGACTCTCACATTGGTACTCTTAAATTGCAGATACACTGGTACCTGTCTTGTGAGACCCTTCCAATGAGAGACCACATATCTTTTTAAGACCACTCTCTCAGAACACTGTGCTACCTTTTCCATGTAATTATACCTCTAATGAAAGACCACCTGTTTTGAGAGACCACTTTTTGACCTGCCCTAGGGGTGGTCTCTCAAGACAGGGACCACTGTACCACTGTATACTCAATACAATGAATACAGAAAAGCTCTGGACAGTTCAGGTTTTATCATTATCATATTTTTCTAGCATATGGCAAGCAGCAAATGTATCCATTCAACTGTTTATTTTTTATTATATTCTATTTCCCAGCTTTGCTCTGTACATTGTATTGTTCCACCCATACTGGAATCTGACCCAAGTAGGAATGTTCCAACATGGGCAAGGCCTATATTGGAATTCTAAGACAGCGAAGCCATGTGTGATGGACAATGTGCTTCATGTTTAAATATAATTGGTTCTTGTCTGGTGAAAAATGTAATCACACTGAGTTTGAATACCATTTGAATATTTTCACTATTTAAAACAATCCAGTTACTGTCACTAGACATAGATAGCTACATGTATGCTGGTGTCAACCAACTGGATCCTTTCTCTACAAGAACTGGTCACATACTTTTGATCTCATACAGGTATATATTTACTAAATTGAGGAAGAGTCGCATACATCTGCAAATGCAGATGCTAAATTGTGTGTATGTGTGTTCACATAACAGGCGAGTGATCACAGGAAGACATTACCAGCTGAATCTACGCATGTTCTTGGATTGATCAACAAGGATGATCTGGCTGTAATTTAGAAGGGTCACTAAGACCAAGACTTATTTCTGTCATATCAAGGTTAATTCAAATGAGACTTTTTTTTTTTTGGTAATTCTACATACTTAGAATAGTTTTCACATACACACAAAAAAGTTTAAAGAAAAAAAAAAAAAAGCTGTACCACACAACATAAAATTAATTGTAAATATTTAAGGCACTACCAAACATCATGCATCATCCCAACATGGCTTGGCCCATGTTGGAATATTCCAACCTGGATCAGATTCCAACATGGGTCGGAACAGATAGTATCAGTGTCCACAAGAAAGTTTTGTTTTGTTACTGTTCCTTGTTACTTTAATTACAATTGGGGATCTGTAGCTTGAATTTAATGATATTTATTAACCCTTTCCCCCTAAGACTGAGTGTTCAGCTGTCCTTGGCATGGGTTGGGCAGTTCGTGTCCAGCCCATGCCAAGGAAAGCTGTTGAGCTGGGGCATGCTATTTTGATAGGCGTCATCTACAATTCTCTGTCCAATTGCTTTTCATTACTGTTGAAATCAGCTGTAAAAACTGAAGCTGAGGACATTTTACCACCAGCAAGTTTTGATTAGTTAAAGGGGGAAAGGGTTAATACTCAAAGTCAACATTGCTTTTCACCACAAGTACTCAGTTTAACACTGAAGCTGAGGACATTTTACCACCAGCAAGTTTTGATTGGTTAAAGGGGGAAAGGGTTAATACTCAAAGTCAACATTGCTTTTCACCACAAGTACTCAGTTACCCTGCGGCAGACGGCAGCAGCATTCCAGCATATTGCTCCAGGAGCCCCAGCAAGTGCACCTTGGTGGTATCTGTCACGCTCTCCTCCCATAATGCCTGCAACCAAAATCATGGCCATAGGCCACACAAGTGAAAGATATAAACGCATGCAGGGCTCGAAAAGTACAGGGGTCCGTAGGCCCGATACCCACAAAAAATCTGACGGACCTGTAAAAGTTGCAAAGCATGGGTCCTCCTGACCAGTTAAAAATTGCCAGTATTTTTTTTTTCAATTAGCCCTGCCTCTGCTATTTATTTTTTGGGGTTAACTCTCTATCATGCTGAATTTAATTATGGGATCGCCCCACAAACATGAGATTCAGGGCATGCATCCACATCAATATTTATTTACGTAAACAAAGACATCGTATGCTCATTTTTGGTGGTCAAGCATATGTGCAGTGTGTCAAAAAACAAGCATGGTGGAGGTGATGATTCGAGCCAACGGTACATATACTTATAGTAGCTTTATATTCATGTCACATAATTACTGAAAGTTAGTGACATATCAATGGTAGATATTTTGAAAACATTCAGAATGATCCTGGTGAACTGCTGAAACAAACACAGAGTGTAAACTGCATGCAATTGATATTAAAATGGCCAACTCCTGCACCGGTGTTGTGCATTGTGAACAATCTCTGTGATTGTCTGTACTGAATAAAATCTCTCTGTTTTTTTGTTTTGTTTTGTTTTCTTTTTTTTTTTTTGCTGAGATACCGCAGTGTTCAGATAATTTTGGCAGTAATTACTCAATAGTTACAGTGGAACCCCCCCCCCCCCCGGGGGGGCCCTGCTTTGCAGTTCGCAGCAGATTGGACCCACACATCTGGGGCATGACCTGTATTATTGGCCTAGCACAGGTCCTCCAGACCAGTCAGAATTTTTGAACTTTTCTACCCCTGGCATGTAACTATTTGTCTTCACACACATCAATGAATGGTGACCTATATGTTGGTACCTCTATTATTATTTTTTTTTTTTTTTTTTTTTTTTTTCAAAATAGTGAACCAAAATGTTGAAAACTTTTTGCACGTGACAACATGTAGTTAGCAATGACTTTGGGCCAATGTTTGGCAGTGCAGGGATGTGTCGGCAGTGAAAGGGATATGCATTTTCATGTATGAACAGGCAGCCTGAGAGTGAGACAGTCGATGCGGTGGGTGGCAGTTGGGTAGCCCCATTTCTGAGGCATCGACGGTGTTGTTTTGATATGGGCACCATATCAAAACAACACCGTCGATGTCTCAGAAATGGGGCAAGCAGTCGCGCAGAGACACAGACCGAGTCCGAATCTGTGAGTCTGAGAGACTGAGCACGGCATTGTCACGAGTTTCTTACCTGTAAAATATCTAGCACAAATGCTTCCTCGTCAATTTTTTTCAAACTTAAATAGTTCGAAGGACTCTGTCGAAAGGCAGCAATGTCACGATACCATGACTGGGCCCCCCACTCCGTCAAGTAACCCATCCCGCGGAGGACAAGAAGTCACAACAGTCTCAACAAGACCTTGCTCCTCACCTCCCACTCTGTTTGTGGATTCGGGCAAGATTTCCAAAGACAGAATTTAAAATCTGGAAACGAACTGGACTCTATAAAAATAGTGCCAAGTCGATATTGTGAGGTTGCAAAGATCTAGCAGGGTATTTTTGTAAAGCTGTATATCCTCTTGAAATTCTTTGAAAATATAAACAATGAACAAATTTGTCCAAAAAAAAAATTGATTTAGATTGTCACAATTTTCAAGGTTAAAGAAAGTATTCCAAACCTTCTTGGTTTCAGTTTCAGGACAGTTTAAAGCTTGATGACTGATAGTACTCAGTATGTAAATATGAATCAAGTGATGCGAGATTTTCTGGAATACCAAAAATGGCTATACTTGAGAATACTGAGACAGGGAATAGTGGAAGAAACCTAGATACTTGTATGATACTTGAAGACAGCTCAAGGGACATAACTTAGCATGCTTAGATTGGAGACAACAAACATGTATGCTGCTTGCATTATATTGACACAGAGAACATTAAAATGAATACATAACTTATAATGCTTAATTCGACTTAATTTAGAAAGAATAATAAGATATAACTAAATGGGATAAAAAAAAACTTTTAAATTGAATTTAGTACTTTGAGAATACTGGCATCTCTGTTTCTTTGGAAGTAAAAACGAATCAGCTTACAACCCCACAGCTTCAATTTTAATTAGTGTATATATCATAATAATTTACTGACCATATAACGCATCTCTGTAAAATTGAGTGTCATCTATTATTATTTCTGTTTATTTTTATACATAGTGTGACACACTTAAGCAAATCAACAACTTGAAAGCTATGCAGTTTCGAATTTACGGTATCTTCGTTATATGTCATACATTAATTTCGTGACCATCTGGGTTATTTTCCCTGACAGTAAGGACATATCTGCCACAAAATTTATCAGGACACTACCCTTTCATAGACACGCAGATAGATTCACTGCAAAGTATATGTTCATTTCTAGTTTTAGCACACATTCTTAGTACTTTGTTATCACTTGCCCGTTTCGAGATTGTAAAAGAATTTGATTTTCATGTTATTCATTCTGGGTCTCAATTGGAACGTCACACAAATATCTTTTAGAAAGGAACAATTAGAACAGGACAATTGGAGGCTGGCCTCTGTCAAAATTGTGGTTTTTACTGTCCCAACACGAACGTTAATTCATAATCAACCCTATACATTTTACTCCATCATTCAGATTTGCTTTACATTTTTCCATAATTTCCTTTTTAATGTCTTAGATTGTTTGCATATATTTCCACATGTTGTTCTAATTTCTTTTTAGACATTAACTGATGTACATTGAAATGCCATGTAAATTCATATTCAAAAAGAGCCCAATAATTTGTTTTTCTTAGTTTTATCAATGCAACATCATGCAATATTATTTTATAAGAATTCCATACATAGCCATAGGTCTAACATCTCCGTTATGGATGTTTTATATTTTTATTATCTACATTTTTTTCATATTAAGGGACCCTACTGGAAGTAAATTGCAAACTTTTGGGGCTATGCTAGTACCATGTGAAAGTGTGATATCTTGTTTGTTCTCCCTTTTGAGGCTTTTCTATTAGTCTAATGTACTTGTTGTTATATCTATTTACGGTGCTGAATAAAATCAGCTCCTCAAGGAGGAGGAGGAGGAGGAGGAGGAGGAGGAGGAGGAGGAGGAGGAGGAGGAGGAGGAGGAGGAGGAGGAGGAGGAGGAGGAGGAGGAGGAATCAGGACACAGTTGCCCTGGAAGCATCAAGGTAAATACACTTAATGATGTTTCCATTGTTCAAGTATTCTGGATACTAAGTCGTGATTATCCTTTTCAAATTCAGTTTTAAAGTTTCCATTTTAGATCCTATTTATAGCAGGACGATTGCCGGTAGTTGTCGTTATTAATTGTACAGCTTCAAAAGATATAAAAACAATGAATGTCTATATTTTAAGCATTACTAATGTCTAATCGATTTGCGAAAAACTAAAATGAAGTAAGGCAAACAAATGTTTAAAAAATTAATTTGCACCGTAATTACGATATCCATATTTTGGATGGACCACTTGGAGGTAAACCTTTTTGGAAGAGACTTGATACAAACCTCCACTAGCAGGTTTATTTTTAGGGTCGCTGGTATTAGGGGAAACCCTCCTAATACGCATGCGTCAATACAGATTTTGCGGGAAAGTTTAAAAATAGCCATGTAAACATTAGTCGCACGTTGCACTGAGCCCCCTTTGATAGGGTCCCCTGGCCCTGCTAAACTGAAAAATTGCGTAACCTCTCTATTATAATATTTTAATTGCGAAAGGTCTATTGCCAGTATTGGGATTATTGCCATCAAGAACAGCCGTGCCCACTAAATTCTGTTCCTCAGGCAACCATTTATGTGGCTTCTATGTGGAGCCTTTTTAACATCAAAAAGCAAAATATTACAAATTTAACAAATGAGCACCAACTGTGTACCAAACCGTTAAACACTGCAGGAGTAAGCAATATGGTCTGGACAATTTATGGACTATGGTGCGAAAATTTGGAACACTTTGTTGGTAATGGGTGGGTGAGTGGACAGAAGTTTAACTGTAAAACAACAGAGGCCCATGAAATGCAAAGTTAAGTACTTGGGTCATGCAATTTTTATGATGTACAGTATTTTTGTACAGGTCTGTGTCTTAGGGTTTGTTTTTTTAATTTTTTTTTTTGGGGGGTGTTTTGTTTTGTTTTGTTTTGTTTTGAGCTTTACAACATGTGTGTTAAAAATATTATTTCAATGTGATATTTAGTTGCCATACTTTCGTATGATTTGTCTTTGTTTTATACTAAGGGCATAAGGAAAAAATAAAATAAAACAATAAAACCACAAACAAAAAGAGGGCCAAATGCATTGCGAGTCCTTACGCAGTTTTAAGTAGAAGCCTTATAAACCAATAAAAACAACAGTTGTGCTTTGTGAAATAACAATCAATACTTGCCTTTCCATACCTTTGCATGAACTGTTCCAGCTTTAACATTTTTAGTATTCAAATTATCAACACGGACGAACGTCTCTGATTTCTATCCTTTTATTGTGCTTGAGTATAATATTTTTCATTTTACACTTCATATGTTAAGTCTCTGTGTTTTTATCATACCAAGTTAGTAATTGTCACCCCATACGCCATTTGTATTTCAGTCACTGATATTACCATGTGGCTAGCGTTTTTGAAGCGAAAACTAAATTTAAATAAAAGTATTGTACTGTAGATGTATTGTAATTCCCAATATCTGGTCATTTGAATGATGATGTTGATGCCTAAAAATTACAACTATCAAATAGACTCTTATATCACCCCCCCGCCCAATGTATTGGTATTTGACCTCAAAATATAGTAAAACTTTCATACTGACTCGCATACTTAATATTTTACCTATTTTACCTGAGAATACAATTACACTTCGATACTTGACGGATAATGTTTGTATCTTTTTACTACAAATCAGGCTGACACTTCTTTTACTTATGTATACTGAGTATTTCACCTTTTTCCCCTGAGAATACACAATTGCATTTTGATGCCTGGCTCACAAAGTTTGCATGATTTACCTACAAACCATGCCAAGCAGATTGATACTCTTATGTTATATACATGTATATACATATGTGTGTGATTAGTACTTCATCTGCGAATACAATAGGAAAGGTCAGAATTAGCTCTAAGGTGTGTATTCGCCTCAATACACAACTGAATACACATACTGTTGGACGGATAGAACAAACCATGAGCAGCAGGTAAAGTATTCCCTTATATTTCTGAAACTAGTACTCCATCTATGTCACCTGAGCAAACCATGAGCAACAGGTAAAGTCTTCCCTTATATTTCTGAAACTAGTACTCCATCTATGTCACCTGCTGATACAAGGGCAGTTTGATACCTGGCTGACAAGTTTTGTGTCATTTTGCCTAGAAATCATGGGAAGCTGGTAGACATCCCTTACATAAGCTGTAATTAGTACTTTGTCTTTCTCATCTATTTTACCTGAGAACACAATTGCACTTTGATACCTGACTCAAAATGTTTGCATCTCTTTTCTACAAACCATGGGAAACAGGTATAATCTTCTCTTATATATCTTTAATACAAGGGCACTTTAATACCTGACTGGACAAGGTTTGTATCTTGTTTCTACAAACCATGAAAAGCGGGTAGAATCTTCCCTTATGTTTCTGTATTAGCATTTCACCTTTTTCACCTGACATTACTGAGTTGATCTTTTCAGAGTGTGCACATACATAAATGACTGGTGAGTAGCCACTGTTGACTATGCTGCTGCACGGTAGTGAGCAGACATTCCTCAATGTGAAAATGTAACTCAGTGCATAGGTGTCAAAAACTATGCAGGTAATTGTCTCAATGTGCCCAGTGATTTTCTCACCTCCAATGCCTACAGAAAGCCCCTTTGCTGGGGTAAGACTACTTGCTTGGATAGTTTCAACATAGGCACTTTCCACAGAGCAAGGTTTACATGGTAAAATAACTTGAATATCTCGGCTGCACACGTTTAAGTATGGCAAGAAAATGGCCTCTAAACTATTCATGAAACCTTTCAGAAAATGTTGAGCTTATAACAATAGGTTAAGACTACTTTAGGGCAGTAAAGCTTGCCTAATCAGTGACGTGTCTGCCATAACTGAAACAATGGTGTTTTGCCCTTTAAACACCACACTTGTATGAATGGTAATATCCCACAGAGCCATATGCTATGGAATCATGAGCACAGACTGCCAAAATGTATTCAGTTTAAAGGTTTCACAAACTACTCTGGTGATCAACCCCACATGTGTCAGAAACCAACTGACACCTATGCAAGTGTGGGTAGTCAGTACACAGATACGGACTACCGTATGAGGGTCTCAATAATTTTGCCTGTAAAAAGTTTCTAACATCTTCAAATTAAAAATTCGTGGTACATTACTGATGTTGACAGGCATACTAATAAAAAAGTTTTACAATTTATGTTAATGTTTCTATAATGATCTCAAATTTACTTTAAAGATTGGTACTTTTAACATGCGTTACCCTATGCCCACACGTGTTCACCCCCGCAATGCCCTCTCCAGTCTGCTGGAGGTGAGAAAAGTCTATGCTTTGCTGGTTCTGTGAAAGGAGTCAATTGTACATTGTTACCTGAGTCACAAGGTTTGTAACTTTTTCCACAAACCATGGGAAACAGGTAGACTCTTCCCTAATGTTTCTGTACTAGTATTTCCCCAATTTCACATGAGAATGCAATTGTGCTTTGATACCTGACTCACAAGGTTTGTATTTTTTTTATCTACAAACCATGAGAAGCAGGTAGAATCTCCTTTCATGTTTCTGTTATAGCATTTCATCTACTTCACGTCAGAACACAATTGTGCTTTGATGCCTGACTCACAAGGTTTGTATTTTTTTCCTTTTATTATTTTTTTTTGTACAATCATGGGAATCAGGTAGAGTTCCCCTTATGTTTCTAAAGTAGGATTGCACCTGCTTTACCTGAGAATACAACTGGGCTTTGATACCTGGCTTGTAAGGTTTCTATCTCTTTCTACAAACCATCGAAAGCAGGTATAATGTTCCCTTATATTTCTGTATCAGTATTTCACCTGTTTCACCAGAGAATACAGTAATATTGTACTTTTAAACCTGCCTCACAAGGTTTGAATATTTTTTCTACAAACCAGTGGAATTAGGTAAACTCTTCCCTAATATTTCTGTATTATTTTTTTTACATGTTTCAACTGAGTTTATAATTGTAGTTTGATACCTGACACACAAGGTTTGTATCTTTTTCTACAAACCACGGGAAGCAGGTAGACAATTCCCTCATATTTCTGTTGTAGTTTTACATCTATTTCACCTGAGTACATAGTTGTACTTTGATACACGACTCTCAAAGTGTGTACCTTTTTTCTACAAACAATGTGAAGCAGGTAGAATCTTCTTTTTAATTTCTGTATTAGTATGTCACCTACTTTACCTGAGAATGCTATTGTACTTTAATACCTGTCTCAAAATGTTTGTACCTTTTTTCTACAAACCATGTGAAGCAGGCAGACTGTTCCCTTATATTTCTGTATCAGTTTTTCACATATTTCAACTCAATATATAATTGTACTTTGACACCTGACTCACAAGGTTTGTACCTTTTTTCTACAAAACATGGGAAGCAGGTATAGTCTTCCCTTAGATTTCTGTATTAGTAACTCACCTAATTCACCTGAGAATACAATTATATTTTGATACCTGGCTCATAAGGTTTGTATCTTTTTTCTACAAACCATGGGCAGTAGGTAGAATTTTCTTTTTTATTTCTGTGTTGGCATTTCACCTATTTCATTTGAGAATGCAACTGTACTTTGATACCTGACTCACAAGGTTTGTATTTTTTTCTACAAACCATGGGAAGCATGTCGACTCTTCCCTTATATTTGTATGGATATATAGTATTTCACCCTTTTCACCTAAGAATGCGATTGCACTTTGATGCCTGGCTCACAAGTTGGCTTAAAAGGTTCATCTTTTTTTTTACCAACCATGGGAAGTAGGTACAGTGAAACCAATTTTGAGAGACCACTGTAATGAAAGGCCCTTTAGGACCATATTTCCAAAGTCCCTTTAGTTATCTTTTCCATGTTATTGAGCCGCCATTGAGACCACCTGCCTTATGTGACCACTTTAAGCCTGCCCTATGGGTGGCCTCTCTAAACAGGTTTCATTTGATGGTCATCTCTTACTTGTCTATATTTGTTTCACTTTTTTTCACATGAAAACACTATCACATATGGATACCCGACTCACAAGGTTTGTATCTTTTTTCTACCTTACTGACAAGGCTTGTATTTTTTTCACACACCATAGAAGTAGGCAGCCTGTTTTCTTATATATTTGTTTTTAATATTTCCCCTATGTAAGCGGAGAATACAACTGCACCTTGATACTTGAATGATGATGTCTGTATCTTTTTTTCTACATCAATACTTAGAATTTCATCCGAGAATACAATTGTACTTTGGTACCTGACTGAGATGGTTTATATCTTTTTCCTACACTATCTACAGACCATGGAAGCAGGTGAAGCGGTTAGACTGATCTTTTATAATTGTATTTCAACTATTACCCCAGAAAAGTACAGTGTGCTTTGTTACCTGATCTCCAAAGTTTGCATCTTTGTACCTACAACCGACAGGAAGTATGTAGACTTTTACATCATATATCTGACATTAATTTCATATACATTTTCAAAAAAAAAAAAAAAAAAAAACCAACAAAAAACCAACAAACAAAAAAACACAAAAAAACCCCAAAGCATATATCTTTCGTGAAACATCGTCATTTCACAATCACAATGTACGATCAGTTCCATGTCAATATAACATAATGTCAAATCGAGCTCCTTGCATTATTAATTTGGAAAAAAAGAAGATATAGTCTGGCCTGATCAAACTGTTAGAAAGCTACTAGACAACTTTTGTGTGATTTTTGCCTAGCCAAAAAAAAAAAAAAATCCCATGTCTGTTGTTTCATAATACTGTTGTCTTGCAAAAGGTGCAAGTGTGCTCTGCCCAGTGTGAAATACATATAGACTACATAGATCAGACGGTGGAACCAAAGACAACAGGCTGAACGAAATAACAAAGCCCATAACCTTTCCTTCAAATGCAAGTCCTTATACCAGACCATCACATTACATTGTGTATCACTATTTGTGCGCATGGACACACAGGGGTTAACAATCACATACAAGGTATACATGCCAAGCAAGTGTTTAACACAATGTTGTCGAATTATTTTTTCTTAGCCATTTAATCTTTCTTTGACACAACCACATGTGCGCCAAAATTATTAGGCGTTATTGTGTACTGGTTTGTGTATTCAGCTGAATACACCGAAATTGCCAATTGTGACCCCCCCCCCAATATTGCATCATAAAGTCATTATTCCAAATATTGGTCTATTTGGCAAATGTGGTCATGCAAGTTGACTGCAACATTGTTCACTATGTGTCCATCTTGTAAGTCAGGTATCAAAGTAGAATTGTGTTCTCAGGTGAAATAGGGGAAATACTAATACAGAAATAAAAAGGAAGATTTACATACTTCCCATGGTTTGTACAAAAATAATACACACCTTGTGAGCCAGGTATCAAAATATAATCGTATTCTCAGGTGCATTAGGTGAAATACTAATGCAGAAATATAAGGGAAGACTACACCTGCTTCCCATGGGACCCCACAATGAAATAGAATGGGTTTAAAGATAGTGATAAAAGCATCAATAAAATGCAAACTGCCCATGACCAGGTAGTGTATTTCACTCCAGTACACGCATGGAAGACATTTTATGGTAATGTACTGTTTTATGTCCCAAGAATCGCCAGGTAATGTTGAGAATATCAAAGTTATGTGATCCACTAAGTGACAAAAATAATAATGGTTTAAAAATTTTTTTTTTATATACAACAATCTCAATCAACTCCAATGGGGAGGTCTGTGTAGCCAAGCATCATCACATCTACAAATTAAACACAAAAGTATATTTGTTGTGTACATGTTTTGATTACAAGAATATTGACATCCTTCTGATGTGTAGATATGATATAAAGTTTGATAACATGTTTTACCGGGTGGAGTTTTCAGTATGTAACACGTTATCTGATCATATCTGAATGTTGATACGGAAATATCGATCTCGTTAGGATGCACACACACACACACACACACACACACACACACACACACACACACACACACACAATTTAAATTGGTACAACTTTTGTTTTCGATTCATTACATGTGCAAACGTCAGCAACCCCCTATTGGAAGTGGAAATGACACCTCTATAATAGTTTTGAAGATATTCAAGTTTTAAAATTTCAAGTAATGCTAATTAGCATAATTAGATTCATTAGATGCGCAATGGTCAATGACCCCCTAATACAAGTTGGAATGACATATATATCTATTATACTTTTGAAAATATTCAAGATTTAAAATTTAAAATGCCCCTAATTTGCATAATTTTAAACATCTTCATTCCTCTGTATAAAGTGGTCAAACTCCTTGTATGGAGGTACAATCATCCCAAGTTTGGAGTTTCCATGCATAATAGTGTTCGAGAAAAGTGTCGGACAAATTTGCTGGTAAAGAAGAAAGAAAGGAAGAAAGAAAGAAGCTAGGAAAGATGATTTGCTCCATAGCAAATCAGTGTGTGTGTCTTCAAAGCATATTAGTATGGCAATGTACAACTATTCCAGAACACAGGAGTAGAAGTTGAAATGGCATCTCTATGTATTATAGCTTTAAAGTTATTCAAGATTTAAAAATTCTAATGGTGCTATTTAGCATAATTTTAATTGGCAAAACTTTAATTTTTAATTCATTAGGTGCACAATGGTCAACACCCCCCTAGTAAAAGTTGGAGTGACATCTGTATCTATTATAGTGTTGAAGATATTCAAGATTGAAAATTTCGAATACTGCTAATTAGCAAAATTTAAATTGCTACAACTTTTGTTTTAGATTCATTACATGAGCAATAGTTAGCAATGCCCTGGGAGAAGTTGGAATGACTTCTCTATTTATAATAGTTTTGAAGATATTCAAGTTTTAAAATTTCAAATGCTGCTAATTAGCATAATTTAAATGGCTACAACCTTTGCTTTAGTTTAATTACATGCGCAATGGTCAATAACCCCCTAATACAAGTTGGAATGACATTTTTATCTATCATACTTTTGAAGATATTCAAGATTTAAAATTTCAAATGCCCTTAATTTGCATAACTTTTAACATCTTCATTCCTCGGCATAAAACGGTCAAACTCCTTGTATGGAGGTACAATCATGCCAAGTTTGGAGTTTCTATGTATCATAGTGTCCAAGATAAGTGTCGGACAAATTTGCTGGCAAAGAAGAAAGAAAGAAAGACAGAAAGAAAGAAAGTAAGTGTTGACACACACACTTTAAGTATACGGGAAGAGTCTACCTGCTCCCCAAGGTTTGTAGAAAAAAGTTACAAACCTTTTTTTTGGGGGGGGGGTCTTCTTTGATTAGTTTATGTACACAAATATAAAGAAATGCCAGGTTTAGAAGTTCCATTTAATTTCCATTTGTTCCGATAAACAAGATGTTTCTTGTGTTACGCTACAAAATAGATAATTTTTGTCGCTGAATGCGACCAAATTAATGCATCGACGAAGTGGTAACACAGCGAAGTGATATAGCTGCTAGATGACCACGCGACTTGCTACGGTATGACACTGCGACAGCGTTGATTGGCAACCAAGCTGAATGCGACGAACTGTTACAGGTTCGTTTTATACAGGTCAGCTATTCAAGTGAATGAAACTTTGCAAACAAAAGAACTTAAACTCTCACGAGCAGAACTGGATGAAATTATTCACTTCGTATGCACATTGTAACGTTTGTCACCCAAAACGAGTCCATGTGGATAGGGTCATCTTGACCAGTGAACTGTATGAATGACTTATTTTTTATTCCTCTTAATTCATATATATACGTTGTATACTGTGTTGCCATTTTTTTTATATATTGTACCTCTTGTGTACGAATGAAAGATATATATATATACATATTTGTATTTGTGTCTTTTTGTCCAAAACCACTTCCAAGTAGTCATTACCCTATTCCGTAGTCCGAACTCTTTACTCTCCATAAGCTAACCTGTCCCTGTCTAACTTATATACATACATACATACATACATACACACACACACACACACACACACACACACACACACACACACACACACACACACATATATATATATATATATATATATATATATATATATATATATATATATATATATATATATATATATATATATATAAACACTCACTCCCACAAATTAAAGACAACTACATTAATGTCAACACAAAATGCTGTAGGCATACTGTTACAACAAAGTGACCAAAGTGACCATTCCTGTGAGTGAAAATGACATCCACACCAACATTCACAACAATAAGATTAACTTCAACTCGGCATCAGCTTCAGCGCTACACCACAGGCTATACTGTTTGAGATTGAATAGATGATTATCATAATATTGGGTAAAAAAATAGCTCGGCCTGCTACACAACCTATTTTATGGCCCTGCTTACGGAAACTGAACATGGATACAATTTCCTCTGATGATATTATCCAATTTAGCAGATGTTTACGGTTCGCTGAGTAGTACGCCCATGCCTATTCATATTAGGGAATCCCCAAACAGCTCGTCATATCCGGTTGTGACGCCATCAGCGATCCTAAAACTAAAACTGCTTGCGGAGGTTTGTATCAAGTCTCTTCCACCTAAACAGTCCCCCCATGTGATTGTCCAGTGAGCAGAACCAAACACAACGTATGGCGTTATGTTCAGATATATAATAATCTGAGTTATGTCCAGCAGTGTATGTGGTGTAGAAGTGTGTCTGGAAGACCAAGATGGCGATGTACCTGAATGTCCACACGGTAAGAAGGGGCAAAATCAGAGCGCTATCAGTATGTGAGCGATAAAATGGGTCAGATCGATCCACATCGTCATTGCTACATTCAATAAAAACCGTCGGGCTTAAGGGTGCACTAAAGAATTAGAAAGCCTATACATTTCTTTGTTAATCTTGCTGTATTTACAGGCCCATAACATTTTTTCAGTAATATTTACAGGAAAAATAAAATATTGCAATAAAAGTAGAGGATTGAAGCAGTCAATTTTCGATCAATTTTCAAAAAAGCTTTCGGCGGAAATTTTTTTATGGCCGTACAAAGATGACACCTGGTGGTCACCAGACAAATTGACAACACAGAACCATATATTTTATGTATTAATACATTTCACCTGATGGAAGGTTCAGTTAAAAAAACTTATGTATCTGACAGAAAAAATACTGTGGGTCTCAATTACACACACAATATTGGCCTTCCTCTGAAATAACATCTGCTGGAGATCACTGAATGCATGTACTATGCTGACTTTTTAGTGGCACTTACTCGGACCCTAAAACTTCGCGCATTAATTCTTTAGTGCACCCTTAAGAGAAATTAAATTTCACAAAATATGATAAAAAAAAAACTATGAATGAGAAGTTACATACCTAATGAATGTAACGTGATGAATCACATTGGTTTCAGTCTCTAATTTTTTACTCAGATGGCCTATTATCTGTGGTATATCATAGCCCCTGAAGTCCAGCTTTTGCCCTGAGCTCCTTTCTGAATCCCTCTTGCTTGTGCTACAGGTATATGCATATTTTGTGTTTAATGTATGGCATAAAAAGGACTGGTTAGACCAATTATGAATAAAATTGACAAGATTAATTAATAAATATGGTATACTTTAATGAAAAATGGCAGATTTATTGCAAAAAAAGTCATAATTACACAAAAAAGTGGGGAGAAAAAGAGCCGAAGCACCTTAATATGTGTGTATATTATTAAATGAATGCTTCTTGCAGAATTTTAATATAATAATAGATATCTGCATTGACTCGGGGGGGGGGGGGCAAATTACAAAGTTACATGCAGTGAATTTCTTTCTTTCCTTTTTCCTTCAATACAACTTCCTTGTATATATGATAAACCTGAAGATATGTGTATGTATGTCCATATACACAAACATTGATATATATGCATTTTACATACAAAAACAAAGAGGCATGTTCCATTTGCAATTTTAATTAAATGTCATCATCAAGTCTATGGTGATTAAACATTTCCTGTATGTAACATAAGAAAACTGATACCCTGCATCCTGATACAGCAAGACACCCTAACCCACATCTCCACCCTGACTGGCTCTCATCACCCCACCCACCCTCCCTGTGTTAGTCAGAATGGCCATATCCTTACCATCCCATCTTTACCCTGCATCACAAGTTGATTTGATCTCAAGATGGCAAAATCCAAAGGAAGAAAAGCAGCTTTACTGAGAAGTCAGACCTTTCAGCAAGGAAACAACCCATGGAACAAGGGCAATGGAGGTGTACACACTGTTGAAAGTAGAAGACGTGACTTTTCGCGGCTGTCACAAAACAGGTACGAAGATGCTATGGACCCAGAGCACATTGAAGTCATGCCTACAATACTCAGACCAACAGAGAGAGAGCCAAGTGAGACTGAAAAACTGCAAAGACCTGTGACATTTGACCGCATAATTGGAAATAGGATCATCCATATGCAATCTATGGAGGACTTGGTCAACAACTTTCTTGAAGAGCACCATCACATTGCAACAGACTGTTCTTTTCCAAATGTGCGATTTGTGGTCGAGATGGAAGTAACAAATGGACTTGGGGTCACTGAAGTCCTAGAGTGTACAAAATGTAAGTACAGCTCATCCCCTACACATTTGTATGAAGAACTTGTTGTGCCAGGTAAACGTGGAAGGCGACGGGCTGTCATGACAAACCAGTTAGGTACGGCTTGTCTTTACATTCCAAATGGATATACTGGTGCCAGAATTTTACTTGCCAGCATTGATGTGCCCTGCCCCAGTGTACCAACCATGCAGTATATTACTAACTCGGTCTCTGATGCCTGCTTGGAACTGTGTAACATTGCCATTGAGGAAAACCGGACTTTCTTGGCAAAAGTACTACAATTACGAGAACAATCGAGAGACACCGCAACAATTGGCATTGCAGCTGAGGCTGATGTTATGTATAACAACCCTATAAAAGGGCGGTCTTTCCAACAACCTGGGACTCAAGCCGTATCAACTTTGATTGAGCAGGACACTGTCTCAAAAATGGTTGTGGCTATGGCAACAGTTAGTAAACTTTGTTCTAATGCACAAAAACTTCAAGCGCAGGGAGCAATAATAACAGCTTGTCCAAACCATGATGGTGTTTGCCAGGCCAACTATCCACAACATACACCAATAGGCAATGCTGAGTCAGCTATGGGACAAGAACTGGTGAAGCAGCTGAACAATTCATCAGCATCTCTACATCTTTCAGAACTGTGCACAGATGGTGACAGTAAACTTTTGCAGGGTGCCTATGATGCACAAGGTGAAAATGTTACAATAAAGAAAAATATCTGTGCCACACATGTTTCGCGCAACCAAAGGAACTGTCTATACAATGCGAAACTTAGTAACAAACTTATTGGGTGTAAAAAGAATAAATCAAATTTTGTGAAAAAACTTTCCAATGCTATTGTAAAGAGATGTAATGTAGAGCTGCGGAAAGCAAAGCAGGCAACAAACAACAAGACTGTGGAGAGATTGACAATGAAAGTGAACAATGCCAAAAACAACATTTTGGATTGTTTCAGTGGCAAGCATGACAACTGCAGGCGCTTTTCCTTTTTTTGTCGACACAGTAAAGGTACTGCACCTGTGCCAAGATACCTGCCTGGACATAAGTATTTAACTATGGAGGACACAGACAGAGAACAATTACAAAAAGTGATTGATAAGAAATTGGGGCCAGGTGCATTGAGTACTCAAATGAAGCTCCGCACAACAAACAAAAGTGAAGCTATGCACAAGCATATTCTGAAGGGTGTCCCAAAGTCAAATACTTGGAAGCGCAATCACAGGGGGCGCTGTGCTGCCATGATCCATGAGGCATGCAATCCAGGTATAGGGGATTCTATCATAAAGATAAATAGGTTTATGGGATCTGATATTAAATTTGGTGGACCTGGTGCAAAACATTTAAATGAACTGCAACAAAAACAAATTTATGATACTGGCAGGAAAAAAAGTTTGGCATATTTAAGAAAAAGAAAACAACTTTTGAAAAGGGCATTGAGATGCAAAGTTGCTCATTCTGAATATAAGACTGGCTGTTATACAACAGATCATACGTATGGCCTAACAGGTGTTGATTAATATGTTTCAAATGTGTAATATTCACACCACAAATTATATTATACATTGTGGATAGTTTTGATGCAAGTTTTTTTTTTTTTTTTTTTTTTTTTTTTTTGCATTGATTGAGCTGGCTGTTAATAAATTTGTGGTTATAAAGATAAATATGAGGGGTTCATGCAGATTTTTTAATGACACAAGTGACTTGCATCCATATTTTGTGATATTGGCTTATTAATGCATCCAATAAAAAAGTGATGAACTTTTGCTTGGTATTAACGCCAGCAGCGCCTTGCCTTGAATCTGATGTGCCTCAAGTCACCCTAGGCCTAGCGTCATGCCCCCGTGCACCATAAACAGCCTTAACCTTACCTAACAGACCATATCTGGGTCCTTTGTTGTACTCTTCTGGCATATGACAACTCAAGCGGAGCTTCATACAGGTTCGATATGTCAGTGACAACAAAATAGCTGTCTGCTCGGGTGAACCAGATGTACAAACTCTACTCTCAGACTGTATGCATGTACATATTTACCTTTAAATGGCTTTAAAAAGCACAAAAATTATATGTATATGGGGTACATTCCCATTATTTCACTTATTTTCCATCACAAGTTGTACATGTGATGATTGGTTTCACTACGTGGCAATAAAAATCATGTTTGAGATTATACCTGTGTTTTGACTTCAACTTGCTTAAGGGTGCACTAAAGAATTAGAAAGCCTATACATTTCTTTGTTAATCTTGCTGTATTTACAGGCCCATAACATTTTTTCAGTAATATTTACAGGAAAAATAAAATATTGCAATAAAAGTAGAGGATTGAAGCAGTCAATTTTCGATCAATTTTCAAAAAAGCTTTCGGCGGAAATTTTTTTATGGCCGTACAAAGATGACACCTGGTGGTCACCAGACAAATTAAAGACAAATTGACAACACAGAACCATATATTTTATGTATTAATACATTTCACCTGATGGAAGGTTCAGTTAAAAAAACTTATGTATCTGACAGAAAAAATACTGTGGGTCTCAATTACACACACAATATTGGCCTTCCTCTGAAATAACATCTGCTGGAGATCACTGAATGCATGTACTATGCTGACTTTTCAGTGGCACTTACTCGGACCCTAAAACTTCGCGCATTAATTCTTTAGTGCACCCTTAAGAGAAATTAAATTTCACAAAATATGATAAAAAAAAAACTATGAATGAGAAGTTACATACCTAATGAATGTAACGTGATGAATCACATTGGTTTCAGTCTCTAATTTTTTACTCAGATGGCCTATTATCTGTGGTATATCATAGCCCCTGAAGTCCAGCTTTTGCCCTGAGCTCCTTTCTGAATCCCTCTTGCTTGTGCTACAGGTATATGCATATTTTGTGTTTAATGTATGGCATAAAAAGGACTGGTTAGACCAATTATGAATAAAATTGACAAGATTAATTAATAAATATGGTATACTTTAATGAAAAATGGCAGATTTATTGCAAAAAAAGTCATAATTACACAAAAAAGTGGGGAGAAAAAGAGCCGAAGCACCTTAATATGTGTGTATATTATTAAATGAATGCTTCTTGCAGAATTTTAATATAATAATAGATATCTGCATTGACTCGGGGGGGGGGGGGGGGGGGGGGGGCAAATTACAAAGTTACATGCAGTGAATTTCTTTCTTTCCTTTTTCCTTCAATACAACTTCCTTGTATATATGATAAACCTGAAGATATGTGTATGTATGTCCATATACACAAACATTGATATATATGCATTTTACATACAAAAACAAAGAGGCATGTTCCATTTGCAATTTTAATTAAATGTCATCATCAAGTCTATGGTGATTAAACATTTCCTGTATGTAACATAAGAAAACTGATACCCTGCATCCTGATACAGCAAGACACCCTAACCCACATCTCCACCCTGACTGGCTCTCATCACCCCACCCACCCTCCCTGTGTTAGTCAGAATGGCCATATCCTTACCATCCCATCTTTACCCTGCATCACAAGTTGATTTGATCTCAAGATGGCAAAATCCAAAGGAAGAAAAGCAGCTTTACTGAGAAGTCAGACCTTTCAGCAAGGAAACAACCCATGGAACAAGGGCAATGGAGGTGTACACACTGTTGAAAGTAGAAGACGTGACTTTTCGCGGCTGTCACAAAACAGGTACGAAGATGCTATGGACCCAGAGCACATTGAAGTCATGCCTACAATACTCAGACCAACAGAGAGAGAGCCAAGTGAGACTGAAAAACTGCAAAGACCTGTGACATTTGACCGCATAATTGGAAATAGGATCATCCATATGCAATCTATGGAGGACTTGGTCAACAACTTTCTTGAAGAGCACCATCACATTGCAACAGACTGTTCTTTTCCAAATGTGCGATTTGTGGTCGAGATGGAAGTAACAAATGGACTTGGGGTCACTGAAGTCCTAGAGTGTACAAAATGTAAGTACAGCTCATCCCCTACACATTTGTATGAAGAACTTGTTGTGCCAGGTAAACGTGGAAGGCGACGGGCTGTCATGACAAACCAGTTAGGTACGGCTTGTCTTTACATTCCAAATGGATATACTGGTGCCAGAATTTTACTTGCCAGCATTGATGTGCCCTGCCCCAGTGTACCAACCATGCAGTATATTACTAACTCGGTCTCTGATGCCTGCTTGGAACTGTGTAACATTGCCATTGAGGAAAACCGGACTTTCTTGGCAAAAGTACTACAATTACGAGAACAATCGAGAGACACCGCAACAATTGGCATTGCAGCTGAGGCTGATGTTATGTATAACAACCCTATAAAAGGGCGGTCTTTCCAACAACCTGGGACTCAAGCCGTATCAACTTTGATTGAGCAGGACACTGTCTCAAAAATGGTTGTGGCTATGGCAACAGTTAGTAAACTTTGTTCTAATGCACAAAAACTTCAAGCGCAGGGAGCAATAATAACAGCTTGTCCAAACCATGATGGTGTTTGCCAGGCCAACTATCCACAACATACACCAATAGGCAATGCTGAGTCAGCTATGGGACAAGAACTGGTGAAGCAGCTGAACAATTCATCAGCATCTCTACATCTTTCAGAACTGTGCACAGATGGTGACAGTAAACTTTTGCAGGGTGCCTATGATGCACAAGGTGAAAATGTTACAATAAAGAAAAATATCTGTGCCACACATGTTTCGCGCAACCAAAGGAACTGTCTATACAATGCGAAACTTAGTAACAAACTTATTGGGTGTAAAAAGAATAAATCAAATTTTGTGAAAAAACTTTCCAATGCTATTGTAAAGAGATGTAATGTAGAGCTGCGGAAAGCAAAGCAGGCAACAAACAACAAGACTGTGGAGAGATTGACAATGAAAGTGAACAATGCCAAAAACAACATTTTGGATTGTTTCAGTGGCAAGCATGACAACTGCAGGCGCTTTTCCTTTTTTTGTCGACACAGTAAAGGTACTGCACCTGTGCCAAGATACCTGCCTGGACATAAGTATTTAACTATGGAGGACACAGACAGAGAACAATTACAAAAAGTGATTGATAAGAAATTGGGGCCAGGTGCATTGAGTACTCAAATGAAGCTCCGCACAACAAACAAAAGTGAAGCTATGCACAAGCATATTCTGAAGGGTGTCCCAAAGTCAAATACTTGGAAGCGCAATCACAGGGGGCGCTGTGCTGCCATGATCCATGAGGCATGCAATCCAGGTATAGGGGATTCTATCATAAAGATAAATAGGTTTATGGGATCTGATATTAAATTTGGTGGACCTGGTGCAAAACATTTAAATGAACTGCAACAAAAACAAATTTATGATACTGGCAGGAAAAAAAGTTTGGCATATTTAAGAAAAAGAAAACAACTTTTGAAAAGGGCATTGAGATGCAAAGTTGCTCATTCTGAATATAAGACTGGCTGTTATACAACAGATCATACGTATGGCCTAACAGGTGTTGATTAATATGTTTCAAATGTGTAATATTCACACCACAAATTATATTATACATTGTGGATAGTTTTGATGCAAGTTTTTTTTTTTTTTTTTTTTTTTTTTTTTTTTGCATTGATTGAGCTGGCTGTTAATAAATTTGTGGTTATAAAGATAAATATGAGGGGTTCATGCAGATTTTTTAATGACACAAGTGACTTGCATCCATATTTTGTGATATTGGCTTATTAATGCATCCAATAAAAAAGTGATGAACTTTTGCTTGGTATTAACGCCAGCAGCGCCTTGCCTTGAATCTGATGTGCCTCAAGTCACCCTAGGCCTAGCGTCATGCCCCCGTGCACCATAAACAGCCTTAACCTTACCTAACAGACCATATCTGGGTCCTTTGTTGTACTCTTCTGGCATATGACAACTCAAGCGGAGCTTCATACAGGTTCGATATGTCAGTGACAACAAAATAGCTGTCTGCTCGGGTGAACCAGATGTACAAACTCTACTCTCAGACTGTATGCATGTACATATTTACCTTTAAATGGCTTTAAAAAGCACAAAAATTATATGTATATGGGGTACATTCCCATTATTTCACTTATTTTCCATCACAAGTTGTACATGTGATGATTGGTTTCACTACGTGGCAATAAAAATCATGTTTGAGATTATACCTGTGTTTTGACTTCAACTTGCTTAAGGGTGCACTAAAGAATTAGAAAGCCTATACATTTCTTTGTTAATCTTGCTGTATTTACAGGCCCATAACATTTTTTCAGTAATATTTACAGGAAAAATAAAATATTGCAATAAAAGTAGAGGATTGAAGCAGTCAATTTTCGATCAATTTTCAAAAAAGCTTTCGGCGGAAATTTTTTTATGGCCGTACAAAGATGACACCTGGTGGTCACCAGACAAATTAAAGACAAATTGACAACACAGAACCATATATTTTATGTATTAATACATTTCACCTGATGGAAGGTTCAGTTAAAAAAACTTATGTATCTGACAGAAAAAATACTGTGGGTCTCAATTACACACACAATATTGGCCTTCCTCTGAAATAACATCTGCTGGAGATCACTGAATGCATGTACTATGCTGACTTTTCAGTGGCACTTACTCGGACCCTAAAACTTCGCGCATTAATTCTTTAGTGCACCCTTAAGAGAAATTAAATTTCACAAAATATGATAAAAAAAAAACTATGAATGAGAAGTTACATACCTAATGAATGTAACGTGATGAATCACATTGGTTTCAGTCTCTAATTTTTTACTCAGATGGCCTATTATCTGTGGTATATCATAGCCCCTGAAGTCCAGCTTTTGCCCTGAGCTCCTTTCTGAATCCCTCTTGCTTGTGCTACAGGTATATGCATATTTTGTGTTTAATGTATGGCATAAAAAGGACTGGTTAGACCAATTATGAATAAAATTGACAAGATTAATTAATAAATATGGTATACTTTAATGAAAAATGGCAGATTTATTGCAAAAAAAGTCATAATTACACAAAAAAGTGGGGAGAAAAAGAGCCGAAGCACCTTAATATGTGTGTATATTATTAAATGAATGCTTCTTGCAGAATTTTAATATAATAATAGATATCTGCATTGACTCGGGGGGGGGGGGGGGCAAATTACAAAGTTACATGCAGTGAATTTCTTTCTTTCCTTTTTCCTTCAATACAACTTCCTTGTATATATGATAAACCTGAAGATATGTGTATGTATGTCCATATACACAAACATTGATATATATGCATTTTACATACAAAAACAAAGAGGCATGTTCCATTTGCAATTTTAATTAAATGTCATCATCAAGTCTATGGTGATTAAACATTTCCTGTATGTAACATAAGAAAACTGATACCCTGCATCCTGATACAGCAAGACACCCTAACCCACATCTCCACCCTGACTGGCTCTCATCACCCCACCCACCCTCCCTGTGTTAGTCAGAATGGCCATATCCTTACCATCCCATCTTTACCCTGCATCACAAGTTGATTTGATCTCAAGATGGCAAAATCCAAAGGAAGAAAAGCAGCTTTACTGAGAAGTCAGACCTTTCAGCAAGGAAACAACCCATGGAACAAGGGCAATGGAGGTGTACACACTGTTGAAAGTAGAAGACGTGACTTTTCGCGGCTGTCACAAAACAGGTACGAAGATGCTATGGACCCAGAGCACATTGAAGTCATGCCTACAATACTCAGACCAACAGAGAGAGAGCCAAGTGAGACTGAAAAACTGCAAAGACCTGTGACATTTGACCGCATAATTGGAAATAGGATCATCCATATGCAATCTATGGAGGACTTGGTCAACAACTTTCTTGAAGAGCACCATCACATTGCAACAGACTGTTCTTTTCCAAATGTGCGATTTGTGGCCGAGATGGAAGTAACAAATGGACTTGGGGTCACTGAAGTCCTAGAGTGTACAAAATGTAAGTACAGCTCATCCCCTACACATTTGTATGAAGAACTTGTTGTGCCAGGTAAACGTGGAAGGCGACGGGCTGTCATGACAAACCAGTTAGGTACGGCTTGTCTTTACATTCCAAATGGATATACTGGTGCCAGAATTTTACTTGCCAGCATTGATGTGCCCTGCCCCAGTGTACCAACCATGCAGTATATTACTAACTCGGTCTCTGATGCCTGCTTGGAACTGTGTAACATTGCCATTGAGGAAAACCGGACTTTCTTGGCAAAAGTACTACAATTACGAGAACAATCGAGAGACACCGCAACAATTGGCATTGCAGCTGAGGCTGATGTTATGTATAACAACCCTATAAAAGGGCGGTCTTTCCAACAACCTGGGACTCAAGCCGTATCAACTTTGATTGAGCAGGACACTGTCTCAAAAATGGTTGTGGCTATGGCAACAGTTAGTAAACTTTGTTCTAATGCACAAAAACTTCAAGCGCAGGGAGCAATAATAACAGCTTGTCCAAACCATGATGGTGTTTGCCAGGCCAACTATCCACAACATACACCAATAGGCAATGCTGAGTCAGCTATGGGACAAGAACTGGTGAAGCAGCTGAACAATTCATCAGCATCTCTACATCTTTCAGAACTGTGCACAGATGGTGACAGTAAACTTTTGCAGGGTGCCTATGATGCACAAGGTGAAAATGTTACAATAAAGAAAAATATCTGTGCCACACATGTTTCGCGCAACCAAAGGAACTGTCTATACAATGCGAAACTTAGTAACAAACTTATTGGGTGTAAAAAGAATAAATCAAATTTTGTGAAAAAACTTTCCAATGCTATTGTAAAGAGATGTAATGTAGAGCTGCGGAAAGCAAAGCAGGCAACAAACAACAAGACTGTGGAGAGATTGACAATGAAAGTGAACAATGCCAAAAACAACATTTTGGATTGTTTCAGTGGCAAGCATGACAACTGCAGGCGCTTTTCCTTTTTTTGTCGACACAGTAAAGGTACTGCACCTGTGCCAAGATACCTGCCTGGACATAAGTATTTAACTATGGAGGACACAGACAGAGAACAATTACAAAAAGTGATTGATAAGAAATTGGGGCCAGGTGCATTGAGTACTCAAATGAAGCTCCGCACAACAAACAAAAGTGAAGCTATGCACAAGCATATTCTGAAGGGTGTCCCAAAGTCAAATACTTGGAAGCGCAATCACAGGGGGCGCTGTGCTGCCATGATCCATGAGGCATGCAATCCAGGTATAGGGGATTCTATCATAAAGATAAATAGGTTTATGGGATCTGATATTAAATTTGGTGGACCTGGTGCAAAACATTTAAATGAACTGCAACAAAAACAAATTTATGATACTGGCAGGAAAAAAAGTTTGGCATATTTAAGAAAAAGAAAACAACTTTTGAAAAGGGCATTGAGATGCAAAGTTGCTCATTCTGAATATGAGACTGGCTGTTATACAACAGATCATACGTATGGCCTAACAGGTGTTGATTAATATGTTTCAAATGTGTAATATTCACACCACAAATTATATTATACATTGTGGATAGTTTTGATCCAATTTTTTTTTTTTGCATTGATTGAGCTGGCTGTTAATAAATTTGTGGTTATAAAGATAAATATGAGGGGTTCATGCAGATTTTTTAATGACACAAGTGACTTGCATCCATATTTTGTGATATTGGCTTATTAATGCATCCAATAAAAAAGTGATGAACTTTTGCTTGGTATTAACGCCAGCAGCGCCTTGCCTTGAATCTGATGTGCCTCAAGTCACCCTAGGCCTAGCGTCATGCCCCCGTGCACCATAAACAGCCTTAACCTTACCTAACAGACCATATCTGGGTCCTTTGTTGTACTCTTCTGGCATATGACAACTCAAGCGGAGCTTCATACAGGTTCGATATGTCAGTGACAACAAAATAGCTGTCTGCTCGGGTGAACCAGATGTACAAACTCTACTCTCAGACTGTATGCATGTACATATTTACCTTTAAATGGCTTTAAAAAGCACAAAAATTATATGTATATGGGGTACATTCCCATTATTTCACTTATTTTCCATCACAAGTTGTACATGTGATGATTGGTTTCACTACGTGGCAATAAAAATCATGTTTGAGATTATACCTGTGTTTTGACTTCAACTTGCTTAAGGGTGCACTAAAGAATTAGAAAGCCTATACATTTCTTTGTTAATCTTGCTGTATTTACAGGCCCATAACATTTTTTCAGTAATATTTACAGGAAAAATAAAATATTGCAATAAAAGTAGAGGATTGAAGCAGTCAATTTTCGATCAATTTTCAAAAAAGCTTTCCGCGGAAATTTTTTTATGGCCGTACAAAGATGACACCTGGTGGTCACCAGACAAATTAAAGACAA
>OZ026612.1:52917376-53167376 GCA_964020975.1 Hermodice carunculata
ACAACACAAAGCCAGACAACTGATGCCAGGAGAACACAGACCATCATGGAGACGACAGCTGGTCAAACGATGGCAAACTGATTGACCAAGACCATCAAAAAACGGGTAACATCTCACCTGAATGATGTACACTGGGGTGGCACTGGGTTGCATGGTCAGAGACGCCATTCAGCAAAATTATTCCATGCAGACCAACAGTCTCTGCACTGCCCCACTTCACTAGTGGGCCTCCTATAATGGCTTCTGCCTTGGTCGGGAGATCACGTAGGTGTGGGATCGAGTGTCACAGACTTCATGTGCTGCTCAAATCCACAGATGGCATTGCAGCCTGGGTGAACGGTACTTGTGTTCCTGCCAGTCCTACCCCTTTATCTGCCAAACCTGCTGGCTGTACCTGTTCTGTTCTTCATTAATTCACCAAATTGACAGAACTGGCCCATTTAGATACTTTGCCCCACTGCGGTCTGCACTATCAACTTTCTTATCAAATCCAGCCCAAGTTTTGCCTGGTTATTCATAGCTGCTGAGGTCACTGAGGTCAAAAGTATGCAGATGTTTCAGGGGGAGAAAGCTAATCACTGTGCACATAATACAGATGCTGTCAAATGCAACCATCTTTCCGCCAACAAACGAGAGGGTAAAATCCACTGCCCATGAAGGGCAGGCTGGGGGGTCTGATGTTTACACCCTCAGCAATTTATTGTTGGATATTTTTCTGGAACCTTTCCACTTATGGATGGGGCACACCCTGCTTTGGGCTCACATTTCCTGACTGTACAACAAAAAGTTTTTGGGAGAAGGAACTTACTACGACCACAAAACCCTGCTTAGCTTTATTTCTTACCGATTACCATCATATTAAGGACACAGTTTGCAGTTCTGTTAAAAGCATATGGTTAAGTGTATAACTTGAAAATGAGGACCATGACATTCCACCTTACCAGCTCATCATCCCAAATTCTGCTCACATGCTGACTTACAACAGACATAACTTCAAATTGGCCATTCCTCAATCACGATAGAGCCCAGTTCAATCAGAGGAACATAAAAGCCATGCAGGTCACAGGAGGTCATAAGGAGGTCATGGAAGGTCATGCAAGTCAATCCCTTCCTGTTGATGGACGCTCCCTCGTGAAATTGGTTGGCACGCTGATGGATTTCCAATGGGCCAGCAGTTGTAAAATGGGGAGCATAGAACTGGAACATTTACCTATAAAAATGCTTTGATAATGGCATCTTGGGTACATGCATTAGCTCACAGTATTTTGTGAGGCAGTGACACGGCATCCAAGTTTTATTAAAGATAATCTGTTTCAGAACCATGGATATAGATAGGTCATAATGTTGCTCTGCTGTATGAAAATACACAATCCTAATCACCTTCATCGTGATAGTTGTGTAAATTTTGTGCTTCATGTGTTTCATAAAGGACCTTCAGATCCTGAAAAACTTTTTTGTCTTAAACCGTTTCCCTTGACTCAAGTGAGTCAACAAACTTTCCTTGGCATGGGTTCAGTGCTAACTGTCCAGCCCATGCCAAAGAAAGCTGTTGACCAGGGGCATGTTATCTTGCTTTGTTGCATCTCAATTCTCATTCAAACGGTTTGTCACTGATGTTGAATTTGGTCAAAAACATCATTCAAGTGAATGCTATTTACCCACCAATGGTTTTCACTGGCTTAAGAGAACCGGTTAAGAATTTGCTTTACAATGCTACCATTGTGTTTACTGGCTTTGTTAGTTTACTTATTGTAGTAATCATGACAACAAATTTGATATTGGGAAAGTCTTGTAACTTTGCGAGTGGTTTCTCATCTTGCCACTAGAGGACTCTGGCTACCTTGCAAAACTGCCTGTGATTCTGCCGCAGGTGAGTGCATTTAATTTCATCAAAGGAAAAAAAAATGTCAACTTCACTCCTGATTGAAAGCAAATGATAGACCTATACCACTGTTTGACTGATATTAACTGAAAAGATATATCATATTCGCATATCTCAAGGAAGTAATCTTTGAAATGAGATGCAAATTGCAATCAAGCATCTACCACTGATTGTGTTAACTTTCTGTCATGATGTTACCCAGTAACCATGGACAGACCAATAGGAATGCACACTGAGAGGTCATAATAATGTTATTACAACATCTGAGACGTATTGCAGCCTCCCAAGCCACAAATGACCCCAGCAGACAGCACTGTCTCCATTTAATTGTACCAACCAGGTCTATTCAGTGTTCATCGTAATCAAAAAGTGATTAAATCCTTTTTACTTGAGGTTCCTTCCTGTACCCTGACCCAGTCGTCATCACAACCCCTCACCTTTGGCTTGAGTGTTGGGTTGGCTGCCCAGTCGGAGCACATGCAAAAACTTTTTGTTGGTGGTGTCAATCCCTTACGCTGTGATGGGCCAACATAGGCTCTGATGTGAAATTTATCATTTTCTGTCACTGATGAAATTTTGAGATCAAGGAAGTCAGTAACTTGGTTTAACAAGACAATTCAAGAAACACTGACAACTTGCTTATTTATGTATTTTCAAATTTTTCTTTGGCAAAAACTACTTTGGAATAAAAAATTACGCATAACTCTATTGCAATTATTTGAGTATTTCAGTTTGTTCTTAACAGTTACTGATGAGTCCAAGCCAGCCAGAATCAATTGCCATAGCAGTCAAGAGGTGTCAAAAACAAAGTCTCTGTCCAAGCATATGTATGATTGATTACTTCTTATACATTGTGTTTTAATGATTGCTATGTAAAGCAGGGGGTAGCGAGTGATATACTTAATCAGAAAATTGAAATGCCACTTTTTTTTTGGTTGATATTTTAAGTGATATGATTGGATGAAAACTATTTTTATGTGATTTGATTGGATGAAAGTACATTGGTATCTTGCCTTCTCAGCCAGACCTTCAAGTAACTTTCTTTTCTTTTTTCTTTTTCTTTTGTTTTATTTGTTTATTTTTTGAGTGCATGCTCCCTGGCACTGAGTGAAGGCCATCAAAAACATATGAGGTCATTCAGTATTATTCTCAGACAGATAGGTTTCTTGTCACTTTGGAAATGATTTCTCACCAAAATCAACGCAACCAGAAGCAGTTCATAATTATATTAAGGATAAGGGAAGATTTAAATTATGAGTGGTTTATGTAACACGGCTAGTAATCCACTGAATTAGGCACTATGGTGTTCATGCAGGAAGCTCACATACCAACTCTTTTCACCTTAATTCGTCATTTGTGGTCTTGTGTGTCCAATCTATCTGTGTATGGTGTTTCCACATTTCATCATTTGTATTGTTACATATGTACAAGAGGCCCTAATATAGGCTTGTGAGCATGTCGACCAATTGTTTTTTTCATGGGAATAAATATGTTTAAACCAAACCAGCAACAACATGAGACAAGAATACACTAGCAGAAAGCGTACTTGCATAAGACCACGCCAGGGGCCTTCCAGCAAGAAGAAGGACAACACAGTAATTTTTAGTTCATATGTTGGACCAGAGTTCATCATATCCCCACCAGGGGTCCTCCTACTCTTAATTTGCCAGTTGTCAACAAGCAAGCTTCTTCAAAGCCCTAACCATTCTACATCCACCCCGCCTTACACAACATACTACTACCCACATGCATCCTAATGCAACTTGACCACATTTCCTCTGACATTTTTAAAAGACATAGCAGCAGACCACAAACTTGGGTTGCCCCTAAATACTGACTCAAGAACAATTACATTTAACCCTTTCCCCCTTAAACGTGCCAAAACCAGCTGGTAGTCAAATTTTGTCTACTTCAAAGTTTTCAACTAATTTCAACAGTAATGAAAAACAGTTTGACTTTGAATTGCAGATGAGACCTAGCAAGATCACATGCCCCGGGTCAACAGCTATCCTTGGCATGGGTTGGGCACTAAGTGCCCAACCCATGCCAAGGAAAGCTGTGGACTCAGTCTCAATTCAAGGGGGAAAGGGTTAAGCCACAAACAGTGCTCAGGACTTCGATCATGGGCCCAATCTGGAGAAAAATGTCAGTGTCTTTTTGGTATGGGATGACATGATGCATCAAGGTACATACTTGCATGACAGGCAACCGTTTGTTAGATCCACCCTGGTGAAAACGACTTGGTAGATTTGCATGATTGTTCTAATAAGGACTGACTGGATTCATATTGTATAACTTTACATGGTTACCTTCACCTGTAACATGCATATTTATGTGTATGGATTTATTATATTTATACAATCACGCTTTGTTGTGTTTATTGTCTCCTTAGTATCTTAAGCCCATAACTTGGAGAATGTCAATCCAGATATTCTATGTGGCTGCCTTTTAATCCTCATGACTCAGTTTTGAGCTGCCAACATTTTCCCATCAAGCCATGAGAAAAATGATGAGCACCCATGTACATACTTGGGTGAGTATTGCACCTGTGTACATATTTGGAAGAGTGCGGTACACTGTATCCTACCTGTGTACATACTTGATTGAGAACTGTAATCTGTGTCCTACCTGTACACATGATTGGCAGAGTACTGTACACTGTATCCTACCTGTGAACATACTTGAATGAGAACTGTACACTGTATCCTACCTGTGTACATACTTGATTGAGAACTGTAATCTGTATCCTACCCGTGTACATGATTGGCAGAGTACTGTACACTGTATCCTACCTGTGAACATACTTGAATGAGAACTGTACACTGTATCCTACCTGTGTACATACTTGAATGAGAACTGTAATCTGTATCCTACCCGTGTACATGATTGGCAGAGTACTGTACACTGTATCCTACCTGTGTACATACTTGAATACTGTACACTGCATCCTACCTGTGTACATACTTGATTGAGAACTGTAATCTGTGTCCTACCTGTACACATGATTATCCTACCTGTGTACATACTTGATTGAGAACTGTAATCTGTATCCTACCCGTGTACATGATTGGCAGAGTACTGTACACTGTATCCTACCTGTGTACATACTTGAAGGAGAACTGTACACTGTATCCCACCAGTGTACATACTTGGATGAGTACTGTACACTGTATCCTACCTGTGACATACTTGGAGGAGTACCATATCCTGACACACCTCATCAAGGTCATCAAGGTCACCCTACAATTTGTCCACGCAAATATATTTTTTTCTTATCTCAATAAAGTTCCCCTCCCATTTAGGATGACCCAACAGAAGGTAATCCTGTACCTGCAATGTTACGGACACAACATGCTGGAGTACATGTTATCATTTCCTTGGTCTCCTTTACCGCATCATGGCATGGGTTGCTCAAATTTGAAATCAGGAGATCTGTGGATATCTTCTACATCTATAGTCGATCTGCCTGGGATGTAGGCCTAACTTCTTCCGCAACATCCAGTGTTATCCCCACATTATAATACAGGTGGGAATAGTAGGCCAATCAGATCTGATGTACAAACAATGTCATGTGACCAGTCTTGATCCTGTGATACAGGCCCTGCCTTGCTCTCATATTGTGCAGATGCTGCATGCTTGATTTGGTTGCACAATGTACCTAAAAATCCAGCAAGACGAAGCTGAATTCATCAATTGAGAGACATTTTGAGAGTTTTAATGAGGCACATTTTGTGAGTTTTAATGCGGCATTTGGAAGAGTGCGGGACACTGTATCCTACCTGTGGACATACTTGGACGAGTACTGTACACTGTATCCTACCTGTGTGCATAATAGGCAAGGGCAAGAATTGAAGGTTTGAGGACTGCCTAAAAGAGGGCACTGCAGTCAGTGGAGGGCTAGGGTTGGGTATTCCCATTACTTTACATTGTAATTTCCAACTTAATAACTTGAAAACTACTGCACATAGAAACACCACATTTCAGACAGTAAATCTAGAAGCATAAATTAATACCCCACAAAAATCATATAACCACAGCTACAAAAGTGACTATTTTATTTAAGGTTGCTTTTACATACAAACTAATGGGAATACACAGCCCTTGCCCTCCAAATGTTTGTGTATTCAGTTGTGTATTGGGGCGACTACACACATTGGAGCTAATTATGACCTTTCCTATTGGAGGATTACTGTACACTGTATCCTACTTGTGTACATAATTGGACTAAAGGCCTACCCACATCGTTTAGGATCATCCGAAAAGCCTTGTATTTTAATACGCCTTTGGGAAAAAGATTTTCGTCCCTTGCGTCTACTTAACAACCCCATGTCCCAGCTCATTTAAGCAAATTATCGCAAAAACATTGGGCCAGTTACTACTTTTAATCGAACAAAAGTTTCCTGATTCACATTTGCACACAACCTGTTCTGGAGAGACCCCGAAAACTGGGACAGTGTGGTTTTTGGACTGTTAAAAGCCGCGGGGACCATATCCACAATGGCCGGCATGCACAGGTTATGATCAAATAGTCTTAATTTGTCATCATGTGTTAGTGACAACCAGACTGTGTACTCAGAAACAATAAGGCAAAACTGTCATGGAATTATTCCAACAATTGACTCGGAAATATGGACAAGTGCTGTATTATGCCTGTGTACGTACTTGCTGTGTGCATACTTGGAGGAGTACTGTACACTGTATCCTACCCGTGACATACTTGAAGGAGAACTGTACACTGTATCCTACCTGTGACATACTTGAAGGAGAACTGTACACTGTATCCTACCTGTGACATACTTGGAGGAGTACGGTATACTGACACACCTCATCAAGGTCACCCTACAATGTGTCCAGGCAAAATACATTTTTTTCTTATCTCAATAAGGTTCCCCTCCCATTTAGGATGACCCAACAGAAGGTAATCCTGTACCTGCAATGTTACAGACACAACATGCTGGAGTACATGTTATCATTTCCTTGGTCTCCTTAACCGCATCATGGCATGGGTTGCTCAAATTTGAAATCAGGAGATCTGTGGATATCTTCTACATCTATAGTCGATCTGCCTGGGATGTAGGCCTAACTTCTTCCGCAACATCCAGTGTTATCCCCACATTATAATACAGGTGGGAACGGTAGGCCAATCAGATGTACAAACAATGTCATGTGACCAGTCTTGATCCCGTGATACAGGCCCTGCCTTGCTCTCATATTGTGCAGATGATGCATGCTTGATTTGGTTGTACCTAAAAATCCAGCAAGGCGAAGCTGAATTCATCAACATTGGGAGACATTTTGTGAGTTTTAATGAGGCATTATCAGATGAAACAATTGTCATAAATTGTCATAAATGCATTCAGATATGACTGAGCTTGGCGACGAGGATTATATCAGCAGATAGAAGACATCAGGGCCCCAACAGGCCTTTAATAATGAGTCCTTAGTCTTCTCCCTGCCACTACAATCCTCTCTGCTAACTGTGCCATGTTTTAATCCTTTAGTACATGTATATAACCAAGTTCCCCAGCAGTCATCTCCAGTCACTGAGGATGTCCAACATGCAGTAAGACAGGCTGGCCTTGTTCTGTTCCAACCCTTGCTGTAAAGCCCCTGTCTGGTCTACTGTCAATATTTCAGAATGGCCGGGACTTACCTGTTGGTACTGTTGCTGTAAGGACCCTGTGTGGTGTACTGTCAATATTTCATAGTGGCCAGGACTTACCTGTTGGTACTGTTGCTGTAAAGCCCCTGTCTGGTGTACTGTCAACATTTCAGAATGGCTGGGACTTACCTGTTGGTACTGTTGCTGTAAGGACCCTGTGTGGTGTACTGTCAATATTTCAGAGTGGCCAGGACTTACCTGTTGGTACTGTTGCTGTAAAGCCCCCATCTGGTGTACTGTCAATATTTCAGAGTGGCCAGGACTTACCTGTTGGTACTGTTGCTGTAAAGCCCGTCTGGTGTATAAAGCCCCTGTCTGGTGTACTGTCAATATTTCATAGTGGACAGGACTTACCTGTTGGTACTCTTGCTGTAAGGACCCTGTGTGGTGTACTGTCAATATTTCAGAGTGGCCAGGACTTACCTGTTGGTACTGTTGCTGTTGATGCTGTTGATGCTGCTGTTGTTGTTGGTAATATTGCTGTTGCTGTCGGGGTGGATAGTTAGGCCTTCTGTTTATCATACCTTTTGGTGGAACCATCGATAATTTTGAAGACTGCAAACAAACAAATAAAATACTTGTAATGAAACAATGAAACACATGTAAAATGTAGCAAGAACCCAAGAAGGCATATGCCTCTTAATTTCAACATTGGAAGATATGTTTTATAATATTTCATATTAATGTATCAATCTCCCTTAATTTTACTTTCTATCACCTGGATTTTAAGTTTAGCAGGTTGGCAACATGCAGTGGTGCCACTAGTATCATATGCAACTGAGATTTTGACCTCCTCCACAATCCCACTACATTTCATGAAGATCTATCAAAAATTAAGGTTGCCAGAGTGGTCACAAGATTCTCACATTTTTACCCATTTATACTACCGTGCCCAGTTTTCGGCCAGGCCCTATTTTCAGCCACTGGCAAGATATTGCATTGTTTTGCACGACTGCACAAGATTTGTGATGTCATTGCTACTTCAGTAAATGTAAAAGATATATACAAAATCTATGGTTGATAAAGATAGGCCTATTCTCAGGCTATTGATAATGATCTTAATAATAAAGTGATGTATGTTGTATCATTACTCTACATTGTCTGTTTTTAACAATGTTACATCAGAAATGAAAATGTTTCCTTAATTCTAACTATAAAGCATTAAAATTTGTGTAAAGTGTTAAAAAGATTTAGCTGTATAAAACTGGCGGTCTGGATGTAAATTCTCGATCCACACAATGCTTCCTGGAAATGTATGTCACATGTGCTCATAGCGACAATGACTGCTCAAAGCCACAATGAGTTACTGCCTAACTGGACGAAAACTGGGCCTGGGCATGGGGATATCGTACCTTCCACATCAACACGCATATGGTGTCTGCTCCCTTGCGTCAAGGGTACATCTGACAATAAAGGTACGCTATTATTTAGAGAAGTAATTGCTGGTATTACACTTACTTGTATCTTAAAGAATGGAAGCAAAGTAAAGCTATGACATCTTTGCAAAGACTTAGCTGGCCGAAAACTGCCCCCCCCCCATGCTATTACATAATGCTGTAGGAGGCACCACCAATATTAAAATCAACCTAGACTTTCACATATACGTGGTAAGTCCTGACAGTCATATGGGGCTATCTTGAAAACTGTTGACATTTTTCATTTACGTGTTCTGGAGTGATTTGAGCAGGAGCAGGTTAATTCAAGTACCAACATGTCTGGTCTACAGCAGTGGTTTTTGCATTGCTTGGCAAGTCATGCTACAGCTGTCGCAACAGTTCCTGTAGAAATCACATTATGGGATTCAGTGACATTGTTTCTATATCCAAGCAACCTTTTCATGATCCTGGATTTGTTTTTTCCTTGTTATTTTAATCTCTATGTAAAAACAACTCTATGACCTGATTATACCACTTTCTTTGAGTGGTCATGACAGAAGACTTGCTTACCACTTGCATAGTTTGTGTGCAGTTGAAGATTCCCTGTCACCTGTCACATGACCCGGTGGTCTGATTCAGCAACTACATCACTGTTTGAACTATATGTCAACTTTACTATCGTCACATAGGTCATTATTTCTCATTTTCACTTGCCTGCCCAGCAGACCCTTCTCACCACAGTAGCTTTTCTTCTTTTCTGGTATGAATTGAACTCCCCACTCAAAGGCAATAGGAATCAGGGTTAGTTACAGCAGAGTGAAAACGGACTGTTAATGCAGGTAACATATTGACAAACATGAAATAAACACAGGTGTGCACACATAAAAGAAAACAGAAATAGCTGGTTGCATATCATGAAATGTTACTGTAAGATAATCTGAAAGCCAGATCCCTTGGTCAAACACATTACCATATTATCCCTTTTTAGTTCCCCTTCACCCTGACTAAGAGAAAGCTAAAATGATGCTAAATATTCCAAATTTGTAATAATTTCAAGGGTATTTATCCTATGATAGGGTGTATGGGAGACTAATAAAGCCATCATTTAGGCCCATGCGATCAGCTATCCCATAAACGATGGTACTTCCATATTTGGTTACAATTGCCATATTTGGAGCTTTTGCGCCACATTTTTTTTTTTTTTTTGGACCCAGGTATTTACTATAAATTAAGAGTAAATATCGTCTGTCATGTGGTTTGCCATTACATCAGCTGTTTGAATGTGACCTCATAACATTGTTGTACAGTCGATAACATTCATCCGCGCATAACGCTGTTCCATAATCGAAAAAAAAATTTCAACTTTTTCCCTATTGCAAATGCATTATATATTTTTTAAAAATGCACTATTTAGGCAAAATATCCAACGTAATACCACAGGATAAATATAAACAATCATTTGCTTATGTTTCTGGTTGGAACTAAATGATTCTGACATGCAGAAACCACGAGCTGTTATGTGGCCCCCAGTTTCTGCATCAGGATCATTTCATTCCAACAAGAAACACCACTCATGATGGTTTGTATAAGTATCTCTAATGTTCCAAATGTACGTAAATCCAAAAGGAAAGCTGCATTTTAGTTTAGTTTTCCCCCACATTTCAGCAATGCACCCAACCCATGCCGAGGTAAGCTACTGACCTAGGGCGTGCCATCATGAATGGTCTTACATACAAACCTATGCAAAAATGTTTTCTAGGAATGTAACAGTTAAGTAACAATATTAAGGCTCATGATAATTTACATCCAGGTTCTTTGGGGAATTTTGAGCAGGAAAGGGTTAAAATACCACTTTTTTTTCAGCAAGTGCCTTTTGACATGTGTACGGTACATGCCAAAAATTTAAAATTTGATCTGGGTGTTGACCAGGCATTGTTCAAAAAGGCTGAAGTGTGATTTGCACTCACAATGCAAAGGAATACAGTGAAACCTTTTCATAATGATGCCACTTGTCTCCCATAAAATGTGTCCGATATCTCAGTATGTCAGATAAATGAGGGAAACAGCAAAAGAATTGGACTTTAGGTCCCTCAAAATGGTGTCCCTTATTGAGTATGTCAGATAGCTAAGTGCTGTCATATTGAGGTTTCACTGTAACTTGATGTAAAATCCCTTTGCATTTCTGACAATTAGGCACGCCCCCCTGACCTGCCTTCCAGTTCCAGGAGACCATTGTCTCAGTCATATACATAAAGTGGTGACCTTTTATTCTGATTTATTTCATGATGAATTGAGAAAATCACCAGAAACATAAGTTTTTTTCTAAGTAGGTAAATTGATATTGGTACAAGAGATTTTTGGAATGGCATTATGATCTATGATTCTTAAGTCTATGAGAGTGGTAAATGTAACTGTATCCATTTCTATTTTGTTATATTTTATTTCTGCATGTGTTTTTTTAATATATTTTTTTCTTCCATCCAGTTTCCATACACAGCAGTCCCTCCTTTGGGAGACCACTACTTGGGCACGGCCCATAGTGGTCACATAAAACAGGTGGTCAAACAACATGGGAAAGATAGCACAATGGACCTCACATTATTGTTTGTAATCAGTTCTTGTAAGTTTTGCATTGCTTCTGTAAGATTAGTGGCCGAGCACAGCAAGACAGACAACAGATGTGTAGGCATGTCAATTAGGATTGACAGAGTGAAGGAGGGGTGAAAGTAGAACAATGACCAGGTCATCAAGCCCCCCCCCCCCCCAATTTTGTATTTTTATAGTCATGTAACTTTCCCACTTCTGTGATACTACACAGAAACCAAACCATTTTTTCCCGCTGTACCATGTGACCTTAATCATTGACCTCAAGGTCATTAACAAGCAATACTGTGCAGTGTTACCTGGATCCATATTTTTTCTAAGTTTGATGAAGTTCTGAGAAATCCTGTATACTGACGAGAACAAATTTTACCAAATGGCACAATGACATTGACCTCTGACCTAAAGGTCACCCTTGAATTATCAAACTTGAAGTCTTACCTGGATACATAAAGTGGCCAAGTATGATGAATTTCTCTTGCATACTTTAGCAAATATTGCACAGAAACCAATTTTCTTTGCAGTGCCCTCATGACCTTAACTTTGACCTCAAGATAACCCACAGGTGTTCCTCACTAAATTCTTACCTCCATCCATGTTTAATCAAGTGTGATGAATTTCGCTCAAATCCTTCTATATACTGTATGGAACACATTTTTTCAAACAGCCCTGTGACCTTGACCTTTGACCTTTGACCTCAAGATCCCTTGTGACAAGTCAAAAGTGAACTCTCCTCTAGATATATGAAATGGCTCGATATAATGAACTTCTATCAAATACTTCTAGAGATATTGCACAAACAGATTTACACTGCTATGCCCCTGTGCCCTTGACCTTTGACCTCAACCTGTCATAGAAAGCTATTGATCTGGGGTGTGCCATAAATGGTCTTCAATATAAATCTCTGTAAAAAATGATTTCTATTGACAAAAAGTAAAAGTGTGAAGGCAGATAACAATTTACACCTGGGCTCTTTTTTGTGATTTGAGCAGCAAAGGGTTAACAGGTGATTGCTTGCTTGTTTGCATAACAATAAATATACTTAATCTTCTGACAAACCAACTTACTTACATTTATACACTTATTGTCAAGGCTGTTAATTTTCGTGGTTTTTGCATTTTGGATCTCTCACTGAGACCTTACATTGTATATTTACTATTTTATTCGTACTTCCTATCAAGTACATGTAATTATGTTTTTCTCATTCTTTTCTTAATTTCACTGTTTTAAGGCATCAGCAAAATTAACAAAGTAAATTAAATGAATTTGCAGTAAGCTCTATCATTTTGAGAAAAAGAGCTCAGGAAACTAATAAAGGGCATCAGGTATAGTCTGGTTGGTAGTCCCTCCATACCCACACCCATCACACACTATGCCTCCTACCTGCCCCCCCCCCCTCCCGAACACTGATTAGTTGAAAGACATACAACAAACATCACTGTCTGGTTTGCATAGTACCAAGACAAATGATTATCAATAACATGAAACAATTTCTAATTTACCAATGGCCAATGACTGGAACTTAGTTGTTAACTTCCCAACCATTGGGCAGGCACCCAGTGTACATGAGACTGAAGAAGTTAAATCCAACCCCTTTATGCTCAGAATAAGACGTGGTGGTCTGAGTGCAACATTGAAATGTGTTCTGAAAGTAAATCACCTCTCCCGCATACTGTATGGTGTAGAAAGGTCACCTCTCCCGCAAACTGTATGGTGTCTGATTATATCAGCCTAAACAGTATATTCAAACTCTGCGTGGTTGTATATGTAACTGTGCAGTCTGCACTGACAATGCGAATTTCTTCCATGTGTATTTTTATTTGCATATCACTTCCACAACAATGCTGATACCAGTAGTCTGAACACGGCTTTAGCAATGGTATGTGCCCTGAATGCATCCACACCCATTACATGTTAACCCTTAAAGTGCTAATCGCGGCCACCGCTGCGGTGATCATTAGGCCTCCTAGCGCTGATCGCCACCATAGACACAGTCCATACATCCCCAGACTGATGACACTTTATTTTGTTCCAGTACTGGGGGGTGGGGGGTGGGTGTTGCCTGTCATATGGGATGCAGTTTCTGTGCTTCAAATTTCATTATCGCGCATGTTTATGGAGTTATTTGCAATTGGTGGTACGATTCGTCATGTTGAAACTGGAATATTTGAGGAAAGCAAATTTTCCACTGTGCACGTCAACTGTATGAACCTGCTGCTGGCACATAACCTGTGGCTAGGTTCATTCCACAACTTTCATCACTGTTTCAAATCATTTCATAGGACCTTTCTGCATCTTAATTAGACTTGCACAAGTCCCTGGTGCATGTCCCTATTTTCCCATCCCGCGGTCCCACCCAGAAGTGCGACACATTTTCCCCTCCACAAAGTTAACTGAATAATATTATGCCAACTACACGGTGTTATTAAGTAGGTCTTACTATTATTATTATATTTTTTTTAACTGGTCGACACTGCCGCCGTGTCGGTTTCAACAGTAGCAGCTATTGAGTCCTGGTCAGTTCTAATCCCATTATCATTGCGAGTGGAAAGTGGCCTTCGATGAATGCATGGCTAGTCACTGGCCACTCATGCGAGACAAAGCTGACCGTCTCCCTCCGGCTGCCGACACCAGGGACTTGTCAAACTTGCACAAGCCCACTCTGGACTACCATCGATTCGGTGGGAGTGACGTCACAACATCCGGGGTTTCGCGGGATCTTAGAAGTCAAATCAGTGCCACAACTTTTTTATTTTTGCATTAGGCCTAATGCAAAATGATCCACGTCATGATTTAAGTTTTGTTGAGTAAGACCTCTACATTTCTATGTGGCTCTTGTCAATTTAAACAAAAAGTCCATAAACACACTTTATCACATTCACAGTTACTGACAAACTGTCAGCATGATAAACACGCGGCAGCGGTATTTTCACCTGAGCCATGTTTACCTGCGGCTGGCGTATTTTACTCTCTTTCCGTGAAAAAATTGGACCCTCTACTCTATTGTACGCAAAGACTGGTACAGTGGTAGTATATGTTATCATTCTCACCAATTTACAGCGTTAAATTTTGTTCCTTGCTTTAATAAATTGTCCGTAATCGTCACTTGTCACTCTGCCCTCCTTCCCAATTGTATTCTACGAATAAAATATGTTTAAATCACTTGCGTTCACACAAATGTCACCCATCTTTCAAGCCAGACTTCACAACACGAGGCAACGAGTTCTACCGAACGAAACAGCGATAGAAAAAACTTTTTGATTAGACAGCGAACACCATGTGATCGATTCTGGGCCCTTGCAGTTTCCGACTAAAATAACGACGCATCTGTTTGAAATAGAAGCAGTTTTGAAGGTGTTCCCGCTAAAATACTTTTGTTTCAGCCAATGGGAGAGCTTGTTGTTAAAATAGACAAGGTTTTGAGCATTCTAACGATATAAACAACATGGCGCGGAGACAAAAAAAAATCGAGATAGAGACGATGAAATCACCCTATTTTTGCGCAGTTTTGCAAAGTTACATCATTCAAATTGTCACAAGCAACGACCCGGTCATTGATTTAAATCATCGTAGTCGGAAAATATTCATTTTAACGCCGCTCGAAATAGCCATCGGCAAGAGCTGACGTTTCTCTACAATAAAATGTGCATGCTTGCATGTAAATAAACAACAGTCAACACAAGGAATTTGAGACGGCCTTGAATCTGTCACGTGCTTGACTGCTCATGAATAATTCATAGCAGCGACAAGCCGGCAAGTTTGACAAGTCTCACTGGACGCCCTTTGCCTGACGCGCTGCACTGCAATTAATCCTTCATTACACAGTAGCTCAATTAACAGCTTCTGAAGAGGAGTGCTTTATGACCGCTCGCTTGTCTGTGTAATAAAAAACACAGTGCAGACCGCCCGGCGCTAATCATCTGGAGTCAATGTTATCTGGTTATATACACGTTCCACGCCAATCAGCCAGGTAAAGCTACGACGTGTGTTTACTTAAAATTTAATTTGGCAATGAATTTGATTTTAAATAAAATACGGAAGACAGTCCAGTGAGACTTGAGCAAGTCTACATCTTAATCTGATAAAAACGTCACAATTTTACATTATAATTGTACAAAACTGTAAAATTTAATTACTTTTCATATTTATTTGTAATACTTCTACAGACTACTAATGCATGGTGACCTCAAAGGCCATACCTCTACCAAAGTTTGATACCAGCAGAATTAAGTTTCTGGCTGCTACTCACAATACAGGGCCTACTGCAGCACCATCTATACCAGGCGACTGACCACATGCCTTTACCATATACTTCAGTTACTCTTTGGTGGTCAAAACCCCAGACTGAACTGATGCGGACAGGTTGGGTGGGCTTCTACATGGTCTATAGGTAAGTATTACTAATAAATATGAAAACTGAGTTAAATTTTACAGATTTATGTCATAGTACATTACCTACAGACTACTAATGGGTAGAGATACCACCAGAGTCAGACACTGGGCAATCATTCTGACCTCTGAAGTACAAGTAACCCATAAGAACTGAGTCAGAAAAGGGATCTCTCTTTACCAAAGGAAACCTTGCTCCAGCAGCAAGGCCGGGATTAAGTAGCCTGAGAAAGGATACATCATCCCTACAAGGATGAAAACCATCCCACTAAGTCAAGGTAAGAGTTTTGAAGTGTGATTTTGGGAATATAACACATGCTGATAGGGTGTATCACCCCAAGTTGTGAGTAGATGTGTTCACTATCACACATGGCCGTGCAATGTTCAGGGTGAACATATGGAGGGAGTAGGAATATCTGCCAGTGCAAGTAAATCCCCTCTCAATGCAGGATAAACCCCTCAGTAAAAGTCAGAAAACGTCCAGTGGGATAGCCAGCAGCAAACCACCATGATGTCTGCAAAAGACATCTGTCTAAGAGTATCCCATGAAGACGCTATGGCCCATACTTCATGTGACCTTGACTCTAAGCACTTGCTGCAGTTCAAGGACTTTCCATGTGGCTATGTAAGCAGCCCTAACAGCCTTTGTAAACCAACTGGATATCGTGTTGGCATGGATATCCTCCTGTTTTGGTTTTATGGGCAAGAACAAATGGTTCCTACCTTTCTTGGTGGTTTTTACCCTGTCCAAATAGAACTTAAGAGAACGGACAGGGCAAAGTAGCCTTTCAGGATCATGGCGATCCCAATTAGTGTATAGGGCCTTGATGTAGAAGCCTTTGAAAGTCTTAGGTGGCATATCAGGAGCATGATTCTTCGCCATATGAAAATGAACGGAGTTTTAAGAAAACCTATTGCTTGTCATGTGACCATCTAAGAAGAGAATAGTCCAAGGAATATACCTTCCCCCATCCGAGATCCTGCAGCCAGAGCGATAAGAAAGACTGTCTTGTAAGTCGTCATGTTCAGAGGAAGATGCGCCTTGTCCTTCCTTTCAAATGGACAGGATTTTATTCCAGCCAGAACTATTGAGAGGTCCCATAGAGGAAGACGGTTCAGAGGAACACGCACCATGTCATTCGTTTAATTCTAATGGACGGGATTGTAGTCCAGCCAGAACTATCGAGAGGTCCCACTGAGGGAAGACGTTGTGCCGAACAGGTCAATCAACTAAGAAGCTCTTAATGAGCTCAGAAAGAAGCGTACTGGCTCTGATCCTGCAACCTTTCAGATCAAGAGAAGAGCAAATTGCAGATCTATAGCCAGCTAGACTCCGTACTTCAAAACCGTGGTCAAAGAGTTCCTGCACAAAATCAGCAATTTGATTGATGGCAGCTTCCCATGGATCCACCTGTGGAACATGCTCTTTACAACACCATTTGAAACCAGCCCACTTCAAATCATGGATATTTATTTAAGTGGCCCAAACTTTGTCTCTCGTGACTCTAGCCGCCACTTTGTGAGGCCTATATGTTCAAGGCTCTTCGCAACAGTCGCCAAGTGTGCAGATGAAGAACCTGAGGATTTGAGTGGAATGTGTTTGACCCCAGTTGGCATGTATTCTACTGTGGCAGAGCTGAGCTCCAGTAGATCCACTGTCCAGGGTCTCTTGGGCCACCATGGAGCAACTGGTATCACTTCTATTCCTTCCTGGCAGACCTTTGTCAGCACTTTGGGAAGCAGTGAAGTTGGAGGGTATCTATAAGCCCACATCCCAAGCCAACAGATAGACAAGGCGTCCACTGCCCCCACACTTTCGTCCTGAAAGGTAGACACAAATGTCAGGCATTTGTTGTTTTGTGTTTGAACTGATCTATGTGAGATGTCCCCCCCCTCCCATCATTCCCACATTGCCTGCACCACATGAGGGTGTAGCGACCACTCTGTACTTATAATCTGATGTTTTCGTGAAAGTCTGTTGGCCCTCCCATTGACAGCCCCTGCTATGTGGGAGCATCTCAATGTCGCTTGGTGTAGCTGGCACTAAGAAAATATCTGGCTGGTCAAGGATAGAAGTTCCTGTGACTTTGTTCCTCCTTGCTTGTTAATAAAAGCAATCAGTGTGTGATTGTCTGACTTTTCCAACACTTGTTTGCCCTGTACTAAACTCCTAAACTCTGGAAGTGTAAAAAGATCAAAAAATCACCTCCAGCTCCAGCCAGTTGATTGAAGAGTCGTAGAGATGCGGAGGCCAAAAGCTTGATGCTGTCAATGAGAGAGTACGACTCCCTCACCCCTGAAGTGATGCACCCATGAAGATCAGGCTGCAGACTCTGGCCTTTTATGACATTGTTGCAATCCCTCCACCATCAAAGTGACTGTTTCACATCTTCCTGGATCTGGATCAACTGACTTGAGAATGACTAATCCCAAAGCTGAAGAAAAGTTTGCTGGAGTATCCTCCGGTGCAACAGTCCGTAGGGGACTTGAGAGTCCCTATGAGGCTTCTCCAGTACCTGGCGGGCAAGACCTGCTGATTGAGGAACAGAACTAAATTAGCCTGGAGCCTGAAGAACCCATCCTCTGATGGGAAGCACTGATACTGGACTGTTTGATAACAAGTTCCTTTGGCGCTCAAAGCACTCTGAAGTGGTCCTAGGAAACCTCGGTCTGTCTTCATCCTCTGAGGAATAGGGTATGGAAGGCAAGTCAGAGAAAGAAAGGACCGATCCTTATTTATTGGCATCTAGGGATATGACTTCCCTTCTCTGGGTGTCACAATCTGTTGAACTACAGCTCGGCGCTCTTCTGAAGCCAAAACCAAGATGTCCAAGGGTGGCTGGACCAGTGTTGGGGGCTTGTCTCTGGAAGTGGGCAGCTCTACTTTGCAGGCCAAAGCTGGCGGTTATGGTGATCCTAGCCTAGGGATAGGGGAAACTGGATGTCCTGCCTGAGATAAAATGATTTGTTTCTCTTCAGGAGGACCTGGTCATGGTCTCCTCTGTGCCAATGTCTGCTTGGATTGAAGCTTGAAATGGAAGTCCATCCTGCTTAGCCTCAGAAAAAAACCAGGATCCATCGAGTCAGCAACTTATCCCAGACATCCACGCACACAGACTGTACTCGTGTTGGTGGGCTTCGTGTGGCACCCTGTGTGCCCAGCTGAGGTGCCAGCCCTGTGACTTGTCTGGTTGGTGACCATCCTTGCATGCTGTCCATTGACATAGGACTCAGGGATGAACTGTGGTGTCTCTTATTCCTTCTCTTTTTCTTATGGCATTACCGGTCTGAGGACGGGGACTGCGGGACGGGGCTACGGGAGCGGGACCTGTATGTAAGTCTAGAAGTCCTGGAGGCTGGTTCCGGTGTAATAGTTGGCAAGATCACCGCTGGAACTGTGGCTTGTATGGGTATTGCTGGCACTGTTGATCCTATCACTGTGGCTGGCATGGGTACTGCTGGTACTGTTGATCCTATCACTGTGGCTGGCATGGGTACTGCTGGTACTGTTGAAGCTATCACTGTGGCTGGCATGGGTACTGCTGGTACTGTTGAAGCTATCACTGTGGCTGGCATGGGTACTGCTGGTACTGTTAATCCTATCACTGTGGCTGGCATGGGTACTGCTGGTACCATTGGTCACATCATTGGGCCTGCAACAGGTACTGGCCCCACTGGAAGCATGGCTGGTCTTGGCCCAGCAAAGATCGTATTTGAAAAAGCTAGTAACACTGACCCTAACATTTCAGGCATCAAGGCCTGAAGTTGCTCTCTGAAGATGGACTCTAATGTAGCTCTGTCAAACAAAGACTCAGAACAATGTGGTACAGGATTGTGTCCTCTCTGTGCCACTGTAGAAACTGGTGCAGTGGTGCCATCTCATAAAGCCTGTATTACTGTAGTGGTCTCCATCCTTGATGTGTGTGGGACTGATGGAGACGGGGCCAAATGCCTAGCCCATGTAGGAAGTACAGCTCCAATACGTGTTAAATAAGCCCGGCCTCAAGACGGGGCCAAAGGCAAAGTTGGTGCCTGTCCATGTTGCATAGTTGTGTCACGACGAGCCCTCTTCTGCGCTGCTTTGCATTCTGCTTGCCTTCTGAACTTTGTCCCACAAAACTTGTGGCCAGCCTTGACAAATAGCACATTGGTTACTTTCAGAACACTTGTGTCCTTGAATTTTTTCCATGCAGGACCTACACTGTGCGCGCGAGTCCCAACTTGCCATCATATGGCCGGCCTCATCCCATATGCTGGGTTCCACCATGTTTATTATTGTTTGGTGTGCATGCACCGTGGACCCAAGTGGGATGCACAAGAGAACAAATTCTCAATGTCGCCAAAGCGATGCAAAAATGTTCACCCCTCCAAAAACAAAGTTTGCAGAAGGAATCTACACACAGAGGGGAGTAAAACTGTTAATTACTGTCGCCTAATAGTGCGTAAGTATGCCATTAAGAGACACTTTTCCTTTGACTCGAACTAGGCCATATCATCATGGCCCCCAAAAGAGAAAAACTGAAGTATGAGGTCAAGACACGGGGTCAGTTGCCTGGTATAGATGGCGCTATGGCAGGCCCTGTAGCATGAGTAGCAGTCAGAAACTTAATTCTGGTGGTCTTAAACTTTGGAGAAACATGACCTGAGAGGTCATCACCTATTAGTAGTCTATAGGTAATGTATTATGACTTAAATATGACCATTTTTGGGGTCCTTTTGCATAGACAATTCCTATACTTTCCGTTACGAAGCCGGACTGAAGTAGTAGTAATAATAATATTACAATGTGAACCAGAAGTTAAAAACTGCTTTTTCTATTGGCCCATACGATTGAATGTCGGAGTTATTCATTCAAAAAGTCATATGGTGATCTGCATTACTTCACTGTTAGCCAATACAAAGACGACTGTTGTCTAAAACAGCAACTGACAGCTTAAAAATTATAACCTTTCTAACATAAATTAACTGCATTGAAGTAACTTTTAGCCATTACAAACTCATCTGAGTTATGGAAATCCTGGGCTTCAAGATGGTACCACATGTTTTCATTGAGAGACAACAGTCTACAGTGGAGTCTAATGAGTGCAATTTTGCCGCATTTTTTATATTGCTTTGCTGCTTTTTCAGCCAGCAAAGTACTTCTTAAATCACACCACAAAAGGCAGTCTGCATCTCAAAAAGTAAATTTGATATCTTTAGATGGCATTATCTTGGCATGGACTGAACAATGCAGCATTTTGTCAACCATTTATGCCCAAATGACACCTGTTCCCTGTAGGTACTAGGTTTCATGTGGACTGCAAAACATTGCAAAATGATGCACATAGGAAAATATTTCAGCACTAAGAGCACTCCACAACAGAATCATTGTAGATTTTTAAGGACTAAAATAATGAACTATAAACTTTTCCAGCGTTACTCCCACCAAAAATTAAGCCTGAATTATTATATTGATTCAAGATTTAAATTCCTCACCAAAACCTTTCATTCAAGTACGTGCATGCCTATGTTTCTTGAGGAAAGAAAACAATGGGACAGGTCAACAGTATTCCTTAAGGTACTTTGGGAACACTGCACCCAAAGGTGTATCAACGAAAGCTGTTGACTCAGTCACCCACTTAATACTGAGTGGGTTAAAGGACTATACCATACAGGTACCCTTTTTCTGTGACACCTACTTTAGCACTGAGAAGGTTAAAAGGATTACAAAATATAGGTACACTTTTTTGAGACACCTGCTTAGTGCAGTGTACTAGTAAACGTGCAAGGCTGATTGGAAATACTGAGCCGTCGCACCTTGCTAAACAACATATGTGTTGGGGGGGGGGAGGGAGGGTATACATGCTCAAATGAGTCTGTGTATTGTTTACAAGCTGAAAAAAATTCAACGCATTGTATTGATTCATAATAAACAAGACAGTGATTTACTGATTCATATCAGGTAACTGTTGAATTATACAAGTACATTTCCTGGAAAAAACAGGAGACCTGGCCCATCCCTTTCTGTTTAGATAACAAACACTTCGGCTTTATTATGTCAAGCAAGGAAAGTCATAATTTACTGTCATAGGAAAGTAATGACAGCCCATTAAGTGTGGAGAAGGTCTTGCCTAGGTTCTGTTTTAGGTTTTTATTCTGCAGAGACCTGTGACAGCATCAAAGCCTGATCCAAACCAAAATGAATTGTTCTTCCTGGTTGGACTCTTGTCAATCTTTTAGCAGGCCAATTTCCATCTCAGTTCCCTACCATACGGAAGAGACTCACAATAAATGCCATGAACAGTCAGTTTCAGACATGTTCTGTCCACTTTACTGGGCATGTATGTTTGAAACCCTTCACATCCTAATATTCGTCAGTGTTTCTTGATTTTTTTTTCTGTCCTGCCACCTCATTGGCTATGAAAACAGTGAATATCAACAACTTTGTATGATGAGTCATCTTCCTCAATTTGATTAAAAGAAAAAAAAAGGAGCATTTCTTTTTTTTTTTGTTACATGTTCAATGGCATGAAAAAACACATGGCCACATGTAAAAAATATTAGGACCAACAGGTCTTCAGACCCCTTGGGCTCCTCAGCATGCCTCAAATAGCTATCAACACTACAAAGACAAAGTTGTGTATGACACTGGATGTCAACTGATTGCCACTGAGAGTGGCAGAGACTGTGTAGTGATGCCTCTTTATAGTGGTAATGTAGTATATTATTTAATATGTGGCATTAGAAACCGTTGGAATGGTCCATTGCCAGTTCTTGTGTTAAGACTTAGGTGCTGCCACCTAGTGATCATTAGTACAAATGCTACTTACTGAAACACTTGTGATGAGTGTCAACTATCTGAATAATAGACCTGTTCATAGGACTCAGGTTTATTCGGTTCACTTCGGGAAGCGCACCCTGCTTTGTTTACATTGTGTGCTCGGCCACGCTTGCTGGATTAAACGTGGAAGCATAAGAAAGTAAAACACAGGATGTGCTTGGATTTAACGAAAATTCAAACTGTCAGCAATCTATAAATGCACGTTTCACCCCTGATGTGACAATTTAGGTAAAAGATTTGCACGGTTCCACAGATTCCATGCTGTAATCACTAGCGTTTGCGGTGGCACCCTTTGTTAACATATGACTGTGTGGGCCCGACTCGGCTACTTGCTGATTGGACAATCAGGCCAACAATGGAATGCATAATTAATTACGGTCTGGAAAAGTTCAGTACAACTCGGTATGAACAGGTCTATTGTCGTTCTCATTGCCACTTCTTGTGTTAAGATTGTAAGATGCTGCCACCTAGTGATCATTAGTGCAAATGCTGATCACTGAAACAGCAGTGGAGACTGCAAGGTGCTGTCATCTTCTGATCACTAACCCAAACAAGTTACTGCAAGGATTAATCAATTAGTGCCCAGAAAACTGACCTAGACACCTACTTAACACACAAACTTTAGACATGAGTGCACATGTCTGTCAAGTTTCACGTGAATGTGTTAAAGTACAAAGAATTTACAGCCACATTCACACACAGTGACAATACCCCCTTGTCTGATACACCAAGGCAGTAAAAAGTTGAAGCGACTGTTTTCAGAAGCTCTTATTAATTTATGCAGTGCATGTGTGTAGGATTTTATCATCAATATGCATCTTATTCACAATGAACTAATGGTAAATCATCAGTTTTTAGCATGTGCCAATAGGTTTCTACCCTGATCTCTATGGGCCCAGTATGTGCCAATAGGTTTCTACCCTGATCTCTATGGGCCCACAAAAAATGACATGAGATTTTTTAAAACCTGAGACAGGAGTTTTTTCCTCCTAAGTAAAGGTACAATATTAATTTTTGATCACCAACTGAAAATAGTGTGTTAATGTGTGAAGGAACAGCATATAAGAGGGACACTTGTTTGGCATGTTAAGTGTAGATTCATAACACACTGCACATGTCTGACATGGCTGGAGGAATTAGTTTTCCACTTTATCCGTGAGGTGTCCACTGATACACACAATTATTCATCTGTGAGGTGTCCACTGCTATACACACAAAATTTCCAAACACGGTTCTTATTCCCTATTTGGCAGGCTTAGCTTGATTGTTCTTGATTTGTCAGTTGGAGTCTGTGATTTAGCTGCCAGGTGACCTTAAGAAAATAGGTCACAGTTATTCAAATCTCAAGAAAATATGAGTCTTGACCTTCCTCACATCTGGTACAACATTTGTAATTCAAATGTTGAAACACCACATCAACAATGTTTTCCATATCTTTGACAAACTATTGTCTATGGGAGACTGCCAGTGTTTCACACCTATGTATTCTTTTATATTTATGATAAATCTGTAATTTTATATTCATATATATTCACATTTAATTGTACAAGGTCCACCATTAGAGAGTGACCTTTCTCAACTTCATAGCCCAATAACCTTGAAAATGTAGGCCAAAGTCCTGTACATTATAAACAAAAATTTCAGAACAGATATGATATTTTCTATAAATTTAATATGGTTAGCGTGAATAAAATCAATAGCTTTCAATATAATTTGGCACCTACTTTCCATTAAATGACGGATGAAACTACTGGTGTTAAACTTGTCCGACATTCTGACCTTCCCCACAATCAACATCAAACTTCATAAAAGATCCATGAAAAATTAATGAGGCAAAAGTGTTCACAAGACAGATGACACCACCAATATTGAACTCTACTGAGATGTTTCATGCACTTAGCAAGTGCTGAAAGTTAATGAGGTTAACTTGAAAACTCAGGATTCTCCGTCAATTTCTGCGATGAGGCTTCCATAGTTGAAGTAGCCAGTCAGTGTGTGTGTGTGTGTGTGTGTGTGTGTGTGTGTGTGTGTGTGTGTGTGTGTGTGTGTATGTATGTTATACTATATAATTCTAAATTTGTGTGTTATTCTATCTAATTTAAATTAATTAAATTAAATCAATTGTTTTTTTTTTATTTATTTTTATTTATTTATTTCATTTTACTTAATCATTTAGTTGTAAATCTTACCCTTTATGTTAATACTGAAGTAGCCAGCAGATTACAAAGTGGAAGTCAATGAAATTTCTGGCAGCTTGGGTCCTTGAACACAAACAATGTGGACTGTATCACACTTGCAACGAAAGTTACTGGATGGACAGACTGACAGGTACAGCTGATCCACAAGATTGACCACATGACCTCTCCAACCTTTGATCAGCAAAGCAGGAAAATAAAAAGATCCAGAATACACTGTATTTTAGGCTGTGCTCAAAGCTTTCAAATATAGATCCCCATAAACATATTATTTTTCAAATTTAGAGACCCTGGACATAACATGAGGCCATTGAAGACAATTCTTGTATTGCGTGTGTGTGTGTCGAACATCTATGAGAGAGAGAGAGAGAGAGAGAGGAGAGAGAGAGAGAGAGAGAGAGAGAGAGAGAGAGAGAGAGAGAGAGAGAGAGAGAGAGAGAGAGAGAGAGAGAGAGAGAGAGAGAGAGAGAGAGAGAGAGAGAGAGAGAGAGAGAGAGAGAGAGAGAGAGAGAGAGAGAGAGAGAGAGGTGGGTGGGAGTATTACAGGTTCATGAAATCTTCAAAGTTGGTGAAAAAAGACAACTCCAATTTTTATGCAATACATGTATAAAAAGACTGTAGCTGTGCCCTGACTTGGAATCAACAGTTATAAAGTTCATATTTATTCTTTAGAGTATTTGCGGACTGCTAATTGCGAGTTTCAAGTGAATCTGAAAATGAAGTGTGTGTAACATCTGTTGACTTGACATTGACTGACCCCGGTTTTACATGACAGCTTTGTGGTACAGGGAAAAACCTACATATTCTGTTTGTTTGTATTGCTGACACGTCTAGCTCTACTTGAAGGGTCTGTTATTGACAGGGGTCCAAAATAGAAATGTATCAGTGACATGACAGCGACTTGTTTAATTCCAAACAAGACCATTTATGTTATGATTTTGTGAACGGCCGGCAGTGCATGTATTTCTAGGTACGGATTTGACTGCAGCCAAATATCATGTAACTGAACAATCATAATGTTTTGCATACCTCTCATTAACCCCAGATTCAAAGATTTAATTATACTGTGGTAAAAGTTCGATTCAGTAACAGCATTCTGTAACATTCGCATAGAGTGTTACTATTTCATATCTGCCCATAGTACAGCACAAGCTATTGCTGAGGGTTGCAGCATATTATGACCCCCCCCCCCCCACCCCAGAGAAAACATGGGCCCCAAAGACAGCACATGTATCCTGATGCATCAGCATTGTATGAGCCACACATACACGGTCAGCATGACCTAAATGCCTTCAAGACATACACATACAATATCCAGTTCTACATTACTGGGCTGGGTTTTAATACCAAATTAACTCTTTTCTGTTTTGGTCTGCATTTACACTCCCTGATAATTAGACACCACAATCTGCCTCTTTATCTTAAATAAATTTTCATAGTTTTTTTTCCACTAAAATGTGACATATCCTTCAAAGAAAAGAAGTCTTCACACACATTAAATGTAGATTTTTTTGCTTTTGCTCTCAATTATATTTTATTTAGATGGCTAAGTGTTCCAGTCCATCCAAGAGTTAAATGACATGTGCCCTTCAGCTATGGTACATGACTATTTATGCCAGGTTCCACATTGCAACTGGTTGCATCAATGAACATCTGACTTACACGCATAACCTATATGCAGTTTCAAGTATGTGCTCACATTACTGTTTGTGCGCATGCATGTCTGAGGTTATATCACAACCAGTTATGTTTAGGATGAAATTCATGATACAAAAAGAAATAAAATAAATGCAATTAATCAAATTATTCCCCATAGTTTGGACTGTCATGGCTGTTGGCCCACTTGAAATTTTTGGACTTTTAATCACTCGTGTGCATTTAATATAGTACAGCCACTTCGGCAGAGATTTTACAGCTGCCTTTTGTGTGCTGCTCCAGCTGCCTACAATGTGTTGCTCCAGCTGCCATCATTTATCACTGGAGCAGCCAGAGTTTAAGTCGCTATACGATGTTAAAGTCAGTGTCCACAAGAGCCTTTGTACACTTGGTCTGGCACGTTGTTTCAAATGGGTGAAACTTGTGGTGACAGCAGTTCCGGGCCAGAATTTCGGCGAGAATCTGAAAATCCATTCTCGTAAAGATTCTCCTAAACTTGTCTTTCTTTACAAAGAAAACTAATTGACAAAAATCCAAATAGATTCTTGCCCTGCAGTTTCGGTACATGCACTGACAGATAACTGTTATAAACTGCAGGTGCCATCAAAATAAAAGTGCACATTTCACGTTCATGTTCTGTTTCTTCCTCTCTGATGCAGATTTGGAACCAGCCAAACATCCCAGCCATAGAAGAGAACAATAATTTAATCATGATTATTTTTGGTTGAGAGTAGGAGGTGTGTGTGTGAGTGGGTGGGTGGGGGGTTGGATCACAGGGCCAGGAATTGACTGTCATTTCCTTTCATCTTTACTGATAAATAAAACCACATATAAATCATATAACAGTACAACTATCATTTTTAGATTTAACATAGCATCATGGACTGGTGACAATGGAGATGTCTATGACCTCTTCACCTCTCACATCAGGGTACCAGGAGACCCCACCATTTCCAGGTAATACCGTACAACATGCAACATAGAGCCACTTTGCTGGCAATAATCGCCCCAATGCCAGGGAACCAGCATGCAAAACCTTCATTTGTCCAAAGTTCTGTGTAAAACAACCCACAATTCCTAGTCATCCACAAGCTAGCTAATCCTTGGCTGCGCAATCTAGTTTCAGATCTTGTGACGCTCAAGGGACCATCCTGTTGTCACCAATTATAGAAGTGCTTTGTTTCATTTTGTGCAAATTACTCTTGGTGTTTTTACCCTTCAGAGATAAGAAATCATCTGCATGACCTCTTGACTATTTATATCAATACATATATTACAGCTCCATGTTGGCACAATTTCCACCAAGCCATAGCCCATTACTGTAGTTTATATTCTCAACACTAGATGGCACTACCTATCATTCTGCTTGCAAATCAGCCCTCCCACCTGCACCCCCCCCCCAAACAAAAATACCTACATGCATGGGTCTTCTTCAGATGAAAAAGTGCAAAGATAATTGTTTTTCACCATAAAGTAGGTTCATTTTAAAAAATTCTGTATGTTCCCATATTTAACAAGGATAAAACCCTTGGAATTGATGTCTTTTGAGAGAAACAGATCCACTGACTCTCAAAAGCTGTGATGATGTGGTAACGTTTCTTAGGTGCCCACTCAGGGTATTCCTTCTTAAGTATGGTGATAATCAGTGAACAGCTAGTGGTCATACTCTTGAGTCCAATTTCCTCAGCAGATACACCCACCCCTACACATACACACCTTTCTCATGTTTCTGGGCTTGGTCAAAACTACTTCCATGTAATTAAGTCCATGGTTATAAGTAAACAAATAATCATATCCTTCAAGGAAGATGCAATAAACATCTCTGAGCAGCTCAATTATAGCAGGCTACAAAAGGTAAACAAAACTGACTTGAGAAATTGGCAGTGTATGGCGGAATCCATTCTATGGAGGCATGCGCACAAAATCTGGAGTTTTTGCCATGGAAACCATAAATGAATTCAGTTTTTGCAGCAAATATAGGGTGCCTTAATTTTTCTTTTTCCTATTTTGACAACTTTGTGTTTGCAAAATTCAATATTCCCACAGTTTATGTATCCCACAGTTTATGTATCATGAACAGGTAATGTAATACATAACAGTGGTGCCTGCTGTATGTGCCCCCTCCCCCTTTCATCAAAAAAAGTGGCCACATACAGCAGGTGACCTGTCATGGCAGTGGCTGCATACAGCAGGTACCACTGTATATTGACAGAACAAACTACAGGCACTTAAATGCAAAACAGTAACTGCTCCATCTTTACACACACACACACACACACACACACACACACACACACACACACACACACACACACACACACACACACACACACACACACACACACACACACACACACACACACACACACACACACACACACACACACACACACACACACACACACACACACACACACACACACACACACACACACGGCTCCTATGTCCTTGATAATGCAGTCAGTCACCAAAATGTGATCAGGTGAACAAACAATGTCAAAGTACAAATGATGGAGAGTTGATTTTGAGGAGGCCAGTAAATCTTGAGATATGTCAAACCAATGCTGGGCAGACTGAAGCCATGGATGGACAGATGGGCAACCTGAAAACATACGGGATCCCTCCTTATGGTGGACTTATTACAAATAGTTATGATGACAGCAATAAAATACTTCAAATTTCATGACAGTGGCATTTTACAACTTGAAATGCAGATTATGTTTTAACTTAAGGTGGAACTAACAATTGAAACTCATGAGATTTTACACTTTCAGTGTCCAATTAGGTGATGCATGTAATAATAGAACTGTCAATGATGCTTATAAACATGTAAAGACTCCAACATGTTCATTAACCCCTCCCCCAAACCTAAATATAGCTCTTCAGATACAATCTAGGAAGAGTTAATAGAGCTACTCCATGATCCCATGAATCAGCTCCAGGCAATACAAATGTATATTCTAACCTGCAGTCAAAGTCCTGCCACATTGCTTCTTAACTTACCAAATGAACAGTAAAAGTCTCTAAGTGACCCTGTGACCCTTGAAATTAGGTTTTGGTGACAAATGTGTTCCTAAAATGCCTTCTCATAGCCATTTTAGGGGACACATTTTAACATTTCCACTTCCCAAGTGACCCCCCCCCCTTTCAAAATCTATGAATCACTGAAGCATGACATTTTGAATTAACTTGATAGAGTCCCACTTTAAATACCTCCCCATCCAGGTCTAATCAATGATTCAAACGGAAATACATACAATTACACTTAAACTGCATGTTGTCACCATGCTAAAACACATACACTTACGGATATACTTCTGCTGTGCATAGGTGTCCAAAAATTAGGCCATAAAACACAATACACTGAAAATAAGTCTAACAAAACATACTTTTGAAAAGTACATAAGTGCAGAATTGTGTGTTATCATTGTCATTTGTGTCACTTGTCTTGTGTTTATACCACAATTGCACTTGAACAAACTTGGTATAGAGGCACCCAAGGTACATCCCAACCAAGTCTGAAGTTAATATGGCTGACGGTTTTGGAGCAGTCGAAAATGTGAATTGTGGATGGACAGACAGACGACATACCATCCTACAAGCTCAGCTGACTGACAAGTCAGCTGAGCTAAAAAAATTATGACACTATTGAAGGAATTACCCCAAACAAGGTAGAATAACATAGCTGACGTAAACAGTAAATTATATACATTGTATGGGCAAAGGTCTTTGTGATGGTAAAAATATGTGCAATCTTTCAATCTTTTCAAAGTCCCTTTGACATGAGGCAGCTTGTTTGAAATGTTGCTACCATCAACGTACCAGTTAATAGCTTCATGGCTCATTAATTCCTTCCCCCTCCCCCCTCCCAAGAAAAGTCACAATCAATGTTAAGATCTTAACATTGATTTTGAAATTGGTGGCATTTCTAGTAAAGGAACTAATTAATTTGATTTTTTATAAGAATAAAAATACAAATAAACTCTTAAATATAAAACTTGGCTAATGGATTTCCAGAAATTTATGTTATGGAAGAGTTGCAGGGCATTCAACTTTGCAGGATAAACCTGAGACAAGAAGAAGGATGATCATGTTGATTGGTGCATCTGCAGTGAGCTGTGGGCTAATGCTCTCTTCTTTGAAGCAATAAAATAACCAAACTGGTACCTTGTGGTACGTTGGTTTTTAAGATTGGCAATATGTATACAAGTGGACAATCATGAATACATACACTGACAGACCAGTTTGCTTATTGGGTAGAACTTAATGGTTGGTGTTATATTCTGAAATGGTTTCCCATGCATTCTTTCATAAACAACTGTACTTTTACTCAATGTGAGGTAATTTATCATACACAATACATATCGGAAACCAGCATATCTCTCTCTCTCTCTCTCTCTCTCCTCTCCTCTCTCTCTCTCTCTCTCTCTCTCTCTCTCTCTCTCTCTCTCTCTCTCTCTCTCTCTCTCTCTCTCTCTCTCTCTCTCTCTCTCTCTCTCTCTCTCTCTCTCTCTCTCTCTCTCTCTCTCTCTCTCTCTCTCTCTCTCTCTCTCTATCTCTCTCGATTATACATATTAAATTTATTTATTCATCTATTTATACAAAAATTTGTTTGATACATGAACCATAATCATCATAATCAATCCACAAGAATTTTTTTATTTCAGTCTCAAACAAAATTAGCCTCTTTAATCCGGAGTATCCAGTGATGTAAATGAAATGCAATGTTTCATGCATATCCATAAATACTTTTCTATCCTATGCGGTGATCACCCTGTAACCTTGAAAAATGGTCAAGGTCATCAATAATTGACATGTTCAGAATGACAGTTTATGAGACATCTTCTAACCCAGATATAAACATTAACTCTCTTCTTTTGCCGATATTACAACCAAAATTCCTAGTGACCTTGAAATAGGTTAAGGTCAGGCAGCTTGATACATGTAGCAAACAACTGTAGGATTCTCTGCCCACAGTGTTCACATAGTAACATGTTCAAGTCCCAGAACACATCAACAGCTTTACTCTAAAACTACTTCTGTGAGACCTGGCATTTGATACTTGAACTGAAGATATTTTCATGAGGAATTGGAAACTGGAACCCCAACAATGAAATGATTCATGGGAGGACAAATATAACCATATTCCACAGGAAAAGGAATAATCTGATCTCATCAATGAAGGTCCATTAAAACTCTTATAATAATATGAGTGTCAAATCAATGTAAACAGAGGCACTAATCTGCCATTTTGAGTGTGTGTGTGCATGTGTGTGTGTGTGGGGGGGGGGTTTATATGTATATATATATATATATATATATATATACATATTTTTTTTATACTGGAACCCATTAAGCATTAAGAAGGGACAGCCTGTGGTCTCATATGATGGGTTTCACTCTAAGGCCTGGTTAGCAATGACAGGTCTTACTGCACAATGTACTATACATTTCTTGTAAAGCTTGATAGTAAGTTATAGTTTTCCCATTCCACCTTCAACACATCTTTGATCATAGACGTCTTGACTTTTTCTGTGTAGGTTCACATGGCGTCTTCCATAGATATGTCAGGTTCGCCCATGGCATGTTCTCACACATGTGAGTGCACCAAATGATCTGCACAAAGATGTACCAGCTAGGATTCCTGCTAAAAGGCCATGCTGTGAGAAATGCCCTGCTGCATCAAATCATGTCTTCTCAAAGCTGTGATCCTGCTGAGCAATACATAAACTCAGCTAGGCTCTGCTGCACCTTTGTCTATAAATAAATCCCCGTTTGTTATGAAAACAAGTCCACTAAGAATAGTGGATAGGCTCTATAAATGGCTTGCCAAAGACGCATGTTAACAGATGATGAAGGTGGCCACAGGTGTATATACATATGCATAGATACCTAAGTGTGTATGTTTATCAATAACACTAGTCTTTAGTGTCAAGGTGTGTTTTGCCTGCCCGACATGTTACCACATGACATGTGGTTGATACTGCAAATAGCAAGCCAATCTGACAATTACCAAACTGAACAAAATTACAAATTTCTTAATTTTTGTATTTCTTTCTTTTTTAGTATTTTTTTTTCTTTTTAATTTCATTCGTGTTTTTGTTATATTTGAAATTCATAAATTTTACCAACCATTATTTCTTAATTTTTGTATTTCTTTCTTTTTTAGTATTTTTTTTTTCTTTTTTATTTCATTCGTGTTTTTGAATTTGTTGTATTTGAAATTCATAAATTTTACCAACCATTAACTCTTGCACAGTGAAAATGGCCAAAACTACAATGTGTGTGACTGCATGAGCTTTGTGACTTTCTGTAGGCAAAGCGTAAAACAGCCATGCTCTCCACCAAAATCTGCACAGTAATTATAACTCCAAACACATAAGACAGTTATGTACATTTGTGGCTACCTCTTTGGCCACATGACCGACTTAGCCTTTATGACTATGACCTTGTAATACCATTAACCCTTTGTGACAATGACTTCAGCCACTAAGAAAGTGAACTATTTCCATTGAAACTATCTGAAAGAACTTACATGTCTATTACAGTCAGCTTCAATGTTTTTACTCACATAGTAATAAATAATAACTTTTTTTTCCCCTTTGGAGAATTACAGACCAGATCCACCAACACAGCATGCCTGAGCTCCACAACAGTTACCACTGGTTACCTTCTTTAGCAGGGCCAGAATTTCGCAAAATTTTGTGAGAATCTATTTGGGTTTTTGTCAATTAGTTTTCTTTTTAAAGAAAGACAAGTTCAGGAGAATCTTTACGAGAATTGATTCTCGGATTCTCGCAGAAATTCTGGCCCTGCTTAGCATGGAGTGTGCATTAACAACACAAGGAAAGTTTGTGGCTCAGTCTATTTTTACCACAAAGGGTTAAACATGTATTTTGTTTTGTTTTGTTTTTAATCCTTTTTTGTGTGTGTGTGGGTGTGTGTGTCTGGTCTAACACACTGTCAAATTTGAGTGATGTGAGGTGGTATACAATGTACATGTATTATGCTCCTGGCTCACATTATTCAGAGTGTCATTTTAACTCATTCCATACTATGGTCACAGGTCTTGGTCAGTGGTTCTGGCACTGCCATGTCATGCTGCAGCTGCCCTTGCAGCAGCTGCAGTATGACTTGCCAGGCAGTGCCAGAACCACTGACTTAAGACTACAGGCATGCTGGAACTTGAAAGCTCTTTTCATGAAAAATTTAAATATGCAATTGTTGTCTTAAATCTAGGTAAATATACAGAAAAATCAGGGCCTGGTATGGAATGAGTTAACCATATTCTTCACCAGACAGCGGCAGCAACTTTTAACTTTGTGCCAAACTCTACGCACAGAAAGCTGTCCAACTTGAGGCAGGACATCCTCATTTGGCTCACTTATAATCCTCATTAAAAAATAAAATCCTGAGTGGCAAAAGAAGAAACATGACATTTGACACGCAGACCTTTTACGTGGCTTTAAAAATGTAAGGGTTAATGTGTGTCCAAAGCTGAAAATGGTCACGTCAGGTTTTTGTTTACTTTTCAAAAGAACAAAAGTGTAACTGCACTCCCAGTTTCACTTTCAATTTGTGATTAAGTGCTGGTAAAACAGCACTAGCTTCAACACAAATATAACATCTTCTAAATATAAAGTGTCAATCCCAGGCACATCTATTTTTGTCCTGAAATTCTGAATGACACACTTCTTATTTTAACTGTCATCTGTAGCTTACAAACATCATTGCCTCACTATTATAGTCAATAAATATCATATCTGTGAGTGATAATTCAAGCATGGTAAAAGAAATAGTGAGTAATACATTTTCCAACTTGTGAAGCAAGGTCCAGTCCCAAACAGCCAGGATTAATACATGTTCCTAACTTAACTCTGTAGAAACTGACAATACGTTTGTAGCATAAAAATCCCAAACTTAATGTTCCTGGCATGTGTCTGATATACACCTGAAGCTAAACTTCACAGCTTAAATGACTGTAAGGATAGCCTCAAGGTCATTCATGTTAGTTCAAACCTTGCTACATCAGAAAATCATGCTATTGAACATCAAAGTGACTTTAAAAAAAAAAAAAAAAAAAAGGTAAAGGAATAGTGTTTACTTAAGCAGCCAATGAACAGGCAAATGTCTATTTCAGGTGATGAATGTGCTGGTTTGATGTATATCTATGTGAAGCTATAGACCACTGAGTCAGGCCTAGAAACCCTCTCATTGGTCAACCTACTCCAATTGTAGGCATAGTTATCATTCTTGTTGCTACTATTTGCTTGAATGAGGCATCAAATCTGTGGTTAGAAGTGAACCTAACCCTTAAAGTGCTGATTTAAGATTGAGTCAACAGCTTTCCTTGAGACACTGAGCACACTGTGCACAAAGTGTCCCAAGGAAAGTTGTTGACTGAGACTACTTTTGCTTTACATCAGGCTTACTGGTATTTGGATGAAAAGTATCTTTCTGAGGAATTTGAATCTTTTAACCATTATATGTTTGACAGTATTGAGAAAATGACCATAGTGGAACCTCGTTAATCCGAACACCTTTGTACCCAATGAACTGTTCAGATTAATGAAGCATCTGGATTACTGAAACACTATTACTTGAAATGAACAATTCTGTTCCAGAAGTGTTCAGATTAATGAGACATACGGATTAATGAGGTCCATATTAATGAGGTTCCACTGTATAGCCCTAATTAGCACTTTAATGGTTAACATGTTCCTGCATTGTAAGAACTAAAACCTAAAGTTTTTTTGAATGTAATAATCAGTACCTAAATTCTATCTCCAGACATTTTGATACTGGAAGTGATATGTGGGCCTAAAAATACAATTTTCCAGCACCAGGCCTATTTTGTAGTGCTGGCATGCAGCAACATGGTGATGTGAACTTACATGAACAGACTATTTAACATCAAAGTCCCTAGTACTAATGTCATTGAACCTGCCTGTCAACCCAGCAGTGTATATATATATATATATATATATATATATATATATATATATATATATATATAGGTCTATTCCAAGGTGTGGCAATCTTTTATTGTCGTTCTTTTTCACTGGTGTTAACCAGGAAGCCTAGCACTAATATCCCTGTATCCTATGCAGATAAAGTAGGCAGATCAAGCTCTCCTACCAGTAAATGCAAGATGTGTACATCAGTTAGAGTGCCTGCTACTTGGAGGTACTGCTTTCACACTTAACCTGGTGAAGAAGTAAAGACACTTCCCACTGCTCCGACTTTGTACACTGTTTTGCTGAGTCTTTCTGTTTCCCTCATCCCCTTGAAAATGTAGGAAGTGCACGTAAACGCCGACATCCGTGTCATGGACACTGACTTGACAAGCCAATATTTGGCTTCTTTATAATCCCATGACGGGACCATGTGAAACAGATGGGTCAATGTATACTTCAACTGCCTGCCATTCATGTCTTTGTTAATTATTACTGCAGTGGTATGTTTGTCAGCCATGGAAGCGGTGAGTCTCAAAACAGAAACCAGTGGTGCCAACCACCAACTTTCTCATAACAAGCAACCCGAATGAACTTTTCACTAAGGCAGTTCCTCTTTCAAAAAGACCCCGCTTTTGGAAAACCACCTGCCCTTTGTGGTCATTTTCACTGTGCAAAGGAACCTTTTAAAGATAATTTTCCTCTTTTGGTGGACCATCTGCAGAACCTGACCAGTGACAATCCAAAATGATCCCAAAAGACCACTTATCCATCCACAAATTCCCAATTACAGATCATTAAAACCCATCTAATTTGTACAAAATTGGTAAAATAAATTGTCAAAACCAGTTTACAGATTTAAAATATGTTTATAATATAAATGAGTCAACACATGACTGTAAGATCAAATAGGGTCTAATGAGAGGTAATCAATCCTGTTTGAACCTGACTTATCGATGGAAATTAAAAGTAATGGTCAGTTCTTGGGCAGGTGGTGAAAGAGTCAAACCTCTGATGGGAGACCACCAAATCTATACAGCCACTTCTTGGATGGTACTGGGGATGGTCTCTCAAAGGAGGGATTACTGTACACCATAATAAGAGTCCATACAGAGGGAATTTGTGAAACCAGAGTTTCAAACAATGCACCTCTATTCCTATCAGTTTTTCTTTTGTTTAGAATTAGAAATGGAAACCAATTTTACTCTTTTTGTTGGATTCTTTATCCCTATGCTTGGGGATATCTTTTCAGCATCATTCTCGTATACGTATGTTTATACAATCCTTTCTCTATTAATATGATTTAGATTTATATTAATAAAAGTATATTTCTATTAAATGTGCAAATGGCTTTAAAATACATGCAAATGAGAAGGCAGATCATGAATTTTTGATTTTCACAATTCTTTAAAATCCCACGTACATTTGTCACAAAGTACAGTAAAACCTGTTAGGGCCAAACGCCCTTGGGACCCAGCCAAAGTGTTCGGTATCGGAGATGTTCGGCTAAAAGAGGGTCAGGGGCGTGGTCTTGTGGCTACATCCTGCAAATGTGAACTTTGAATTCCCCTGTACATGCACATCCACTGGAGAATTTACCAGCTCCGATACATACATACATGCATGCATACATACATACATACATACATACATACATACATACATACATACGTACATACATACATATATATATATATATATATATATATATATATATTACAAAACTTTAGGACAAACAAAGTCTAAGGCAAAAAAGAACTTTATAAAAATTCCAACTACTTGGGGGAAAAGTTTATAGGATTCATAAACTTTAGGCTAACAGTACAAGAACTTTTCAGCATAATTAGACTACATTTTATAATGTTACTGGTACATGAGTATAATGTACATGTACTGAGGTATGTACATCTGTCCTACCTGTGACAATGTGCTTACATGTGCATGTGCATAATTTGATGACATAAAACATCAGTTTAGTGTCCAACATTAACACACAATATGTATATCACCCTTTATCATTCTGCTGAGCTTCAGAATGCACTTACTAGTTTGATAAGTTTAAACCAGTTTATTGTACTTACAGCTGTAGAAGGTCTCACCATGAAACCTACACTAATGACACCCTTTGAATATATATTAATGCCACAAAATTTGATGAAAGTGTTAAATATAACAAAAATTGTGACATTTTTGTGTTAAATATATGTGAATTTCCTGAGAATTCCTGCTTCCTGGGGGGTAAGTGTTGAGCCTTGACAGGTAAAATGTTGCTTTGGGACCCAAATCAAGTGTTCAGTGTTCTGAGTAGAGAAGTGTTCAGGTATTGCAGGTTCCAACACTTGGCTCTCCTATTAATAACATACAAAAAAGTTGGGACCTGAAAAAAAGTGTTTGGGTAACAGAGGTGTTCGGCTTGGCAGGTTTTATGTGTACACTTTTCAGCAAAATGTAGTGTTGACATATATTTTCTTTTCCGTGAGCCATCCATTTAAAATCTGGCACATACTTCCTAATGCTGTGTTAGTGCTATGGTTTGTGAGCAGTTTACAGTGATTGTTACAGCATGCTTTGTAGACAATGTTGTCACATACCTATTGAAGCGTTCGTGACATTTTCATTGAGACACCACTCAACAGACAATATCCACAAACAACTTGAATAAGTAGACACCGTCTACCAGTGCTTTTTGAGGACATTTTGCTACATTCCCTGATTAGTCCACCTTCATTTTAAGGCCACCTGTACAAAACAACCTATCTTGCATGTAACATGAAAAATATATACTAGAAATTTTTTTTTTCTGGCTACAGGCACAATGAGTCAACAGTGTTCCTCTGCATGGTCATATCTACTTAATAACAGGAAGTTCCACTAACCACACTGTCATGGAATTCGGAATAAACACTGTAAATGTCCACCACTCATTATCTCAAAGCCTTGTTCTTTCCATCCAATGTAAAACGTAAGTTATATACAGTGGTCCCTGGCTTGAGAGGCTGCCCCTAGGGCGGTGAAAATGTGGTCTCTCAAAACAGGTGGTCTTTCATTAGAGGTATAATACCATGGAAAAGATAGGACAGTGTTCAGAGAGAGTGGTCTTCAAAAAAGATATGCGGTCTCTCATTGGAGGGGTCTCTCAAGACAGGTACCACTGTACATGTACGTGTTGTGATAGACAATCCAACTCACACCCAAAAACTTGAACAGAAAACGCCAAACCAAATGACATAAATGCAACTTTGTTGGGATATTGAGCCCAGGCAAGCTGTGGGCATGGACCACACTGTCCTAGGTCTTTCCTCATACTTCCTGTCAATGAGAAATTTCATAAAGAATTGAAATGGAAGCCAAGACATAAATGTGACTTTCTGGAGTCAGTGGCTGCAGGTCTCACAATAAAGCTGATCTCCCACATTCCTGGTTACAGCAATCATTTAGGATTTCCTGGTTTTTGTGCTCAACAGAATAGAGCTTGAACTTTTCAGCAATGCAGTGTGTTTCCTTTACTGTGCCGCTTGCAGCTTTTCTATGGTTTGAAGATTGTGGGTTAGTCAACACTTTCACCATTTTCACGGGCACAAAAGTGTGTGTGTGTGTGGGTGGGTGGGTGGGGATATACAATAATCCCTCCTTTGAGACACTACCTGCCTTTTAAAACCCATCTTGATCATGTTCCCAGCACTCATTCTTCAATGTTTTTGGCTTCCACTGAGAGACCACTTGCTTTGCGTGACCACCTTTTGATGTGCCCTTAAGGGGCTCCCAATAGACAAACTATTGCATGTGAACAGTTACTAATATACAGGCTAAAATTATGAAAATTTAAATATATACTGTTTTTTTGTTGCATAGCAGAGTATCCATGGACAAGTTACCCATGCAAGAGCATGTTTACTGAGGTTTGACATGCTCAACACCTGTGTGCCACAAATACGAAGAAAACAGCATCATGCTGGGGTCCATCCACATGGGCTCTCAGCTCGGCATCAGTGCAAACATAAAGCTGTGGTAGGCCTAGGTCAGTGTGCCCTGGTCTCCCCTGGTGGTGGGCATGACCCTGCGGGAGGCGACCAGGTCTGAGGGGAGGCAAGGGTATTTTTGTGAAGCAGGATCACAATTTCTTAATCTTTGCTATGAGCTGAAGATGACATATTGCTTGTGAAACACTAATTAAACACTGATTTTGGTTTTTGACAAACTGTCAATATGAAAACCAGCACCGTGATTCCCTTACAGTGTGAAGGTCTGTATTTTACCTGTGAATTGTGAAAATCACAGTGTCACAATTTACATGTTGTAGTTTTCTTTGCACAGGCAGGTGCCAATGAATCTGGTGCTGACTAACCCACAGTACCCCTTGTATTTACAACAAACCCTGTAGTCACACCTATCCAGCTATACATATCCTGATGCACAAATAGTGAGCCTCCGATACTAAGTTGCCAAAGTGTAAAGAACATTTTTCCGAGGGACTTGATGCTGCATCAAGATGTGTGGGGGTATACTGCCAAATAACTGCAACTTCTGAACCACTGCGATACTTGTCCAACCCCACTGAATGTCACTGCCAGAAACCAGTGATCTGATACATTATGGGCCCAATACATTCATTTGAACCCCTTATAGTCAGAAAATTGTACAAGTTTCCATCCATGAACCCTGATCAGGGCTTCATAATCTCTATTTCCAATTTTGTACTGTAAACTGGACACAGACTAGAACACTTTTGGTCCACACAACATTGGGATCCAGGGGTAGATTTTCAGATTTTTAGCTGGTAGCCATTAGGGACACCAGCTGGTAACATCTGGTGGTCCTTGTAAAATTTTGGTGGTCACATACCAAAGTGTGTATTTCTACATTATTTTCAGTGAATGAATGTTATGCTCATACATAGCATAGACCTATTTTGTTTTATTATCACCCTGATGAAACAGCAAAATTAAATATTGCAGTACTCAAAATTTTTGGTGGTCAAATGTGCTCCTACTGTAAGCCATGGTGGTGATCCGTAACTTCTGTTGGGTGTCAGCGGATCACCGGACCGCCATTAAATCAAACCCTGGGATCACTGTGGTGACATCCTCCTCTCTTTCTGCCCCCATCCACCAGGTCAACATTTTTCTGATAAGTGTTTTCTCCTGAAGGGGTGATTCAAACCATCCTGAGAATTGTCCCCTATGGCAGACACATAGGCCAGGATTGGCTTGACCGACTTATTTCGCACACCTTTGTTGAAAAAGATTACTTTCTTTCCAGACCACTACTCTTGACTAGATTAAACATTAAGTCAGCTTTATAGTTTGTCAAATCCATAATTGTTCAGGTATTTACATCCATGCACAAGAATTACCTTGAAAAGACAACAATACTTCAGCCTGATCTAATTATCTAATATGCCCACAGCCTCAATTCGGTGTTGTCATCTTCTGCCATTTCTTACCGATTGATTTCACGGTAGTGATCCATACAAGTACAGTCCTTTCAATATACGGCCAACATAAAAGTCCAGTTATTTGATTTTGATGTTGAAATCTATCACAAGAGATGAAAAATCAAAGGGACCGTGATAATTTTATTTTCATGTTTGCAAACACAAGCAGCAGGCAAGAAATTATGGTCTAAAAAATTGACAATACATTCAGTCATGGGTGGTGATTTTTACTCCTGTTGATGGGATCCATGATTCCTGATGCCCCAGCTTTCAAAGGCTAAACAAACAGCAGACATAAACTCAATGCTTAGTTGAATTCTCAATGAGTTCTGCACTGCATGAAGACTCTGGGCCCTTGTTATGAGGGCTGGCTGAAAAGTTCTACGCCTAAGTGGGATATTTCAATCGGATTAATTGAAATAAACTTTTCCCACCAACAAGTCCAATCATTTAATGAATGATAGATACAAAAAAAATGCAATTGTAGTGTCATTTGTGTCTTTGTACCAGACTATCTTATGAACCTTCCCTTTGAAATCCCCAGAAATGGACACAACTGGCTATAGGGCAGTCATCAAGTACCAGCAACTGAAAGGGCTAACTCCAACACAGATACATGCCAACATGGTCTCCACTTTAGGGAATGATGCCCCTTCCTTTTCCATTGTTAAGAGGTGGGCTGTGGAATTCAAGCCTGGCAGAGAGAGCTTTGATGATGACGGGCGTCCAGGAAGGCCTTCAACAGCAACCATTCTTGAAAGCATTACCTGGCTGCATGACATGGTGATGGCTGATTGACGATTGACCACTCAACATATTGCCAGTGTTCTGGGCATCGCTAATGAGAAGGTTGAGCACATTATCACCAACAGTTGGGAACGACAAAAGTTTCTACAAGATGGGTGCCAAAGCTCTTGACAGCAGATCAGAAATGTGTCAGATTCCTAACGTCCCGTGACTATTTATGCCACTTTGAAGCAGATCCTGATGATTTTTGGCCCAGTTTGTAACCATGAATAAGACCTGCATTCATCACTTTGAACTCACTTTGAACCAGAAACAAAAATTCAGTCTAAGCAATGGAAGCATCCAGGATCACTCCCCCCCCCCCCCCCAAAAAAAAGCCATGTCTTTTCCTTCTGCTGGAAAGGTGATGGCTTCAGTCTTTTGGGATTCTAAGGGTATTTTGCTGATTGACTTGACTCTTGAAAAAGGCCACACTATCAATAGAAGATATTATGCTGACCTACTGAGACAGTTACTTGAAGCTATCAAAGCTAAGCAATGGGGAATGCTCAAATAAAGGAGTCCTGTTCCACCAAGACCAGGCCCCTGTTCACAAATCAGTGGTTGCCATGTCAGCAATCCATGATCGTGGCTTCAAACTTATTGACCATCCCCCTTATTTAGCCCCATCAGATTTCCACCTGTTTCACAAAATGAAAAAGGAACTAGCCGGTCACCATTTTCCTAGTAATGATGATGTCCTTTCCGCTGTGAATGACTTTTTTTAGGGTGGCTGAAGAAAATTTCTTCTTGACTGCCACTCAGGCCTTGCAGCATCACTGGTAAAAGTGGGTAAACCTGTAGAGAAACAAATGAAAACCATCGACTTTGTATGGGTCTTTCACAGCTTGGATTAGAACTTTTCAGCCAGCCCTCATGCACAGTCCTGCTGTGAGAGAGTGTATTCAGGCTGAGAATATTTTAACACCTATACAATATGATTATTTAAGTGTGCAAGCTTAGCTGTGTCACTGGGGGATTGAGGTCATGGAAAATTTGCACTCATAGACGGTCTGTGCATGTTGCGAGTGCAATTTAGCCACAACTGTGATATGTCACATTCTGTTTTACTGTGCTCCACCCCCTCCCCCCCAAAAAACAAACAAACAAAACCACCAAGATTTGTCAGTTCTGTATGGTCATTCTTGTCACCTGATAACAAAATAATCTGTTATAAAATGACAAAGAAAATATAATTTAAAAGACTTTGCAGATATGGTCTCTATAAGCAGATGGTCTTTAAAACAGAGGTGTACACAATGACAATAATCAACTAAAACATCCAAAAAGTGGGGTCTTTAACCCTTGGACACCCCCAGAATCACTATCAGAATAAACTACAATGTACATTATGTTCATTAATTGAAGTCTGGAAATAAAGTGGCAAGATAGGTGGTCTTTAACCCTTGGACACCCCCAGAATCACTGTCAGAATAAACTACAATGTCGGTTATGTTCATTAATTGAAGTCTGGAAATAAAGTGGCAAGATAGGTGGTCTTTAACACTTTCAGTGCCACACTTCGACCAAATCATCAGTTACATTTCGTGCACTTTGGGAGTCATATGCCCCAAGCATGTCAAGGAAAGCTGTTGACCTTGACTGCTACATTGTATATAATTGTAGGCATGGTGCTACTTGAATGGAATGTCTGCTACATTGTATATAATTGTAGGCATGGTGCTACTTGAATGGAATGTCTTTCTACAAGGAACACAGATTTAGCACCCTTGTTATAATTCACAGCAGTTTGTATTAACTCATTCCATACCAGTCCCTCATTTTTCTGTATATTTACCTAGATTTAAGACGACAATTACATATTTAAATTCTTCATGCAAAGAGCTTTTGTTCAAGTACCAACATTCCTATAGTCTTAAGTCGGTGGTTCTGGCACTGCCTGGAAAGTCACCATAGTATGGAATGAGTTAAGTAGTTTGACTTTAGTTGCAGCTGGCATTGAAAGAGTTAACACGAATGGTCTTTTAAGACGGGGGTTTCTGTACATAGTCTTGTACAACATTCTCCACTTGATAAAACCTGATTTGAATATGTTGCATGTCAAACTGAGATCTAAAACTCCAGTTATAACTTGGGGCTAACTAGGTTTATTATTCATAAATTTTCTTTTGTTCAGACAGTTCAAATATTTATTAAGTTTGCATACAGGTTATAATGAATGACAGAAGTACACAAAGAACTGTAAGTATCTGACATTGTTAATAAATGTGAGTCAAGTCTGCTGGGACTGAAGCGTAACCTGCAAAAAATGCATGCCAAGTTCCTGATATTTAAACACGCAGGATTACAACTTCCTATGCATATACACATATAGATAAGTTTACGTCTCTACTATTTTAACCCTTTCCTGGTTAACTCAAGACTGAGTCAACAGCTTTCATTCGCATACTGTGCAATGGGTGCATCGCGCCCACCCCGTGCCAAGGAAAACTGTTGACCTGGTGTATGCTATCATTATAGGTACAACGTATCATCTATAATTCTCAGTAAAAATGTTTTTTGAGCAGAATTTCATGCGAGGCAGATGATGATTTACATCCGGGCGTTATGGGGCGATTTGAGCGGGAAAGCATTAAAACATGGAGTACTGGTCAGACCAAAAGTCAGACTTGTTTCATCATTACAATAATTCAACCTTCAAGGTCCTGCAAAGGTCTCTCCTACAAGTCCCAGCATGCCTGATGTACACTGGCTGGGTCCAGCAATTATTATGGTCTGGGTCAACAGCTGTGGTCATAACTCTTTAGTCACACTATGCCTGAAGTGTGCGGAGGGCAGCTATTTACTCTATAAGGAAGTTAGCACTTTCAGGATTAACATCATGTCTGTGGCGTGATTCCATAACACTGATCTTTGTACATTGTTTGCCCTGGCTTTGTGGGGAGGGGGGGGGCAGGGGGTGAAAGAGCTCATCATATTCCTTTAATTTAAAAAAAAAACAAGCCAGTGAGTGAACATACAAGGCCCCCATACAAATACAATAAGAAACATATCCCCTTAAAACTGCTGCCCCAAATTAAAAGAAACCGAAACAAAATTGATCTATATTACAGGTTAAACAATCAGCTACATATATACAGGTCAGCAATACAAACTGTTTGTAAAAGGGTTAATACAATGAGTAAGTACATACCCACAAAATGAACTCTACCATAATGTCCCCATCAATTTTTGATATCCACCATGCACTCACTCCTGGGGGACTATGTTAAAATTCTGTAACTCTTTCCTACCCTGTAAACTGGGCAACTCCTGGTAAACAAAAGTTTATCTTCTTCACATGTTCCCACAGTATAATCTGAAATGTCACTAAGGGTTTGCTAACTATGGCTTTACATATATCCTTGATGATAAGTCCTTCCAAAATATGACGGTACATATATCATCCATACTACGGTTATACATATATCCCTGATGACAAGTCCCTCCAAACTAGGGTTATACATATGTCATATTTTTTGCGTAAAATGATTATTTTTGGTTTTTTTTGTAGCTCAAGCTTAAAGTTTGTGCATCTACTTTATTTTATTTATTTTTTTTTTTTGCATAAATTAAAATGCTGCAGGTCTGGTTTCATCATTCATTAAGTGACCTTGCCCGATCCACATATTTCACGTGTTCGCCACATGTATTTTTTTTTTTTGTACCTGCGTAGTTCATTGTTTTATTGTTCTATTTGCCGTGCCAGGTTGCCAGGTAAACATTTCCAGAGTTGACCAATCATAATTAAGTTACCCCATCGGCCGTGTGCACCTAGTCACCTCACCCCTTTCTTTTTTATGCACGTGTCTCCCGATCTCGGTTCACTCGCCTCACTGACCATTCCTGCCGACGGACATGCTTCTGCTGGTCAGTCCAGAATATGTTCTTTTTGCCACTCGGCATCGTGGCTTTATAATTATCGGCGAGCATTTTTAACAGCATGTATTCTGGAGAGCGCTATGTAAGTACTTTTCTCCGATTTATAGCTGGTACAAATCGAATTCATGTTTTGTACTTTTTTCTTTAATTTTTTACCAAGTATTTTTTTTTTCTTTCCGTCAAGCCACATGTAACTAGTCTATATAAACCTTTCGTTTTCTAGCTGGTCCCTGCTACAGTTACCGCTATGACATTCCAGCAGTTTAAAGCGACACATAGAGCTTTGTTGCCGCCACCGTTTCTTGTAAGTTTATTATATATTTGTCGTACATATTTATCGCAACTTTGCCTAGGCGCAGTAGACTGAAACCCCAGTTTCATTTGGTTATCGTCGCTTTGCTAGTATAGATTTCGCGTGCAGGAAGTTTAATTGTTTAACGTATTAGTCATTTAACGAAGGTACTTCTTGTGGCGCAAGCAAACATTATCTGTAGTAGCTGTTTAGTTGCGCGTCTAGATAGATATTCTTAGTTCATGTTCATTCTGTTAAGATGTAAATGTATCTGTAGTTGTATGGCTTTATCGGTATCATTATAAGCTGCTTTATATCTGAAGCCTAGACCCTAGCTTGCGAGACCTTGACAGATATATGTATTTTATTACTGTATTGCGCGTGTATTATCACGTGCGCACACACGTGCATGGGAACGTGTCAAGATATATTCATGGATTAACGAACAGTATAGCATGAAGTCGATAATTTTGCATTACGACACGTGTCATGATATTATGTATATACATGTCTGATTTGTAGTAAGTGTCTATGCTGAACGAGAATATTATTGTAATTCATGAGTTCATGATGAAGATATTTGATATATATGCATGTACCGGAGTATTTAAATTTATATGTGGCTGATATTAATGAAAATCAGCTACAGGTCATGGCGTAAGATTTGCACGTCTATCGTTGCATATTATAAACGTAATTCATATCTGGTTTCAGTAGTAGCATTAACGTATATGTTAATAGCTTTGCTAAGTTGTAAACCTGATACGATACGTAGGTGCATATCAGTCTATTTGACTATTTCATAATTACGACGATAAAACGTAACTTATGTATAATGTAAACGGCATATGTTAAAAGGATTTGTCGTAAATGTTATACTATTTGTGTCAACGTCTTCTCTTATGTGATTTCTAATGTGATGTATTTGTGTTGTAGCTGTATGGAATGTAACGTCACAATGTCGTCCAATAAAGAGGGTGAAAAGAACAGCTTGGTGTCCCTACTTTTTACTGCCGGTGTACCACAACATATATGCCTGATGACAAGTCCCTCCAAACTATGGTTATACATATATCCCTGATGACAAGTCCCTCCAAACTATGGTTATACATATATCCCTGATGATAAGTCCCTCCAAACTATGGTTAAATACATATATCCCTGATGACAAGTCCCTGCAAACTATGGTTATACATATATCCCTGATGACAAGTCCCTCCAAACAATGGTTATACATATCTCCCTGATAACAAGTCCTTCCAAACCTTGGTTATACACATATCTAAAATGACAAGTCCCTCCAAACTATCGTAATATATAGATCCCCGATGACAAATCCCTCCAAACTATGGTTACACATATATCCTTCATGACAAATAACTCCAAACCATCATGGTTATACATACATGTATATCCTTGATGACAAATCCCTCCAAACTAAGGTTGTACATATATCTCTGATGACAAGTCCCCAAACTAAGGTTATATACATATCCCTAAGAAGTTCCTCCTAACTAGTTATACATGTATCCCTGATGAATAAAGTTACACATACATGTATATCCCTGATGAGAAGTCGCTCCAAACTGAGGTTGTACACATATCGCTGATGAGAAATTCCTCCTAAGGGATGGTTCAACATTATCATCTTTTAATTGGACGTGGCTACTGTACCAGGTCCGGTTTTGCCCTGAACGCGACTACAGGACCGGACCCGGCATTATAGCCAATACGTAGAGGACTGTCTATATCACCAGGCCCGACACTGGAGCCAGTGCAGAGAGGACTGTTTACATAGCGGGGCCCGGCTCTGTTCAGCAATGTATCTAGGGAGCCGGACCCAACACTCGAGTCAATACAGTGAGCATCATCTAAAGAGCAGGGCCCGGTTGTGTGAAGACCCGGGCCCGGCTCTCTGGTCAAGCAGTGAGCACCATCTATAGAGCCGGGCCCAACACTCGAGTCAATGCAGTGAGCACCATCTATATGGCTGGGTCCGGTGTCGGTTTGGAGTGTGTCTAGAGAGCCGGATCTGCCGTTCTAGTCAACGCAGGAAAGAATAACTACAGAACCAGGTGTTTGGATCTATAACCAGCTAACCTGTATGATTTTAAGAAAACAGGGCCTATGTTATTTTACCATGTTGTTTGGCCTACGTCTGTGGTGTATACCTACAAACCTGTCAGAATGTATGCATTAACATTACAATACATTACATCCATATCATTCTGCTATGCTGTTCAAGCCCACTTGACTGACGTGCCTGAGGATCCTAGGCGTAATGTCTGTAAGTTAACGTAAATTGATTTTTTCCCCAAGACAACTTTCTATTTGATACAAATCAATGGAAGACAGGTGGCCCTCATTCATTGCAAAAATCGCTGAATTATCTAACCATGCTAACTGAGAAACAAGAGTAGGCTACCAGTAGGCTCTAGGCCTACACAAAGTGCAGTCTTTTTTAATAGACATAGCTGTCAACTCTCCCGTTTTCACTGGGGGTCTCCTGGTTTGGAGACTCAAAAATTTCTTAAAATGGTAGGGATTTTGATGTAAAATTCACCATTTTCTATAAGTTCATGCACTTTTTATGTGTCTGCTTGTTGTTTTATCTGGTCAATGAGAGCCTGTGATGAGGCCAAATGCTCTTCCACACTTAAGTTTAAATGATGCATCTACCCACTCCACCATGTTGAGATAACAGAACTTCCCAGGAGGGAAACGAGAATATCTCGAAATTTTGTGACGTCATTCCAAGTGCTCCCGGCACTGTAGCCAAATAACTTTAGGTACCAGACCCGGCACTGTAGACACTCCATTTTTAATTAGTACTTAAGGTACTACATTTCATGACCCCCTCCCTCCCCCCAAATTAGTACTTTAAAAATTACTATTTCCCCCCCCCCCCCAAAAATCATTGCAAATTGTACAAAACAGGCCAAAAAATTGACCATCATTTTCCATATTCTGTGAAAGGTTACAGACCCATTTAACCCCCTTACCCCCTGCATACTGTAAGTACTAATTTGAAAATGTTGAACCATCCCTAACTTACGTTTGTTTGAGGGTCATCAGGCTCTCACAATGTCAACTCCCAGTCTGCATTTCAAAGAGTTAATATTTGATGAGGACATACACATGTGCATTACGCTGTTTGAAGGGTCAAGACAGTCTCTGTCACGGCTGAGTGCCCTCTACTGTAATGCAGCCACTTGCTGAATACAGAGCCTGATTTGTTCCCTTTACAATCTGAAGTGTCAAGTTTCTGTGTATATTTATTCATATTTCCTAAAATAAAACAAAAATATTTGATCATGTATTTTTCACATTCAATTATTTTGGGGGTAATGTGATTGACAGGAGGTTCAAGTACTCAACAGGTCATCTGATAACAGCCATATGCAAGGAAACTCTGGTTTAACCCCATTTGATTCCAATTTATACCATATGTTCATCGCCAATGGTGACAAAGTGGTTAATACCTGGACCAAAGTGGTAGCCTGGCTATTGCTGCCTCTTGAGGTCCGACTCTTAATGAAAGTTCTGTACACAACATAGAACCAAAGCTGGGTTAATGCACAGTTACACAGTACAGTGGTGGTTTTTTATAATTATCACAAGTGATTTTCTGCTTCTGCATCTGGTTGCATAAGGGAATACACTAAGGCATTTTCTGCTGCAAGCTTCAATAGCTCCATTGCACCCCAGTTTGCTTTGTAAACATCATCATCATCATCATCATCATCATCATCATCATCATCATCATCATCATCATCATCATCATCATCATCATCATCATCATCATCATCAAGTAAGTAAAATCCTTTATTTACCCTAGTTAATACATTATTAATGGTTACCCACTTGTTCTCATCATGGCCCAGCTGTGAGAGAATACGTATAAAGGATATAGCAATGTTTACAAAGTACAGGTAAAAGAATGAAAAAACATTTATAAATATGATAAAATGTATAAAGGTGTCTGCTCAGTGTTCAGGAATTGCCTGTTTCCATTAAGCCAATCACATACTGCATCAGACCACATTTTGTTTAAAAATTCTGGAAATACCTCTTAAAATATAAAGATTTGAATACCACGATAGATTATGCTGAGGGAACATGAGCGGGAAGGGCTTTCAAAGCCTTTCACCTTCATACCTAACACTGTGAGTGTAGTCTGTGAGCCTTGCTTTGGTGATAATTAAATTGTTGCAACTAGCACTTCTTGTACCATAAGTGTGTTGCTGTGAAAGCAATCAAAGTTACACAAATCTGTCGGTACCAAGCCATTGAGACACTTGTACATTAGTACACTTCTTTTAAAACTCGCTCGCTCACAGAAAGGTAACCATTTTAATTTTTTAAAAAGCTCCTGGCTGGAAAAATCTAAAATGCTACACTCAAGAATTATACGTGCTGCCCGCTTCTGCATTTTCGTGATGCACTCTGTATAAACTGAATTGGAAGGACAGCCCCAAACAGTACATCAAAAGTCCATATATGGAAGGACTAATGCATTAAAAAGTTGAAGTGCAACATCTTTGGAAATCAAATGTCAAATCCTTTTTAGAACAGCCAGTCTTTGAGGAAATTTCTTGCATACTGTCTGGCGCTGGGGGGACCCAAGTGAGATTGCAGGCAACTTGCACACCAAGCAATTTGGCTCTTTCCACCTGTTCAATTTCTTTGCCCCCAACATCAATATTCAATTTAGTGGCAGAAGTAACTGTCTTCCTACTACCAATCAGTTGGGACTTTGTTTTCTCTACATTCAATGCCCATTTGTTCCTGTACATCCAGCCTTTTACACTGATAAAATAAAAATAAAAAATATTTATTTAAGAGCAATCAAATCATTGGGTGGCTTTTTCATTGTGCAAGTGAAAAGCAACCAGTTGTCAATAATCTCCAGGGGGCCTTCCTGACACAAATACATCTGTAAGTCAACACTATTGCAAATTCTAGGCCATGATTATAACCATAAACATGCCAAATTTCAACTGCCAGAGAGTTTTAAATGTGTCATGTATTCTGAAATTGGCTACACAATGTGTGTGTGAAATCCACATATGATCTCCCACCCATATATTTCTGATACATGTGGCCACTTTACAAAACCTGAATAAAATTTAGTTACATGTTCAAAGCTGCTTTACTTGACATGGATTTCTTTCAAAAATTAAAATCCTGGGTCTCAAAGCATATGTGCTGGTGTATTTTGCATATAAAAATTTTTACTTATTGAATGTATCTTTATGATAATTTACCTATTGATACAGCTATAATGTTCTCACTTTAGGTCTATAATTGGAGCTTAGTTAAATTAAATTTACTAAGCACCACAGGACCTCAAACAGGATAATATTGCGTTTCATTTCATCACTTTGTTAAATGTCTACTTTTCTTCTTATGTGCTGACATGCATGACAGACCAGCATACAGAGCCATGCACTTCACATTGGTATAGTTTACTCTGATGCCCGGTTTATGTTTACACTTCAAATGTGTTTAGGCCCATGTGACAGTATATGCACGTTCACCAACATTGGTAATAACCGGTCCTTTGTCAACATTGATGACAGCCAAATTTTCAACTGAGCATGGTCTTTATCAGTTTGGGTCTGATTTTCACAGATGAAATACAAATATGTGTACCACACCATTTTCGGGGACGTGAACTGAGGTATTGTGACCTAGGTACATTTTGTTCAGAGATACTTGACTGTTTTACAAGCGGACACCTGGGGGCCAGGGTAAGAACTTGTGACACATCATAAATGAACACTTTTACTGAGGTCATTCCAAAATTGTCAGTGCTTTAACCTTTATACACAGAGTACTTACTCTTTTATGTATCGCTCCTCCCTCTCAAATTTAGTACTTATATTAACCCCTTCACGTTCAAATTGCCCCCAAAGTGCTTGGGTGTAAATTGAAAGGGTGGAAGCAAGAGTATTTCAAGTGACTTCAAAGGCCGATGATAGAAAGTACTAATTTCTATACAATTTCATATAGCTTTGGTACATTGAAGCACTGGGGTTCAAAGTCACTTAGTACATTCTTGCTCCCACCCCTTCACTTGTCATCTGCCTCAATCTTTTCACACAAAATTGTCATCAACATAAAACATTTTTGCTGAGAATTGCACATGATATCTATGGTGACAACATGCCCCCGGTCAACAGCTTTCCTTGGCATGGGTTGAGTGCAATATGCTCAAGCCATGCAAACAAAAGCTGTTGACTCAATCTCAAGTTAAACCGGAAGGGGTTAAAATGCTGATCAACATATTTACATTTTGGGGAGATAGTACGCCTCTCTTGCACCACCCTGCATTACGCAGCATACTGTGTGTATAATACTGAGATTGTTGAATGGTGTCATAAGGCTGTGTAAAGAAAGAGCAAAACAGCACATTCATGTGTCAGCTGCAGTGCTGTTTCAGTCCATATTATTCAACAAGGAAGTATCTACATGTATGGGCTGATCCCAGTGTCAAACATAGAAATATGTGTTGCTCCTGTTAGCCTAGCAACTTGGATGAAAGTTGAGTGTTTTATTAAACTGTCATAGCCATATTCCCCAAACACATACAACAAAGATTGATGTAAGGAGTTGTCATACATTGGGAAGTCTTTTTTTTTTTTTTATTCCCACAAATGTTCATGGCACCTTTGGTTTTCCATCAGCATGCCCCCTCATGACAGCTGATTATCACTGTTTACTTAGGACAGGTCAGATATTGTGCCAGTGCACATACCACTTTAAGAACTTAGTTCCCTATATTCGGGTTCAATCCCTTGATGAAAAAAAAAGTTCGCAAATTGCAATGGGTATTCAGTACTTGATCAGAAGTCTACGGCTTGGTGTAATGGTCTGTGTAATGGTCTGCACACGGCCCTTAGGTTATCCCAGCCATGCTATTAGTCTGCCAACAGAGGCATCTCTTTGGTAGTTTTATCCTCAGGGACCTCAATATGGTTAATGTCCACAGTGCTCATAAAGCTGATAATTTGCAAATTGACCAAGCACCAAGACCAAATTTTGCAAAAACACTGTGAATAACTTGAGTTTTAAGGCCATAAATGATACCTCCCCCCCCCCCCCCCCATAACTTACTCTATTGCCTGTCATCAATATCTTACAATTTTCCCTTCCTCGCTTATAACACCAGTATATGCTCCACACACAATTAATTCTATCCACTATATATGTCTTTTGTAACTTGGTATGTCTCTTTTTTTTTTCCATCAAATTTACTCAATAGACGTTTTACTTTTCTTCCATATTTTATGATTTGAAATTTGTACAGTGATATTCTCTTTGAGTTTTATACTGTTTCTTCAAGATGACCGAGGATCATCTGCCTTGATCAGACTACTAATCCTGTGAAGCCACAATTCTCGTCAATATAACCTCAACCAGAGCGACTGCTCCTCTGTCCTCAGCTCCCACAGAACATCCTTTCTTACCTTCCTGAAAGAGATCAAACTGCACTCAAAACAACGTTTGCTTTGATGTAATTTTCCAGGACTGCTTGATGCAGTGTTGTGAAATGGCAGACATCATGAGTGGATAGTTTGCAAAACAAGCAAAGAGATTTCTTTCCGATAAAACTGTCGTGCAAACATTTAAGGGTACAGATACAGCATGAAAGTTTACCACTCTCAAGATCATAAGATGGCTAGGTAAACCTGACTTCTGTCCAATATCATTTTTTCTCTTACACTGTCAGAAAAAAAAATCAAAACTCAAAATGCAATAAGAGATTCCTAGGCATATGGTCCCCTCTGTGATCCAGATACCCGACCTTGTGACCTACTTTTTGTGCATGACACACCCTTGAGTCTAGGTACATGTGCACAGTTTCATGATTCTAAGGCCCCAGTCATACCACAACAATAACTATAAAGATAAACAATAACTATAAAGATAAACTATAACTATACAGATAACTATAAAATCGTTCCTGTAAGCTGTCATACCACCAAGATTTTAGTAGCTATAAAATCGTTTAAGAGCTGTCAATCCTCTGTATTTATAGAACAAAGGTAATTTAAATCCTACCACGTACATGCGTAGACTTTGCCCCAAAATTCTCAAGGCAGAATCATGACTGAAAGTGATGATGAAGAATTGGTGTTGCTAATGATGTATCAAATGAGTGTGAGGAAGAACAAGAAAAAGAGTATGGGTCCAGGAGACACTCCAACACCGTGAAAGTGTAGGAGAATTTGACACACTTGTGAGGAACTTTCATCGTAGGAGGACAGGTTTTTTTCAGTACTTCCGAACACCAGAAGCCCAGTTTCTGCAATTTTTTGAACTGGTGAAGGGAGACTTAGAGAAGCAAGTTACTCACTACCGGGAGCCAATCAGCTCAGAGTCATTTCTTCCCCAGCACAGGGTTTTTCTCTACTTCTTAAATCAGCATCTCATTTGGATCCTCCATGATGATGATGGAGATGGCGGGAAACTCCACGTGGGAAACTTTACTCCATGTGTATCCATGGATAAATACAGAGTGGAAACACAACATAGACTTGCATAATTTCCTATCTAGAAACTTCATGCAGAATTAAATGGATCAAGTCTTGGAAACAAATCTAAGCCTTCCTTCTCATAAAATGTACTGTGAATCCCCATGTTTAATTAACTGTGGGTGTATGTTTATAAACAGGGTTCTTCTTCTTGTTAACTTATCATACCACCACTTCCTGGTCAATGCCACAACCAGTCTTCCCCCATCAAGCCTCCTCAGTCACACTGTACGCAACTCACCTGCAAATAAAAGATAAATAAACGTGAGCAAATAAATAACTATATGACTAGTGCTACAGAGTATATACATGTATTACATCAAGACACGACACATTGTATGACAAGGAGTTTTGTCAGATATGTTATTCCACCAAAAATTCTTCCTACTCTTGCATTTTCATATCACAATCAGTAACTTTAAGATGTTCCTTTGTTGAGCTTCTTTTTTTTTTTTTTTTTTTTGAAATACAGATCTGGTATTTAAATGAAAGGTATTTTGACAAGGAATTTGAATCTGGAATTATTATAATACATCTGACACACAACACTTGAGATGTGATAAGCGCTCAAATTGGTGAATATGAGCTACAACACTATTCATACACATATTAAACCTTGGCAAAAGACCAGGTCACTGACTTTGCTCTTGGGTAATTTTTCCCCCATTAAATTTTTTTCCCCATTGTATCAACATAAACAACAGGATTACAGTCTGTCATTCACATTTCAGCTGTTCCTTCCCCCAAGAAAAAAACATGTTCAATTAATCCGTCCCCTGCTCACATTGCATGGATAAATAAAATATCAACTACTCTGAACAGGAAGTGCTCTGGAGAATTTGATGACCACCAACATGACCTGTGTTTTATTTCTGCAGAACAACAGCCAAGGTTAAAACAGTGCAATCCCTTTCATCATGTTGACTGTATATTTGTATAGTCTTTGAATGCCAAAAGAAATGTTAAGTCTTCAGGAAGGCACTGCGCAATACTAAATTACACAAGCCAGAATATGACAACAACTTCATTTTTCTAATGTTTAAAGAACTTTTCCATTCTTTTATCAAAGTTTTACTATGAGTCACAGAGTAAATAAATCAGAAAATCAAAGAGTTGTGGCTATTATAAATACAGGACTGTATATTCATGTCTATATCAAAATATCTGACGGACCAAATATAGACTGAAGTAGTCACCTAGTGATGTCTCCTCCAGGCAGTCTCTCGCCTTGTTTAATTTGCATATATGTACCATATACACTGCACATGGACTCCAATCAGTTCAAGGTCAGAACTCGTATAACAGAACAAATATATTCTTGTCATTTATGATTTTTTCCATATTGGCAATTTCATTTGCACATGATTTGTGAATGATATAAACTTTTTCGTGCGAATTGTAAAAACAATATGAAGAGTACCTTGTAGAAATAGGCAATTGTTCTCCACACAAACTGATCACATCCCCATCTGACAAACCTCTTACATGACATAATTATACACGTGTGTCCTGAGGCCAAATGAAGACCACCAAGACTGTAACCTATCATGTACAACATATCAACGCCTGCTTCAAAGCTCAGGCCACACTTCTTATCTTCAATATTTAGCATATAGCTGTTCTGCTCAAAGTAAAAGCTGGTGGTTTTTTTCTTGTGACGTTTTGATTGTCTTTTTTTTTTTTTTTTTTCAACAGGGAAGAGCAAGAATAGAAGGTTTCTGTAACCTTCCTGCATAGGGCACTTCAGTCACAGGCCTACAGTTCTGTATTTCCGATATATAATACTTTTCATTGTAATTTTCTACTTGATAACTTAAAAACCACTGCACGTAAAAACACTTTTTCTTCATGGTCATTAAGGGTCTATAACTTGAATCATTCTGAAAATTTTGCATCATTTGCATCAGTACTAATCAGTTTATTCAGGATTTCTTAAACATACAATCCAAATACACAATACACAACTCTAGTGCAAAAGTATTTTGTACATACTGTATTGGGTTCTGTATTTGGTCAAATACAACTAAAAGTGAAATTGCTACTTGTGACTTCTCCTACTCAGGAAAAGTGTGATTCATCAATGGTTTTGTGTTTTCTGAGCTGTATAAAATCTTCTTGATGAACCTTGATTACAAGTACTTTGTACAGGGTCTACCAACACTTGTGCCCCATGTACACTTGACACAAAATAAAATTCATCTGTGTATCTTGCCAGACACGTCTTCAATACTTCAGTAAAACACCAAATGTGATCCTGTCCCCAGGCCAACTCCATCTCATCCACCATGTACATGTACACAAATTTCTTTTTTATATAATTTTGTCTGCATTAATAGTTGTTAAATAAACAGGATGACTGAGACAAGGCGGGGCTATAGGAACCTACAGGATGAATGAGACAAGGCTGGGTTATTGGAACCTGTAGGATGACGGAGACAAGACTGGGCTATTGGAACCTGTAGGATGACTGAGACAAGACTGGGCTACTGGAACCTACAGGATGACTGAGACAAGGCTGGGCTATTGGAACCTTTGTACTTATATGTTGCAAATGCAGTGCACCATTGAACAGTCCATGAACACAGTTCTCAGTAACCTATCCCTGACCTTAACCTCTGGCCTCAAAATATTTCCTGCCAACCTTTCTGCTGTTAACCACATGACAATCCTGGAGATTTTAAACTCTGACAACAGTTATGGAGGCAATAATTCCTTTTATAGCCTGATCACTGAATTTCATAGTTCTTATGATGGGGGGCAGAGAGTATGTTCCGCCTGTAGTCATTCAGCCAGAAATAGGTTAACATATTAACATGGGCTCAAGGATATTTTATAACAGTCTCAACTCCAAAGGTAGCACAGAAATCTATTACTGGAAGCAAATCGCTTTTGGACCATTACCAAAAGAAATTATTTCTAAGCCCCTATATAATCTAGTAACAGCAATATGCAAGGCGGTGACACAAATCTTGTCCAAATGTTTTGAGATATTATTTCTGTGTGGTCACCATTTCACTATTCTGCAATAATAGCCAATGGCAATTTATGTAGATTTAGATATCCCAAGGTCAAGTAAGACTGGACAGAGCCTCCTATTACACATTGTGCTTTTCTTACTACAGTGGTGAAGCATTGTATGTTGTTGAGACCTTTCTCTGATAAGTTGGGCCCAGGTTGTGGAGCCATATGAGTGTGGAGGGCTTAGCCTTGAAGATTTCGAACAATCGTCACCAGAAAACTCAGTTTTCTTCCTGATCCAGTTGCATGTCTCAAATGAGGATGAAAACAAAGAAATACTTGTTGAACATGCAAATAGCCTGTTGCCAATGTGTTGATGCCAACAAGGTGGCTATATATAAATATATATATATATATATATATATATATATATATATATATATATATATATATATATATATATATATATATATATATATATATATATTTATATATATATATATTTATATGTTCATATGCATATACATATACATACACATATACATATACAAATATATATACATATACATATACATATACATATACATATACATATACATATACATATACATATGTACATACACACCTCTGTTGAAAACTTTAAAGAAACCTGCACAAAAACTAGGGCATAAAAACATTACATGAAAATACAGATGTAAATAAGGTGGATTCCACAGCCCTCATCAAATCTTGGTCCCATTAATTCCGGCTCAGGTGTACACATGTATGTCAATTTTAAGTTTCCACTGAGGTTAATTGGTGCAAACAATCAGCAAGTGCATTATGATAGATCCGAGGGTGCATTCGGGGGACAAAACATTTGTGTTCATTCAGCGACTTTTCTCTGTTTAAAAGCAAGCCCTCATACATGTTTTGCTATATACTAAACTTTGTCCTAGCTGTGATGGTATGTTGGCTATGAGACTCAGATGTCTTCTGGGTGGCACTTGGCCTCCTAGCTGTCCTGAATTGTCATCTCAACATCATCTTCTTCATGGTGCACACATCCACTATCTTTTAACTCTTTCAGTGCCAACTGTGACTTAAGTCCAATTACTTAAAATGAACTGCTCTAAGTTATAATAGAAAGGGTGCTAGATTAATGTTCCTTGTAAAAAGACCTTTTATTCAAGCACCGGTGTGCCTGTACTTGCATAGAATATAATAGTCCAGGTCAACAGCTTTCTTTGGCATGCTTAGTGTTGCCAACCTGCCACTCTTCAAATCCGGGAGATAAAAAGCAAAATTAAGGGAGATTTACAAATAAATATACAATATAGAAGGGAAATATTGATGAAATTCTGGGAGGTGACTTAAAATTGTCAAAAATCCATACTTTCTTAAGAATTTTCAGCATAAAATTCTGGGAGTCTCCCGGGAATGCGGGAGGGTTGGCAACACTGCACTTGGGGTGCAATGCACCCCAAGTACGCTGAAGAAGCAGTTGACGGAGTCCAAAATGTGGCATAGAAAGGGTTAAAGAAGGCTAATGGTCTTTCACTAAAGAAGGCTAATGGTCTTTCACTACAGAAGGCTAATGGTCTTTCACTAAAGAAGGCTAATGGTCTTTCACTACAGAAGGCTAATGGTCTTTCACTAAAGAAGGCTAATGGTCTTTCACTACAGAAGGCTAATGGTCTTTCACTAAAGAAGGCTAATGGTCTTTCACTCATTGTTCAAGTGAGCACTTGGGTCTCTGTCAATGCATTGATATTAAGACACATAACACGCATATTAATTTTCCACTAAAATCTTTGACCCCGTCACTATGCAATAGTAACAATCAGCTGCACTATAATTGAGGTGAACTGATGGAATACCAAGCATGTCACTAATATTTGTGGGATTAGAGACTATTTATTCCAAACTAGTGGCGGCTCATTATATCACACTCAGTATGCATATAAAGAGCATGATAGTGTCATTTTCAACCTTTCTCCAAGTAGCCAGTTTAGCAAGGTCAACATGTTTTGCCTTGTATCTGCCCATATGAACCAGTGCTTCTTGGCTCAATCATACAATCATACAGGCCAAAGCAGTGCTGCAGCTAAAATGAAGGTCCTGTATTTAGGTGCCTTTAGGCAGGAAGTCTTAGGATGATCTGGCACCATTCGACTGATTTTATGTGGTTATTCAATCAAAAATACACATGTTCTGTCAAACAAATCATTGGTCCTCCACTTGCAAAGCCCTTTCACTATGAGCCACTCATCCCTCTAAAAAGACCACAACTTCCATGCAGAATGGATGGCGATCCCATTGCAGTGTCCCCCTCTAGGGAGGCCACCTTTCCCGTAAGGCCACTTTTTGGCTGTATTTGGGATGGCCATATAACCCACACCAAAGAAAGCTTTTACCTGGGTCATCCTGATAGATCAATTTTTGGCAAAAATCTCAGCAAAGCATCATTCCCAATATGTGAGACCCATACAGAAGCCACCATCTACACAATCTGATGGTCAGTGCTGTGTGACTATGGGCACAACTTTCTCATGACACACGTCACATGATCTGATTACCAGTGGTGTATAAATGTGGGCACAACTTTCTCATGACACAAGTCACATGATCTGATGGCCACTGCTGTGTGACTGTGGGGACAACTTTCTCCTGACACTTCACATGATCTGATGGCCAGTGCTGTGTGACTGTGGGCACAACTTTCTCATGACACAGGCAACATGGCACAATAAGCAGGGTTCCATTTAAGGGGTGGTCTGGGAGCCTGAGGCCAACAGAACTTGACACAAACCCCCTGAGTAGCTCAGTGTGGGTGTCCCTGAGACCACCATATTTTTGTTCATGTGTGACAGTGTGTAATTCATAATCCTCATTTACATTGACAAACACATGTTTACAAAATTAAATTTATAACTGTGTCAATTGGAGTCCTGTAAATACAAGAGTGGAATTTTCCCTTGGTTAATTTACATTTTCCTGCAGTAATCGATCAAGTGCATTAATTCAACCAATCAAGGCTCGCCACAAGCAGTAAGACAATGACTAGTTTGACCCAGTTACAATCATTGGCGTCCATTGTGAACAGCTGTAACTTATATAAAGTAATCTGGTTATCATCATGTTGTGATTTATCGGAGGATCACCTAATGGAATGCACATTGTTTGCCTACCTATACCATAAATGCTATTGGTAGATAGTAGTCAATTTGCCTATACAGTATTGGCAAGTTCCTCACAATAAACAGTGTTCATAACTCAAATTCAAACGAAAAATTTAATATTTCAAATCAGAAATACATCTCCTTGCAATGCAAATTGAGTGTGCCTGATGTCACTATGTTTCCTAGCACTGTACACAGTTACCTGACAATGTGGTTTGATGAGTAACATATCTCCGGAGTGGTCAACTGAGTCACATGCAAAAATGAGCCAATCACGGCTTGTGTTACAGTGTGTTCATCACGGCTTCCACCCTGTGAACAGGAGTGATTCTTCCGTAATTTCAGGGCCAGAATTTCAGTGAGAATCCAAAAATCCATACTCGTAAAAATTCTCCTAAACTTGTCTTTTTTTAAAAAGGAAACTAACTGACAAAAATCCAAATAGATTCTTGCAAGATTTTGCGAAATTCTGGCCCTGAATTATTTAGAGAGGGAACACACAAACAGGAAGCTTTGTTTATATACGTTGCAGCATGCGAAAATAAAGATTCCAGTGTTCATTGTGACAACTATTTGGAATCACAGGCATGTAAGCAAAGGTTGGGGATACAGGAAAGTGTCAAATGTGTCCCAAATCAGTCTGTGAGAGAAGGACCGTTCCATGATTATGCTCAGTTGTCCATAGATCTATGTTGTCACTTGCATGTGACTGGCAATTGTATGCTGTTTTTGCTTGGGAAGTCAACTCACGGCACCCATACATGATCATTGCAACACTGTTAGAGCCCACCAATAAACGACTTTTGATGCTAATTTGCAGAAGAATTTGCCTTGCAAATTTTAATATTTTCATATGTTGAAATGACATTGTTGGGGCAATCAGACTGATGGCGAGTTGTTGTGACCATGCTCGAATAAGGGGCATACGCCAATACATTATTGCTGGTACCTTTGATCTCGTAATTGTATGTATGCTACACAGACAATGAAAATACCTGCTTGTTTTGACAGAAATCAAGTGGGCAGCCAAGTCCTGTCCAACAGAACTGACGACCAAGTAATTGTCAAAACCTGGAATGTTTACTTAGGGATTATTATTACCTATTGGCGTCCCCTCCTTGGAGATGCCAAAATACACCCTGTAGACACCTGCCTCACGTTGTATCCACCTAAATCCTTGGTGGACCACCTAATTGTTGATGGTGGTGGTCCTTTTGTCCACCAGCTGAAATTCCTAAAATCTACCCCGGATAAGGTTAACTCATTTTAAGATGTTCTAGACTAGATATGGATGGCTTTCCCCTTAAATATGTCAAGTTCTGTTCAACAAAGTATGAAAACTGCATCACTGTGCTATTCAGGTGAAAAATGAACTGTGATACATAACCCATAAGGTCTCCCATTCTGCTTATTTCTTCTTTGCTTGGAAAAATTTGGGTGCTGAACTCAGTGGTAATGCCACTGGTGGATCATTTCTGCTCTGTGTATCGGTGGATTTTAATTGGTTTATCATTCATTAAGGAGGTTGTTTAAAATAGAAAACCTTTTCTTATGACATTTTTATTGCACTAAAATGCTAGCTGGTCCACTCAGAAAAATCTGGCTGTCCTGTCAAAGTTGTAACTTTAAAGTGTAACTTCACCAATCTAAATTTGGTTTGTCACCAGCCATAACGTTTAACTTCAGGACTTTAAATCTGACTTGTAACTGGCAATGAGATATCCCTTAATGTCAAGCCCACAGGGCATGTTTCTAGGTTGTGTGGCAATATCGGATGACAAATGACAATGTGAAAAGCTGTCAACTTCTTCATTTGGATATGCATGTAAAAGACTACAGTTATACCTGTCCGAAGAAACCACCACAGTCAGTACCAAATTGTGGTCTCCACAGACAGGTGGCATCTAATATATGGAAGCTATGGAAACACCCAGATAATGTATGCTAGTTGATGCTCTTGAAAGACAGAGTGGTCTTCCATTACACTGCTTTTCAAAATAAGGACCACTGGATATGTCAGGGTTCCCTGCATTAATCATCAGCCTTGCTTTGTTTGAGTGAATGCCTAAAGGTACCGTTTTAAGGTGTGCCAAACAGGCAACTCACATTAAAGTGTCATTTGTCAACACCGGCAACCTATACGTGTTATTTGTCCAAAGTGATTTCTTTTTAGAGTCAACTAGAAAAGTGTCCAAAGGACACGGATGCCCCCACCTATCATTGCCCCTATCAGCATTGGAAAGAATATGGCATGTTACTGGTGTAAGACTTAAAATACTTTTTGAGATACATGCGACACAAATATGACAAGTCTAGCATCAAATCAACATTTTCCCTTTGTTATTTAATGATTAATCAACACAAGATAATTAATCCACAGGAGAAACAAAACCCCAGGTGCACATTTTCATATATTGATAGATGTTTCCACAAAGTTTCATGTTTGAACCTTAAATACTTTTTGACATACATGCAACACAAATGTGACGAGTCTAACATCGAATCATCATTTTCCCCAAGTTAATTAATCATTAATTAACACAACATAATTAATCCACAGGAGAAACAAAACCCCAGCTGCACACTTTCATATATTGATAGATGTTTCCACAAAGTTGCGTGGTTGAAGCTCATATACCTTTTGAGATACATGCGACACAAATGTGACAAGTCTAACGTCAAATCAACAGTTCCCTAAGTTAATTAATGATTAATTAACACAAGATAATTAACCCAAGATAAGAAACAAAACCCCTGGTGCACACCTTCATATATTGATGGATGTATTAAAAAAAGTTGCATGGTTGAAGCTCAAATACCTTTTGCGACACAAAAGTGACAAGTCTAACATCGAATCAACATTTTCCCTAAGTTAATGAATGATTGATTAAAAATGTATAATCAACCCAAGAGAGAAACAAAACCCCAGGTGTACACCTTCATATATTGACAGATGTTTCCACAAAGTTTCATGCTTATACCTCAAATGCTTTTGGAGATATGCGTGACACAAATGTGACAATTTTAAAGTTGGACGGATAAAGACAAATCCCCCCCCCCATGAAGGCATAATAATGCACATATAAAGGAAAGGTAAGTCCTCTGCCTCACCAGGTAGCAACTTCTAAACATCACTGTTGGTTGGCCCTACAGGCAAAACACACTGCCTGACCTGACATTTAGTATGGCAGATGACTGTTAACTCTTACATACACACATGCCCTACTTCTCCTTCTGACTGCAAACAGATGTCTGAAAACAACCCAGCTCCTTTTCTTCACTCTAGCTAAAAGTTAACCCCCGCATGTCCAAATACCTTTGTGATAGTTCTCAAATGTCAGACAGTGCAACAGGTCATCAAAAATGGTGTAAATATTGGTGGTTGAGCATGTGGCTTCTTCAGTCCATATGCTTCAAATTTTCAGGCCTAGAACCTGCCAAATAAGTCAACAAACATAGGCAAATCAGAACCATTTTGCTACATCTTCATAATTCTCAAATATGACGTGGTATATAATGCTCCATAACAGACTGTGGGACCCAAATTGTGATGTGTCTGGGTTGGCATGCCCATAAAAAGAGCTTTAATCCAGTAAAAATACCAACATGCCCATTACAATTTATTTACAGCACTGCCTGGCAAGTCCTGTTCCAACTGCCTGGCATGACTTGCCAGGCAATGCACAAACCACCAACCACCACTGTAGCTTGCTTTCCAGCAGACTCAGCACAAATCTGGGCTAAAGACATCCAAAGTGTTGAAATTCTAGTCTGTGCGAGGCAAAGGTTAAAAAGTCTGGCACCAGAAGTTCGGGTGTAAAGAAATGTAATGTTGACCTCATGCACACATATTCAATACACAAGCAAGCTTTGACCAGGTTTCATCTTGCTAGCTGCATCACACAAGAAATGCTGAGAAGCAAAGGTCTCTAATTGTGTTTTACATGGGCATAAGGTCATTTTTCATAGCACATGTATCTAGCGCGAGACAAGATCAACAGTCCTTGCATACTTGTAAAATGGATCAATCACAGTCTGTACAGACTTGCACATTGCGTTTCTTCAGCTGAAATGCTTTCCATGGTAACATGACAATGAAAAGAAGTTATATTGCTGCTGCACTAAAACTAATATGTGCACCTTAGTGGCAAAGAAACATTTAGTTTCTTTGTAATTTTGGCTGAATTTGTTTGGCAATTCTTTGGATGAAATTCATGAAACAGATTATCCTCAAATGGCTATCACCGATCTTTCTCCAATTAATTTATATTACAGTATGACACGTCAGCTGAGCTAAAAATCTAGTGGGGGTGGTGGTGGTGATATGTCACCTTATAAATTATTTTTCTTCATAAATATCATGTTGATATTGTGCTTGCAGTGATATGTTTTATTAAGAACTAGGTATCTCCGATCACAAAGCCATAAATAGTAGAAGCCTCCTTCTGCCTTCAATCCAATGCCAGCTTGTCCTACTGGTAAAATATCAAAATTGGGTCATGTGTCTTGACACACCAGTGAACAATAAATAGGCAGAAAAGTAATACATATTTTACTAATAGCTATGACATTCACATTTTTGGAATTAAGTGTAAATAAGGAAAATTGGTACCCTTCAATAGGGCTAAAGATCACTGATCATATATCAGGTGCACAAATGTGTAATAATCATAATCTATAGTGCAAAGGCATCTCATATGAGTGCTGTATCTGAGATACTTTGTTGGCAAAACACAAAGTATTTTTTTAAAAAATGAGATTTGCTCCAGAGAAAATTTGTCTGTGTGCATTAAACATTAAATAGAGAATAAACCATGATGAGGCCATAGAATTCCTGATAAATCCGCCCAATTGTGGTTTATTCTGATTCTAACATAGCAAGTTTAATCCATAAAAATGCAAACATCATCACCCTGCGGGCTGGACAACAACAGAAACCACAGCACATGCTTCAAGCAGCATGGATATATGTGACGTAATCATTTCACCAGTCGAGGATCGTCAGGGATTTAGGAATGAAGGAACCAAACCAGCAAACAAGGAATATGATCTGCACAAAATGACACTCCTATACATTGCATTTCTATGTCTTTTATAATAACCTTTTAGTATGGTTGCATAAAGTGTAGCAGCCTTTGAGAAATATATCAGCCACATGCAAGTATTTCAAACTTAACCCTTAAAGTGCTAATCCCTGCTATACTTGTTTTCTCATTACCGTTAAAACATATAATGGTTAAAAGATTCAAATTCCTCATCAAGATACCTTTCATTCAAATACCAGAGAGCCTAGTCTACAGCAAAAAGTAGTCTTAATCAACAGCATTCCTCGGGACACTTTGCATGTAATGTGTGCAAAGTCTCTCGAGGAAAGCTGTTGACTCAATCTTAAATCAGTGCTTTAACTTGAATATCTTCAAACCTGCATTGTAACCCACAGAACTGCAATTCCAACTACTACAGGTACATACACATAGTGTGGTGCATTTGATGAAGTATATGAACTTGTAGCATTTAAGATCATGCTAATTAGAGGCATTGCATATTTCAAATCTTGAGTGTCATCAAAAGTTACCCTTAGATATACCCACAACCCCAACGTTTACTCATACAGGGAAAACTGAAAAGTCTACCACTGCAGGCTTGAGCAAATCACTGGGATGACACAGTTATGAAATCCATTAAGTTGTCAAAACAGTCATTGTAGACTGGAAGACTTGTGCTTTGAGTGGTCAAGCTAACATACACCCATTCTGTGTCTTTTGTGATGGGGCAGCATATTAAAGATCCAGAGGTCTCTTGGGATCAAATCCTGGCCAGACAGGTGCAAGCACAATGATTCTTCCTGCCATGGAGGTATCCGTTGATACCTCCATGTACCTACTATAGTTGCACTGCAGCATTGTACCCAGTATGGTGCCTATGTCAAAACTGTGTGGTACCCCAGTGACTATTGTGTGGTACAAAGAAAATATAATTGGTACTTTATGAGAACGGATGATACATACTTTACGGAACTACCATAATAGGGGTCATCTGGGTTGGTTGAATTTCTTGACACACAGCCTTTTTTTTTGTTCCCATGATGCATGTTTGTAAAACCTAGCAACCGATGCCATTTGAGATCAGGTGGGTCAGCAAAGCCCATTCATTATATTGCAGTGAACCTGAAAGTTTCCCCCTGCATATGAGGACCATTTTTGGAATTATCATATTCTGATCCACCTGAAGTATATATTACTATCTTTCAAGTATACCCAGTTGTGATAAAATGAAAGTTTAATGCTTATTTGGCAACATATAGAGAGGTAAAAGTCATGTCTGCTAATTGCCCCATTTTAATCTATGGAGAAAAAGTGAGGGTCATGGAAAATGACCACAAGATGTGGGTGGGCAACCATGAACAGGATGGGCAGCACCACCTTTAGGCGAATTCGGGACTAATCCAGATATAGACCATCAGTAAGCTACGAAGTCCAAGAACAAGACACTTGTCTTTGTAAGGCCAGCACTACAGAGGTCAATTCAGCTGATTGACTGATGGCTTCAGTCATCCTGCCAGCATGTTAGAAGACATAGAGCAGCGTGCAATCCCTTCAGTTTCCACCAGTCAGGACTGACAACTCTTTAACTATCCAGCTTTCACATCCAGACTATCAGAGACTTGACCAATAACAAACCTGATAGGGTGGACTAGCCAAAAGGTATCCTCATAGTTCTAAGTCACTCACCTTACTCAAGACTTAACCATGACACTGAAATTCGATGAAACTCGATGTGTTTCAGTGTAGAATGTGTTTCAGTGTGGAACTTTCGAGTAAAACCTTGAATGTGAAATGTGTATTTTGAGTTGTATCCACTGGAGAGAACAGTTATTGCTATAAAATGGTTCAGTCTACATTAGTAGTCTGTCCTCATGGCTGGTTGTGTTACATAATGCCACTTACGCTTGATTAAGCTCTAGACGTGACACGTTTACTCAGTTATTGTCAAGCAAGTGGGAAGAAATGGACACATTTTTCGAGCAATGTTGTTACTTTGTGTCACTGTGTCACTTAAATAATTGCTGTGAATAATGGCAAGCAGAAGCCTTTTACCTGAAACATGCTACTTTGAACCTTTCCCCCTTAAAGCTGACAAAACTAGCTGGCAGCATCAAATGTTGTCTGCTTCAATCTTTTTGACTTATTTTATCACTAATGAAAATGATAATATATGGAATTTAAACATGAAGCACATGCCCCTAGTGTTTTGGTGACCTGTTTGCTAGGAATGTAGACAGAGACATGGATTTAAATGTCACCTTGAGTTCCAAGTTGAATTTCCATGTACACTGTGTTCCTGCTGTATGTGGCCTCCCCTTCTGCCATGAAAAAGTGGCCACATACAGCAGGTGACCTGTCATCACAGGTAAATTTGACAAAGAAAATGACTCCTATCTCTGAGACTAGTGAGTCGTGACCACAAAAAGCAATGTGACTGCTCATGGCAGTGGTTGCATATCACAGGTACCACTGTATAGGCAGGCCATGAGTAGTTTCAAATGAGATGTTAATTGAAGGTACATTACACCATTTCAACTTTTTATAAATTTGAAAGCATTCAGAGATTTGCTGTCAAACATATCTTATTTTGCAGTTCAGATTTTTAATTTCTCAACAATTCCACTAAGTTGCATGAAAACCCACCAAAAATTAAAGGCTGTTGTATACACTGCTCACACAATTTTCACATTTTGACTCACATATTACATAATCGTGTAAGTGGCAACAACAATATTGAACTTGACAAATATTTTCATACCCTTGATGAATTAAGCCCTGAAAGTTATATGGGGCTAACCAGAAAACTGTAGACATCATTTGCAAGTTACCTCTTCTGTGGACATCATTGGCAAATTATGTCTTTTAAATTTACAGTGCTAGTGACCTGGGATAAAAAGGTCAAGGTCATCCATATTACATAATAAATTTGTGCAGGCCATGATCAATATCATAGTACAATTTTGGCCTATTAAGCTCAATTACTTTTTTGAGATTCAGAATTTTATCTCTTTCAACACATTTTAGCTCATAAGTTCTGTCACAATATAGATGGCACCACTAGTATCACTGCCAATCAAGGGTTTGACCTCCTTCCCAATCCCACCAAAGTCTCATAATGATCCAGTAAACATTACAGATGGCACAACATTCACAAGAGTTTCACACTGTGACCCTTATACTCCAACTGGCCATTTGACTTTGAACTTTAATTTGGGTTAAAAAACTATTATGTTCAAAATGTGCATCCTGAATCGAACTTTCCATATATGGTCTGTTTGTGTCACTCGGGTTGTACCTTTTTGAGTTATTGAAGAAAAGGAATACACTTAGCCAAGTGCTGAAGTCTATAATGTCATGCTGACCCCAAAAGTAGGTCACATGTAGAGTGTTTTATGTACAATGTACACATCACATTTTGATCTGGAGTCTCAATTCTCTTTTCCACTGATGTCCAAGCTACACCCTACCATTACCAAATCACCACTTGCAACTTTGCACGCCTGGAGAGCTAACAAAAATACGTCAAGATTACTGACATTACATATACATACTAGCACTAGTCACAGTTTATATATCTTATAAATTTGGGATGTCTAACTCAATTACTTTTTTGAGATTTTGAATTTTATGTCTTTCAACACATTTTGTCTCATAGTTTCTGTCAAATTATAGGTGGTGCCACTAGTATCATATGCAAATAAGATTTTAACCTCTTCCACAATCCCACTTGCTGTTATGAAGATCCACTGAAAATTGAGGAGCCCAGAGTGGTCACAAGATTTCCCCATACATCACATAATACTGTAGGTGGCACCACCAATATCGATAGGGACCCCGATTCCATACATCCTGCAAGTTCCATCTCAATCGATCATCACAATAATGCATTTTTTGTGTTTTTGATATATGTTAGGTCCCATTATTGCCACCTTGATTCCACAAGTGACATACTTTTGTCCTTATAATATTCCCCAACGGTGTATGGATATATGTACACAAGTTATGAAATAATGATCAATAAAGAGAAAAATAATTTCCTCAAACACATTCACTCTGTAACCTGGGAAAGTAGATAGCCCACATTATGCAATACCCAACTTCCCACATATGATACACATTTCCAGTAAATTTGGCATCTTTAGTCTCACTCTATCCCAAAATAGCAATTTTTTTAATGTGTTTTAGACACTTATAAATTCTTAATTGTCACCTTACTTTCCACAGGCATTAAAACCCAAACCTTTCATTGCGAACAATGGCATGTACATCCCCTTGACAAAATTTAAATTTTTTAAATAAATCCACTATTTCAACGAATTAAACCACAGAAAGTTGGTTACCTCTACATACATGTGTGGGTATAAAGCTACACCTGCACGATTCCCTAATTAGTGACGAAATGATCCAATTATATAACTGGAATCTTTATGTACAATGCCCTGTTCTTGTCACCATGCTTGGGGCAACTGTAGGTGGTCACGCATCAGTCGGGCCTGTGACCACAAATATCCCCACATTGTCTGTGCCACAACCAACAGCAGAAGTGACAGTTCACAACCTTTGGGTTAACAGGGTCAACTTTATGGGTCAAAGGTCATTACACCCAGACAGCCTGATCTGTGAAGCAAGCACACATGGAATCATTCATTCATGAATACGCAAAATGCATCCCCCATCACCAATGGGTGCCAGGCCCAGCCATCAGGCATACCAATAGCCCACCAAATAGCCCATGGCCGCAGGCAAGTTTTAGTAGGACATTCTGACATGTTTGGATTCCTGGCAATGTTGTTTTATCAGCCAAAAACCAGGCACATATTTCTGTCCAGTCACTACATGAGAACGAGAAGGACAGTTGTTGACCAACTGATTCTATGTCTCTGAATAAAAGAGAAGATGATATTTCAACTTCTGAGATATTAATGAAACGAGCAGACTTCAAGCTGTTGCTTGGGGCAATCCGGCATAAATATTGACTTGACAGGCCATGCGTTGAGTCTTTCATTCTCTGGTGCCTCTGGGCCTCACAGCAATTGTAAAAACCTGTTTTGTCACACAATACCAGTAGGATACATCAGAATGACTTCTCCTGTCTAATTGTGTCACATGATACAAGTCTTCTGTTGGCGTGATCTGCCATTGTTTACTTTGCTTAGCTTGGTATTATCTTAATTGAAAACCTTGCAAAAATTCTGTATCCAAGTTCTACATAATACACATTGGTGCTACATTTGGCATCATTAGCCTTATTCTTTCATCAAGTAGATTGAATTCCATGAGTTTTCAACACATTTTGGTCTATATCTGTTGGTGGTGCCACCAAACTTCAGTGCCTCCTCTCTCCCTCCCCCCCCCCATCAACATTACTACACGGGCCAAGTTTTGCCACCCCACACAGTGATTAAAAACATTTGACATGAAACCTGTATATGGGACCTACTAAGAAAACATCCTAGAGGTCAACAGCCTTCCTTGAAATGGGTTGGCTTAACCCATGTCATGGAAAGCTGTTGGTTCATCAAAATTCAAGGGGCACAGGTTAAATATACCATTTCATGAATATGCCTCCATAGTGCTCTTGGGATGGACTTTCCACCTGAGCTACCAGAGGGCAGTCCTAATTACACGCTCTGTCAACAGCTGAGAATGGTTTTGTCTGGTTAGCTTTGCCTGTACAGCACTTCCTGCTTTGCATGACCACTGTGTCAAAAGACAACCTCCCTTTTAAGACCACATTTATCAAAACTATTCTGTTCCATTTACTTCGACTCCTACTGAGAGACCACCTGCTTTATATGACCAGACCACTACAGTGCAGAGAGAGACCACACTTAGAGGTAATAGACTCCACTCGTAACAGCTGGCTGTTGTATTACCAGCAGATGTATGTTACCTTTAAGACAATATGTTGGCAGATGGTACAGGTGATGTTCATATGCATGCACCTATATGGAGTGTTAAAAGTGCTGTACTGTGTGTGACAATTGTGCATTCCTACCATACCATGTATACAAATGGTCAGCCACACGTGTATATCATTTGCTTGGCCACATGCTTGCATTAAGACTAATATTCCTTTTGTCATTTTCATGAGCTGAATCTTATCTCACCATAGTTCTCCTGTGTACTATATCTACATACATCTACAGTGTATGTAATTTACAGTGCCCCTCATCCTGCCCTAGAATGTCTATTCTGCTACAATACAACATTTTTCCCTGCAATAAGCCAGGCATTTTCATATGTCCCTCTCGAAAATGGGCCACCCTTTTCCTGAGGCCACATTTCTGATGCATCTGGATTGGCCTCTCAAACGCCCACTGTATACCTGTGTCTGCATGTATGTATTCAGTTATATAGCTCTGTCTTCAATCTCTTGATACAAGATTAGTACACACTTTTGCCTATGAATTATGTCATCCTGTAGGGGGCACCATCAATACCCACCTTGACCCATATTTTAAGTCATGGATTCTGCATGGAAAATTGCACAGGTCTAAAGCACTGAAGATGTTATCAAGGGCAATTGTATGATGTCAGCAGGATAGATGGATGAACAGACATCAGTGACGCTTTGAGCTCTGCTGCCTCAGGTTCACGGACTAAAAATTTCACAGGGATGCACACGTCAGCATCCTTTGACCAGTAATAGGCATACTTGTTACTTTCATGGGGGAATATACACACAGACACACACATATGTATGTATGTATGTATGTATGTATGTATGTATGTATGTATGTATGTATGTATGTATGTATGTAGTAAGTAAGTAAGTTTATTTGGTACTATAAGGCCTCAGGCCCATGGTACATAGTGTATTACAGACATTTTCATTTGGAGTGACAAAAAATATACATTAATCCATATAAACCAAATTGTACATGTTCAATTGTTAATGGATTTCAATATGTGGTCTCTCTTTCTAAATGCCTGGAAAACAAATGCTGCTGTCTAACATATGACTGAAGGATTTTGAGAAGTCATGAGAGATCTAAATTTTTCTCCATTGGGACACATGATATAATACCTTGGTAGATACTGATTTCTCACGTCTATAAAACAGGAACGTATCATTACAAAATGATACTCATCCTCTATACACTGCATATTACAAAATTGACATACTCTATCATTTACATCTAATCCTTCATGCCTACTGACTTCAATCCTAAGTCTGTGGTCTGATACTCTCAGTTTTGTTAATGCAACGGCACATTTCCTTACAGATATACATGACAAATATTTTTCAGGCTCCAGTAAAGATTTAAAGTGACGATATGTTCGCAGTTTTTCACTTCCATTAATATTATTACATCAGTCCTGAAAATTACAATCTTTAACTCTCTGAATAAAATTTCTAATAAAACAAGTCTTCAGAACCAACTTCTTGACACAGCCATACCACACTGAAACCATAATGATCTAACAGGTTTCTTACGTGAGTTGCCCATGTAACTCTCCCATTTTCATCAAATTGTTTCAACATTTGATAACAAGCCTTAGGTAACCTTGTGTTAGGCATCCTAAGTAACTTCAGCCAATATTTGATGCACTTTTTATAATAAAATACACACAAAGGTTGTCTTCCACAATCAACCAGTGCTGGTGCATTACTAGAGTGTGAAGATATACCTAAAACATATTTTCATGTATGTATGTATGTATGTATGTATGTATGTATGTATGTATGTATGTATGCATGCATGTATGTATGTATGTATGCATGTATGTATGTATGCATGCATGTATGTATGCATGTATGCATGTATGCATGTATGCATGCATGCATGCATGCATGTATGTATTTTACAGATATCAAGTACCACAATGTCCAATATGAAGTTTATGGGACAATAAAAAGCTGTATTGGACAATGCGAAGCCGAATCCAATATAGCTTTTCATCATCCCGTAAACTTCATATTGGATGACCTGTCATCCAAAATCTGTTATATCGTGCGGTTTCTTGATCATTCATATTTAAAAACAAGTCTGAACACGAGGTCCATGGGCCTAATGCTCTGCTGGCACCATGGCTACACTCCACCTTCACCTTCATTTCAAAGTTGCGAGTCCTCAAGTGGCTACTGAACATAATATAGCTTATGTGGTTTTAATGTCTCATTTGTCCACCAGATGGCACTTTGCTCCACATGTAATCATAGTTTATTTGTGCAATACACTATTATTACGTAGATGTGACACCTAGCGGCAAAAGGCGAAGGTACATCGGTAGGTCGACCTATCGATATATTGTTTATTTGCATTGCAATAACCGCCTGCTTAGTCGACGCATTTTCTACTATCAACACTTTCTTTGCTTCTTAATGGTGAAAATATGGGTAAACAATTACCTCCCCTTTCATGTGGGTCATTTAATGTTCATTTCAATGCCTGTTAGATCATTCCAAGCTCAGTATTAGCTCAATGTGGTACCAAAGCAAGGATACTCAATATAGGCCTAGGGCCTATAAAAAGTATAGCCACATTTGTTTTACATGGATTGTGAAAGAAGTCAAGCATTGACTTATCGAGTCACTCTCCATGGCACAGATGTTGGCGTATACTTCCTACCTTGCCTAGTGGAGGAAACGGAAGAACTCGGAGAAAACCACCGTGCACGGCTAAAGTGATAGGAACTTTTTCCACATGCTGCCCAGGACGAGAATCGAACCCGGGTCGCAGGGGTGAAAGGCGAGCGTCTTACCGCTCAGCCAACCGTGCACCCTAGGCATTCTGACTGTGCCACCTTTGGTGGTAAAAGCCAGCATGTACCAAATCCCATGTAGGCCTAAGTAGTCTCAAAATATTTATCCAGTAACAAGAACACATAACACTGCCACATGATGGCATTATAACTCACTGGTCGTGATCAGCGCGCCTCATGCGTGACCTAGATTCATCTGTATACAGCGAAGTTCCGGGAAATCAAGGGATCTGTCCTTATCACAAAGAAGCTAATTCGCTGCTTCATCTTGACAGGTGAGGTGGGAAGATTGCATGACTTTCTGGTAACGACCAACAAACTTTTTGGTATCACTTCTGCAAATTTTGCTAAGATAACATCTGTAATGATTTTCTTCCAGAATGGCTGATATACAACTCACAGAAGAGGACACTGAAGGTGCTCAATTAGGGAATAAGACCCCATATAAGTTGCTCTTTCAAGAGCTGAAATTTTGGTTGGCTTGCCACAAGGTTAATACGTCAAAACTAAAGACAAAAGCTCAGCTGTTAGTGCGGTGGGTAAAGGGAATAAATAAATAAAAAACAAACAAATAAATAAATGGTTGAAAGAATGAATAAATATATATTTTTAAAAGGAAGCATTTCATGTTTTTTCCGCAAATAAATAAATGAATGAATGAAAGAATATTTTTTAAAATCTGTATTTTCTTCAAAAGAAAATGGTCATCTATCATGACAATGTCAAAAGCTGGAAGAATTAAACAAGTTGCATCTCAAATTATTTTGAATGCCAATAGATCAAATTTTGTTCTAAATCTGCATTGTTAACTCAATCACTTCAGACCTACCTTTATTTACATATTAAACATTCGCAAACAAATCTCCATATCAAATAATAGACATGTGAGAAAATGTGACAAATGCACCAACTGTGATGACTCTAAACCGTGACTATCATTGCCAGCCTGCCTGAAATAAAATCATACCATATCGTACATCGAAAGATGACGGCATATGAAAGCCCACGAAGGAAGGCAGTCAAGCGACAGATGATGAGCTAAGTTACAACCTTCATTATAATTAAATTTACTCTTTGTCAGCATAGAAGGTCAACTAAATATGATACTTATTAAGTATCCTTTGATATATCAAAATTTGTCCGATAAAAAGTGTTCCTGTATTTAAATGCTAACTGGATACGCTCACCTGGGTTGTGTCGTCTGCACGCTATGGCTGCATGCTGTATACATACTGCAGATTTATAGAGCGATTTTTTTTTTAAGCAAACTATTGACTTTTTTGTAACATCGAAGTGAATTTAGGCAGGAAACATACACAAAAGTAAAGATCTGGGTGAATATGTTTTGTAAACAATACCATATTGTGCAAAAATACGGATGTTTTGCTTGCCTTTCTGTGCTGCCATTCAAATGTACTGTCACTTGCTGTTGGCTCTGGAGATTCGACCTATTGATTTATAGCAGCCGCCATACAGGCACTTCTGCGCATGCTCGTGGGAATCGTGTATTCCTGTGATGGATACTGTTGCATGTACCAATACAACAATCAGTCAGTCCTTTATTTCATGTCCTGAGTGACCTTGAGACAAAAGATCAAGGTCACCCAGACTATGTAATACAAGAGGCCCACGGGCCTGGTGCTATGCTGACATGGCCATTGATGTCCAAGCTACACCCTGTCATTACAGAATCACCTCTTTCAACTTTACAGGCATGGAGACCTTGCAAAAATAGGTCAAGGTCACTGATATTATAAAACATTCCAGCTTTGGACACTGTCTATAAATCCTATAAATTTGACAAGTCTAATCCAATCACTATTAAAGAATTGGAATTTTTCATCTTAAAACAAATTTTGGCTCATAATTTCTGTCAAATTATATGTAGTGCCACTAGTAATCATTCGGAAGTTAGACTTTGACCTCCCCCCCCCAATCCCACCAAGTTTGGTGAATATCTGCTACAATTTAAAGATGTTAGCGTGTTCACAAGATTTTCACATTTTGGCCCCTTTGTTACATAATAATGTAGGTGGGACCACCAATATCAAAAGGAGCCTCGATTTCCATACATCCTGAAAGTATCATTGGGTTAACTTGAAAACCGTGGACGTTATCGCTCTAAAGAGCAAAAGTTTACGGACAGACGGACAGACATGAGCAGTCACATAAGTTCTGCGACCTTTGGTCAGCAGAGCTAAAAAGAATTCTTGCAAAAACAAAATGGCTGGGTTTGCACCCATACCTCATAATACTGGAGAAATGATTCTGAAAATTAAAGTTTTGCAAGTGTTCCCAGTTAGTGTAAATTAAATTTTACCACTTTCATTTGAATATCCTTAGACGTTCATATGGTATAAACCAATGAATTAAAGTGGATTAACACTTCTGTCTATAATACATGTACTTTTGAAGTTAATCAACATTTAAATTTTTTAAGGACAGGTAAGACACCAAAACCCTCTGCATGGGTGATCTTAAGATTTTAATGGTTTTTACAAGATAAACATCCTTTCCATAAGTTGTCAAAATTTCAAGCTCCTAACTAAAGTAAAAATATGAGAAAAATGCCAAAAAAACATATAGGCATGTGGACATATGAACGTCCACGTGTCATTCTTTTGGTTTTCAGCTGCCTAGCGGAAAAATGCCACCCATCAATCATACTTAACAGTCTGTCACACGGCTATAGGTAGGAACGGCCTATGGCAAAACGATAGTGGTATCACGGCAACACCACGAAATCAAGCAGCATGCTAAAAGTGTGTTTGTAGACAGTAATTACTCAGACACACAATTCCAGTATTTACCTAAACAGCGAAACCTCTCTACAGTGGGCACCGACACAGATGTGTATTCTTGGGAAATTCAGTGAATTTCCCACACATTAAAATTCCCCAACTTTTATTTGCATGCTATTGGATTTGCCACAGGTCTCAAAGATACATACATAAATTACAACTTTGTGTCTATCTATAATATTTTTGAAGATACAGAGCTTTTAAAACTTTCATAGCCCATAAATTGCATAATTCTAGACATCATGACTATTACAAACAATATGCAAGGTTTCACTGGTAGGTCAGCTACCACGGCAAGTTTGGTGATTTTAGGAATAATAGTGAGAAAAACTCTGGACAAATTTAGTCGCACAGGAGAAAGAAAGAAAGAATTATTGGAAAAACCAAATGTCTGGGTTGGCACCCAGACATAATAAACTCCTGTACATTTCTACCTTACAAAACTCTGGAATTGATACTTGTGTTGTGAACAGATGCTGTGATGACTCCATTCAAGTGTGAAATGAGCTGTAAGAACACACAAGGCTGCAGCCTAATATTCACTTAGAGCCTTAGTACAGCATACCACAACTGAAGTGACTTCTCCCCTGGGTCCCAATGCAGTGGGGGAGGGGGGGCTCAGTAACACTTTTGGGTGGGTCATTGTGCCAGCTTCAAAAATAGCACCCATGTGCAATCAGCCAATAAAAGGGTGGCGGCTTGGGCAGTGGGCAGTGACGTGCCCTAATGTAACAGATGACAATGGATCTGCAATGCCAGTGATGGGATGATGCATGCTTTCTGCTGGGGCTGAGGGTCACTTTGCAGGCAATCCAGCTTTTCGCTATTCATGGAATCCTCACTGCACCTGTCATTGTCATCAAAATGTCATCCAATGGGTGCTCAGTTTTGTCTGAATCCCCTATTCAGTTTTGGGCAACTTAATCCTGATTGGTTGAATCAATGCTTCTATGCCTCTAGCATTGCCAATCGGTTGACCATAAGAATGTTCTCTCTCATAAAATAATGAGTACTGAATTTTTGGAAAGGGCATGGCCTTTCCATAGACCTTGGACATGATGAAATACATTAAAAACTTGATTATAACTGCTATGTTACCAATCAGATTTTGCTTGTGGCCAACATCTGACCAGTTCCATACAGGACAGGATGAAAAGAATTAAAATTACAGGTAAACGATTTGGTAAAAAAAGGTGATTTTTTTAAATGCAAAAAGAAAATATTTCATTTCTTTGATTCTTTTTCTGATAAACTTCATATTGGAACTAGCAAGGAAAAAGAAGAAATTAATGTACTTCTGGATGTGTTCTACCCTCCCATAAAGCTTACCCTAAATGATAGGTCAAGGAAATGTTTTGATGGAGCTCACACTCATTGGCATAAGATCTAGTGGATCACCAACATAAATACAGAACAAAGCACATTGCCATGGTGGGGGGTGGGGTGTGTGTATATGTGTGTGGGGGGGGGGGGCAGAGAATCTTCTCAAGAAGAAACCAGAACATGCCAGAGACCCTCACAGAAAATGAAGGAGACACCTCACAAATAATTGATTAACTTTGCGATAGGAATGACTGCCAGCACCAGTGGCTACCTAGTTTTGACTTTACTTTCCTTGTTTGCTAAAACAACCCAACATTTAATATATCTGTGCCCAAAAAAAGTGCTTATGAGTCAAAACCCATGTTACGTGTGGTAGCTTTATTGAGGGAAATAAGGCTGTAATACTACATGATATTGGCATTTATATCCTGTTATGTACTGACCGTGCAAGTAGCATTAGTGAGGCCTAAAAAAAAAAAAAAAAAAAAAAAAAAATTGAGTTTCCTGTTACAGGGAAGCAAAAATGTAGTGTAGGTAGGTAGGCAGGGACATTTAAAAAAAAAAATTTTGTTAACTGTGAATCCCTCAATCAGAATGTGATTTGATGTACTTAAGTTGAGTTATCTGACATCAATATTCTATTCCAAAAATTATAATTGACAAACATTTCACTGGCACTACAACTTTTTTATAAAACAAACAAAATTTTAAAGGAGGCAATTAACTTTCAATCTATTTAAATATGTTGTATAGGGTTGATTGATTTAAGACCCATCAGTGTTAGGCACCCTTGCATTTTAATTAAATAACAACACTAAACTTTCACATTTCAAATTATTAAAGAATGGCTTCAAATGGTCTTTGTCTGGCATCATTTTCCTCCCTGGATGAAGTCTGATGCGGAAAAGATAGTGAGATGAAAAACTATAGGAAGTGCATGTCAATATGGCAGTCTGCCACAGTAAATGAAGAAATATGGTACATTTTTTACAAATTCATTATGATATCTTAAGTCTGCAGCGCTGTGATTCAACCCTGAATTTCATGATCTATTGTGTGTGACCCCAAGTATACTAATTCATATATATGTACTTTTTAATTTCAATTCCATTAAATTGATTTAGTATGCTAACATCCCAAAGGGAACCCCATGGCATGCAGAAATACTGATCGTCTCTGGCTTCACAGTGGGGCCCCATTTGGGTTGCACTGAAATTGTGATCCTTTGAACATTCTATCAGTCCAAAAAACAGTTCAATTTTTCACATGACAAAGCAAAACATATTACATTGTCTTTAAACAAATCCAAACTGGTAATACATTCTAGTAAACGTATGGACAGCAGCAAGGTTGACTTGAATGCCCCACACAGGCAGGCACAAGAACACGTGTGGCAGGCATCTGTGAATCTCAAGAATAGGACATATTCTATCATTCTATGCGGACAGTGCACTGATATGCCTTCTCTGCCTTTGGTCTTTATTCCTTGTCAATTCAAATAAAACAGTTTTTATGTACGGAATGAGTGCGACTCGAACCTGCAACCTTTGGTACCATTACCTAGCTGAAATGGGAAATGCACATATCCACTCGACCAAATCCCCATTCTTAAAAAGAATGGTTCAGTGGAGGTAGTTATGTGTAAGTGCCTTATCAACATAGTTATGCAGTGTATGTAACAAGTCTGCATTTATTTCCAGAATCAGGGACTTAAATCCACCAGCATTAAGGAAATGCCAAAAATACATATTTTATGTTCGGAACAAGCGGGACTCGAACCTGCAACCTTTGGCACCAATCGCCTAGCTGAGATGGGAAACGGACATATCCACTCAACCAATTCCACAAACACCAGATTCATCCTCCACGTAAACAGATGTTCTTACATCTCCACATGCCCCATTCATGTTGAAAAGTGAAGTCGAACACATGTCTCTGCAAGTTTTCCAGCAACACTCGCTCTGATTGGTTATTTGGGTCATGAGAACTGGGATGAACCAATAGAAATCAGCAACTGAAAAAACCATGATGCAGTCATTTAAATGGGATGTAAATAGATATTTTTTTCTCTTTTATCAGAAAAAAATTACGATTGGCAACTTTTTGCGGGACCAGTCGCGCGACTGGAAACACAACATTTTTTCTAGGCCTGATCGTTTTAAATTTTTTTTTAATTATGTACTTCCTAATGTGGGCCTAGAGGCTGAAATATAACCTGTTGAATTCAAGAATTGAAATGAATAAATTCTCGTAACTCCACAACATGTGGATTGCAGTAGCTCAAAGCTTGATGACCTATCAACTCCAGCATCTAGCACTGGCTGACTGGTGTGAACAAAGTGAAACTAACATGTGCTATAGTTTCTTCTTGAGAAGATTTAAAATATTCTGAACTGAAACAAACAAATCGCGTGTATTTGATGACGTCAATTTTATTACAGTGAAACCTCATTATAATAATACCATTTGTTCCCTGCAAAATATGACCGATAGCTTCGTATGTCAGATAAATGAGTCGCATACCAAAGGAATCTAACTCCTTCAAAGCCTGTGTTGTTAAGTGAATATGTCGGATATCTGAGTGTCCTTATAATGAGGTCTCACTGTATTACAAAGATAAATGTGGTCAAAAGCTGCGATAACAGTCAAAAACAACCTTGCCCCCTTACAACTAAAACAGACTCCTCCTAACTGGAGTAGTGATGTAATTGGGTGAAAACACTCTGCACAACGTGCTTTTAAAATCTTGGTGCTTTTAAAATCTTGGTACATCCACACGAATGTCCTGAGCCAAGAAATGATGTTCTTGTGTAAAAAGTTTGAAAAACCTATCCACACAATGGCAAATACAGACCCTACTATACTGGTTGAACATCTTTAACTGCTGTTGTAAATAACTGAGTAACAATTATCTATGCTACATGTTACACCACTAGACATCAATCAGTGATATTACAAGAGACAGAACTATGTCCCTTTAAATACTATGGCTGTTGTTCCTCTTGAGACCCGAACCAGAATTCTCCTTGTTTTGCCTGTCCCCGCAACCAATTATCCTCTTTATCAAATTCTGATAAAGGTCTTGTACTTCATACAGATACTCCTATATACGAGAACAATGCTGCCTAGTTTATGAAATGTATGTATACAATTTTTTCTGAAGGAGTGTTTTGCCTGATTATCCTAGTTTTATGTTTCAGTCCCAGCACATGGAAGTCTGGCTGTACATCTAACCTTTCAGATAGTGTCCGAATTCAACACTTATGATATAATCCATGTGGGCTGTTTTATCAAACTTGGACAAAATCCCATCACTTGTGGTGTGGAGTTGGACACCTGTTATTGCTCTAGTTTGATTTGCTGCAAACTACATTGATGGTCTGAACCAAAGGAGAAATACAAGAGAAACCCTGTGCACTCTTCAAAATATCACATCTAAAATTAAATATCAACTGCAAATAAATATCATAAAATAAAGTTACTTACAAAAGAAAGAAACCCACTGATGTACTTGGGTAGCAGTGAGATACTGTCCTTTGTCTTATTATTTTACAATATGGTATAATTTGAAAGCAAAACAGAAATGTATATTTTCATAAGAATGTCTTTTCATGGCTTTGAGTCCCAAAATGATGTAGGATTAAAACCATTCACTTCAACATTTGAAAATATTTCACGTGTGCTCAATATTCAGACCCACTGCTCACTTATTTTACAATGTCTATAAATTGAGCATTCTGATTTTTATCAACCCTACATACTGGGACCATGTCAAATTATTTGACGGCATTTAGGGTTTGAGGTTATGACATGAAAAATACCCCCCCCCCCGCACTAGTTTTTGGCTGGAAGAAGTCACACTTTGTAACATATTTGCTATGTACATGAACGCATGGTACTCAGTTTTCAGTTGATGTATGATCATTTAATTAAAACACAATCAGAGATTGCTAGATCTCTGCCCCCTCCCCACTCTGTGACCTTGGGATTTGGGTCAAGGTGATACATCGTCTCAGACCTTATGCAGGATTAAAACCATGTGCAAAAAGAAAGGTCTGTGTTAAAAACGCTTCAACTTATCGTGTGAACACCAAAGTCACTAAAATGGGTCTGAGACCTTATTCAGGACTATAATCATGTGTAATATGAAACCCCAATGCACAAAACTTTCCAAGTTATTGCCTTAAAACCAAATTCACTAAAATGGCTGTGACCTTGGGCATGGGTTAAGGTCACCCATCTTTGGACCCTTCTGCAATCTGATTCAGAACTATAAGCAAGTGCAATATGAGAGCCCAACGTACAAAACTTTTCAAGTTACAGAGTCCAAACCAAATTCACTTAAAAGGCCCGGTGACCTTGGGATTTGGGTCAAGGTCATCCATCTTCAAACTCATCTGAGACCTTATACAGGACTATAAGCATGTGCAATATGAAAACCCTGCGCAAAAAACTGTTCAAGTTATCAGATGAAAATCAAACTCACAAAAATGGCTGTGACCTTGGGAATTGGGTCAAGGTTACCTATCTTCAAAAACGTCTGAGACCTTATTTAGGACTACAAAAATGTGTAATATGATAACCCTATGTAAAAAACTAGGGCATGAAAACCAAATTCACTAAATGGCTATGTGACCTTGGAAATTGCATCGAGTTTCCTGATCTTCAATCTAGTTTGAAACCTTATGTAGGACTAATCATCTGCAATTTGACAGGCCTATGTCAAAAACTTTTCAAGTTATCACATGAAAATCAAATTCATTAAAATGGCTCTATAAGCTTGGAAATTAGGTCAAGGTCACCCATCTTCAAATTCATCTGAGACCTTATTCAGGACTATAAGCAAGTGCAATATGAAAGCCCTAAGCAAAAAGTTGTCGAGTTATCGCGTGAAAACTGTCAGTACAGACACACGCACACAAAGTAATCGCTGTATGCCACCTCCTCCTTCAGAGAGGGAGGGCATAATTATGCTAAATGACGGAAAATATGCAAAATAATCACATGATCAGTATTCTGGCTACTGATCTTCAACTAGTGGTATGCCAGAAAAGCACATCATCATTTATTTATGGCCACTTGTAAGTACCTTGCAGATCAGGTGGAGGCTGGGTATCCTCAGAGTGATCCCGTTACAACTGATACAGCCTTCAAATCTTTTTACTAGAATTTGCAACAAAAAACCATGATAACCTTTAATCCTTTCCAACTCGAATTCCATCTCAGTCAACAGCTTTCCTTGACATGGGTTGGGCAAAGTGCCCAATTCATGCCAAGGAAAGCTGTTGACCTGGGGCATGTTACCTTGATATAGGTCTCACCTATAATTCTCAGTCAAATTTTTTTTCATCACTGTTGAAATAAGTTAAAAACACTTAACCACACATTTCACCACCAGCCAGTTTTCTTCGTCGATTCACAGGGGAAAGGGTTAAACCATCCCCACAGTGTAGTTTTCTATGGGCTGTAGTACCATTCAGGCTGCACCATAGGGACCTATGGCCATTCAGGCTGCACCATAGGGACCTATTTGACTCCTTCTCTACATGTGGTGACAGATAACCAGAGGGTGGTGTGAACAGCCCATACTCAGCTGACCTAGATACATTCCACTCAAAAGAAGTCCCAGCCTGAGCTGGGCTTCAGCTTGAACTGAACTGAAATGAGCAGATCTTAGCCAACTTCAGCTGAGAATTTTTGGATATCAGTGACCCAGATATTCATGCGAGTGACATAGTTTAACTAAGACTCTGCCAAGATACATCCCCATGAAGTTAAAAGTGGATCTGGCAAACCATTTTCGAAAACATACATATACACCAGTGTTAATAAACAAACATGTTTACTTATCGATCATTACAAAATTGTTTTAAGTCAGGAAATTATAGTGGTGCTAATGAATGTACATGAACATGCACGTTTCAGGCAGACTGAATCAGCTACATTTGCACTAAGTTTGATGAGAATACCACATACACACCATTGCACTTTGGGAAAAGTTGAGATCATAAAAACACACAAAATGAACAAAAAAAAAGTTTTTAATAAAGGTCTAGGGATACTAAGAAATGTCCCTGTGCAATTTTGAAGCAATGGGCTGTGCACTTCTGGAAAAGAAGCTCTTTTCTTGTTGATTTTGCTCAACGAATGAAGCAGAACATCCATACAAATTAAGAAGTCACTGGACAGCAACCTGTTAAACAAAATTGACACTGAAGCATCTATTTGAAGCATGGCTGAGTTCATGGATTTATCAATCAACATGAGGCTATCACAAGGACTTGGAGCATCATCTGTATGTAATACGAACTGCAACATCATGGAAATGCTGCAGTATGGACACTCACAGGCTTCCATGTTGTACCTAAACAGTATACAACATGGTGATCAACACAACACTCTGAAACATGGTAAATTTGATAATCAGAAGAACTGAAGTGGATGTGACAGGTATATTTTGGCTGCACAGCAAGAAATCTGATCATAAAAGCACCCCAAACTGAACATGTTTACACACACAGGCACATGGTTATCATGGCTGGCAGAGATGAGCCATGAATCTATTATCAATCTTTCCACTACATATAAAATAGTTTACCAGGCTATGATTTTACTTTGAAATGGGCTCAAGGGAGCCATCTTACACAGGAGTGATTATCTTACGTCAGTTTCAGTGAACTCTTGTATCTTCAGTGTAAAATTGTAAAAACAAACTAGCAAAAATCCACTGTCATGCACACACATGGCAGTTTAAGTTTACATAAGGGGTAGCACATAATGGGCAGATAAACGGTTAAAATACTTAACCTTTCCTCGGCTAGAATTGGACTGAGTCAACAGTTTCCTTTGGGGGGTGGGTTGGATGCATTGTGCCCAAACCCCACAATACAACCAACGAATATTTCTCATTGGCCTTGTCGGTAATTCTAACACAAATAGTTTGGTTTAAATTTGCATTCACATTTTATTTTTGAAGGGATCATGGAACAAGTGTTGTCTGTGCAACAACTTCTTGCAAAGTTTCTTTGTTAATGACAAAACTTGGGAAAGACAGTTGAAGCAGACAACTTTCTGACCTTTCAGCACTTTTGGGTGGTTTGATCACTAGTGCTGGAAGGGTTTCACTTATCCATTTTTGTATCTAAATGACAACCCTATACATGTTCAACCATTTTTATTCTCCGGAGACACTGTTAATCAAGAAAATAATATCAACCTTATATATAATGTAGTCTTGCCAATACAAGTCAGTATCAGATCTACATTATAAATGTTGTCTTAATGATATACTCTGATCCCCAGAGTGTATACTTAACTAGCTTTGTTACACACTTATTAGATTCCTATCTGGAAAAGTGGAGTTGCGTTTTATCATCATCATCAGTATTTTTAATGTCAAATGTATTCCTCCTGTTTTCTGATATTATTTTTGAAATATTTTACATGATAATGTTCTCTATCACTAGACATGGCAAAAAAAAAAGTTCTGCCATGAGCGTTTCATCACAGTGTGGCTGTGTCACTTAAGAGTTGCTGCAGTCCCTCATGGGTTTGCTTAGCTATCATATCTTTTACAATTTCTCATAAACTTAAGACCCAGGGTGAGAGTGTTCCATGTGCACACTGTCTACATCAGGCTGCTGACTGACAACCCATTGTGCATACATGCACTAAACACACACATAATTATTACAGCATGCATACTATATGTGGTGCCACCATACTCTGGCATATATTTTACTTCTGCCTGATTAAATTCCAACCAAATTTCATGATGATTCAAGGAAAACTTAAAAAAAGCCATTCTAAAAAATTTCACATTTTGGCCACGATATTACATAACAATGTAGATGATACCACCAATGTTAAACTTGACCCAGACTTTTATACCCTACATAAATCCTGAACATTACATGGGATTAAATTAAAAACTGTGGACTGTATCATGTTCACAAGTTCCAATTAATACCACAAAGGTATGTCAAGGTCACCCATATCATACAAATATCAGATGGCAGGGAGTCCAACATGAAGTTTTTGGGGACGACCAAATGTAATATTGGGTGAGGTGAAAGCCAGAACAAATTTTACTTTTTGGAGTCCCATAAAACTTCATATTGGATGACCGGTCATCCAACATTTGTTATATTTTGCAACTTAAGTACATGTACTGATATACCTTGATCCAGCAACTATCACTCACAAACTTGGCACTTCCTGCTGTCCGGTTGACTCAAATAGGCCTACCACATGGATCTGAAATGTGTGCTGTGATGTTCTGTCATCCATATGGTGCACGTTGTAAAGTCACAAGGGTTGCATGCTGGGACGTCACATTTTTATACTTATGCATAGTGATTTACTGTGTGGCATGCACGTGGTATAAATACAGACATCTGATTGGTTACCATAGTGCTAATGCAGAATTAATATTAAACTTCCAAACATGATATACATTTGTTATACATTTGATAACATTATCCTCGTCATTTTTCAAGATGATTTCACAAATCTTAACACCAGTGAATTTCACAAATCTCAACACAACTTTGGTCATATTTTCCACTGACCTATAGGTAGTACCACTAGTACAGTTTTGTTTTGACACATATTTGCTTCCTGAACATTCCCACTAAGGATAATAGAGTATTTGAAACATTTTCATATTTTAACCTATATATTCCATAATATTGTATGTGGTGCCACCAATATTAACAGGGACCTAGATTTCCAGATGCCCAGTAAGTTCCGAAAGTCGCATACCACTACCTTGACAAATGTGGCCTGTATTACATCCATAAGCAAAACGTGTACAGATAGATGGATCAACGGACATGAGCAATTGCATAAGGTGTGACCTTAGGTCAATTAAAAATTATCTGAAAAGAGAAGCTTCTTTTCAATGGGTACCTGGTACCTCTCTGACAAAAATTTGGAGTTATCATGGCAAGACTGTTGACAAGATGAGACAGATAGAGAAACAGGTAGATGGAATGACACAGGGGATAACACTGCCTGCAAAGCAGACCAAGTTCGACAAAATACGCAGCTTGGGTCTGTTTTGGAGGCAAGGGATAACAATAACTTATGGCACTTTGTAAAACCCCCTAGAAATTACTGGTCCAGGTAAGTAGTCATATATTAAATACCCCATATGCCCCTTTTATCATTGATGTACATGTATTCTGTCTACGTTCGTTATCTCCCAAAGCTTGTGACTGGCTCAAAATAATTAGGTCTTTTGGGGATGATTCTGTTTTTTGTTTTATTATTATTATTATTTTTTGGGGGGGAGGGAGGGGGTCTCTTAACAGCAGAATCTAGGGGGGGGGGGGAAATCGGCAGGTCTGCAAATCCTTGGGGGGGGGGAGGGGAGATAACCTGACATATATTAGTTATTTGCTGACTTGTTACATTAAGCATGTTACCTGCTCTGGCATCAAGCACTGGCCATCTTAGAAAATATAATGATGTACATCTATGTCAGTTTTTAGTGCTTCTTTTTACACAGTTGTTGGCCAAAATACATGTCGATCAAATCAAAATGGGAAAACAACCTGAGGAGGTTATTACTGTAAAACAACAAAATATACAGCTGTGGCATACACCCACATTTAACCCATTCCTAGTCAAAGTACGGTCGAGTCAACAGCTTTCCTTGGTGCATGTTGACTGCAATGCAGCCAGCCCACACCACAGAAAGCTAATGACCTACAGCATGCCATCATGAATGGTCTTACATACAAATGTCAGCAAAAATGTTTTCTAGTAACGTGAAATTTGAGTGAAAATGTTGAGGCACACAAGGATTCACATCTGGGCACTTTTGGGTAATTTGCGCAGGAAAGGCTCAAAATACATCATTGAATGATATGACATAGGGGTACGGGCATAGGGGCATGTCCTAAAGGTTGATTGCAGACAAAAACCTATACCAGTAGGAGTTTAAAAGATAAATGGAAGATACTATCTTACCAGCTCAGCACACAGGTCACAGTGACCTGGTCATGTTAACTGTGTACACACTTCGAATACAAACTTGGCTTGGAATTATTCAAGTGCAGCCAACATGGACCTTTCAAAATTCAGTTGCTTATTCTAGCCAGGGGGATCCCACAAAGATACTTTAGGGTACCTTGTGAGAGGCAGAATGGCATGTGTGTGGGTCAACCGTGCAGACATTTTGAATGTGAATATAACACCATGAGGATATGTAGTTGAAACTAAGTACTGTATTTTAACAACATCCAGAGGTCAGCATCCCTGTGTACATTATTGTAAGGTATGGTGGTACCTGCAATTTAAGACCACTGCCATGATAGGATGGTCTTAAATAGCAGGTACTACTGTATTATGTTGTTCTATGGATACACAGAAATTCATGTATTTGGAGAAATATCCATGGATATTGGCAGTTATTTTTATTGGTTTCCCATACATGTTGAGTTACACAATGCAAGTACATGTAAAGGTAACTTGACCTAATTTGGCAAAAAGGCATACTGTAACTATGAAATCAGTCATGTACACAGTCATCACACTGAGGTGGCCAGAGGTGGTAACTGGATTTTGGAAGCTCTTCATTTGGCCATGTTGGCTTTGGCCATGTTGCCTACATTGACTCAAACATATTATCCAAACTCCCATTTCTTCAGCCAAAACAATCCCCCTTTTTTTTTCAATCAGTATGCTGGTATTACAAAATTAAGTATCAGTGTTGATTCTAATCTTAAGAAATCTAAAATTTCTTTTCCCAAATCCCACTTATATATGTCTATAGATAATGGCTAGTGCCAGTCCAGTTTACACATAGAGCATATGAAAAAAACATGCTGTTATGTAGGTTAATCACTTTTGTAAAACTGCTTTCCTTCATGCAGGTCTCCAGCAAATGTCACATGACACTGATTTCTTTAAGCCAGTGAGTCAGTAAGCTAAGTAGCCAGTAAGTCAGAATATTTTTTCCCACTATATGCGCAGAATACTTAATCAATATTCAAACATACTGACATTAAACAGAGTGACTGAGTAAATATAAGCAACTCATTGTTGTGATGACTTTTCATTTAACAAATTTGATGATGATCTTCAATGATTATACACAAGCAAGGTGGGAGAAAACTGAATATATGGTGGAAGCTATAGCAAGAGATCACAGGCTTGGGAGGAAGAAGGAATCCCCAAAAACCTCTCATATGTTTTACAGACTTTGAACACAGTGTGAACACAAGAAATACTTTCTCTGATCCTGAGGTACATTTTTGTCTGCATAGCACAGTTTTTTATCAGATCACCTTGGTCACCGTTATGAACCAAGAGCTGGGAAAGTTGTGAAACTTCGTCATAATGACACTGTGATATCAGAGACACATTCACAGTACAACCCTCATATCTGATATGCCACAGGGCTGCTGGGATGTCACTGTTTTGTCTGACATATTCAGATATGTGAAACATTTGGCAGAGAACAGATTTTGTCATTATAACAAGGTTTTGTAGCACATATCTATCCCAAAACATCGATGCTGAAAGTGCAATATTCTATGAGCCTCTCTCACCAGTTTTTTACTGCTAAATATGCCTGCAACTGGGGCAAAGTGAGTGAAGGTAGGGGTACGGGTGGGAGCATTTTCACCACACAAAATTTTTCTTTTGATATTTTTGGACACATCTACTTGGCCTTTTGATCTTGAAAACCACATGAAATTATTTCAAGCATATTGTCACAAACATGCAAAGTAATTCATCTTGTATGACACAAATAAAAGCCAAATGATCATGACCTGGAAGGTGCCCAGGTCTGTCTCTGACCCCCCTTTGTGCTCTTTTTGGCACAGTTTATAGAAAATCTGATGAAACTAAGGGTGTAAAATTAATGCATAGGGCAATCTACAAGACTATAAACAGAAAACAATGGCACTCTTTTGAGCTGTTAAACAATACATTTATACATCCATACCTGACCACCAGAAATGACATAAACTTTGCATCACCTGCTCCCCCCCCCCCCCCCAATGTTACTGACACAAATCATGAATACATTTATACACAGAGGGCATATAGGTGCATTTATGTGTGAAATGTGGCACACAAATAGGTCACCCAACTGCCCACAGTTCCACACATAAGAATGCTGACACATTGGCACTTGGGGGCAGATGCATTTATAATATGCAACCAAGTTGAGGCCACACTTTCATTTTTATCACCACACAAGAGAAAGCCCAGCTCCATGCCTGCCAGTGCTAGAATCTTGCACAATGGCATGTAACATTTGTTACAGCAACTACAATGTTACCAGTACTTGTACCTACAGGAGGGGTGTATCAACATGGTGGTCCATTCAAAATGAATCTGCTGGGTGCAAATTTTGGCAAAAATAAAGCTCTTGAGTCGTTTGGAAATGTGACCTAGATCCTTTATCTTGTAATTTAATTGATATTTTACCTGCTCCTGACCTCCAAAGGTCACATACTCATGTTGCGCGATCGGAAAAATAATGGTCTGTGCTACACATGGTATGTGGAATTTCCTTAACTTACAATCCCTTGCATGGCCCCACTTTCCACAATACAACACCTCCAGGACACAATCACTGTTTCACTACACTTGTATCTTATTTCAGGGACAGTTCAACATTTTCTTCATGTTCAAGACAGTACACAGAGTACTCAGTTACATTACTCCCCCATCCCTCCTTCCACCACCACCACCACCACCACCACCACAGAAACATACTTTCCAGCATTTTAAAATGACGACTTCCCGGTCAAGTTGACATGAAAGACGCAAAGTCATAAAAACCTTGGCTTACTTTCTGTTCTTTGTCAAGTGCAAATGCATATATATCAGCAATGTTTATCTGGCTCTCAGTATATTAAACTGTCTTTCCAGCCAACCCCCCCACCCCCACCCCCACAGTTTCCAGTGGTAAATCCACAGACCATTTGTGATCCCTCCCCCTGGTATACTCTCTGTACTCTGGTGTAAATGATGAACCAATGCTTGGAGTAACAAGATACAGTATTGCATGGCAATACATAGTCCCTGATCACAGAACAGATAACAAAATGGATGGGCATGGAAACTATGTAAGTTGAGGTCTGAAAATATAATCAGACAAAGTACAGGAAATATGGCCAGACAAGCTAAAACAGGGGCTGAAGGTCAAGGTCACAGTGTACCAATTATGGTGTGTGACATATTCCTATCCCATGAAATGTCCACACACAAAATATTGAAGGGGCATGTGTTACAGCACAGGAAATACGGGCCCAACAAGCTTTATGGCATGATCTGATGGGACACACAGATGTATGGACAGACTCAAGGCTCACACTCAGATCTGCTTTTATTTGACGAAAGTGGTAGAAACAAACAGTAATATAAACATGTAAGGTATGAGGGCAAGGTGTAAACTTAAGAGTTCCTGGTGGTGGACTCAAAATACCCCCAGTTAACCCTGTAATTAATATTACTGTCTGAGTATACCATTACACCATGAACACGCGCTGTGTGCCACCATGCATGATACACAGTGTACCATGAAACCTCTCGAGACATCATTCTAATGAGAGACCCCTCGTCTTGCCCATCTTGGCAGGATACATTGTTAAGTACTTTCCATGTTATTTATATCTTCTAGGAAACACCACTCATTTTGGTACATCACAATTTGGTCATCTGTAGGGGTGGTCTTTGAAGAGAGGGTTCACTGGACACACCATGTATGTGCCATGTGCAAAGAATTTTGTTGTAATTATTTTCTTGATTCTTTCATTGTGCAGTTATTTTATTCATTTTGAGAAACCACCTGCCTTTAAAGACCACATTCACCAGCTCCCTGGCTCTATCATTTACTGTAATTTTACCTCAATTGAGCGACCACTTGCTTCACATGACCACTTTTGGACCTTTCCTTAGGCTGGTCTCCAACAAGAGGGACCATTGCATAACCAGACTTCAATAAAATGGGAATGTTTTCTCTTCTCCTGTCTCAATGCAAAAGTGCATAACGAACATGTGACAACAACAGAACTTTACGCCACTCTCCTGGATATGTCTGGGTGCTGTAAAGCACGCATATACATGTACCTGCAGCATTCTCCATGTTATTGAATAGGAATCGGAGTAGGCCATTCTGAGCCAGAATGGCCTGGTGTATGTTTGGCCTAGTGACCTGACCTTGACCTGCAGGACTTAACACCACGTTATGTCACTCTCCGCCACAGTGACATCTATATCATTACTGTCAGAGAAGTTCTTTATTATCAAACTGTACTTTAGGTATATTTGACCAGGACTTAACACAGACAGCAGGACAGCACCACATGTGGCCCTTTAATGGCATCATTTACACGCTACTGAAGTTGTGTGCATGCAATATGACCTCATGCCTACCAGTGATGCTATCCAGGACTTGGCAACAAGTCACTGATGTATGTATGTATGTATGTATGCATGCATGCATATATGTATATATATATATATATATATATATATATATATATATATATATATATATATATATATATATATATATGTATATATATGTGTGTATATATGTATGTATATATGTGTGTGTGTATATATATACACATATATATATATATATATGTATATATATATATGTATATATATATATATATATATATATATATATATATATATATATATATATATATATATATATATATATATATATATATATATGTATAGTTATGTCTTGGGTGGTTTATGGGCAGAATTGTAATCGCTAGACCGTCTTGTGCAGTTGTTCGGTTTATCGGCAGTTGAAAAATGCCCATAAACCATGTTTGTCTTAAATTCAATGTGCTACCTAGGGGGTTTCAGAAACATACAAATTAGCAAATCTGCCCAGATATAATGGGAAGCTATAAATGTCCAGAAATTGTGGTAAGCTATACTTGGTATATACTGCCCACGGTCTGGTTTGAGGATCATAATTGACCCGCAGACAATGGGCATGACCCACAAACCGGCTGTAGAACCTATTTCATTGTATATTTTTTTTGTGGGCACAGTATAATTGCCCATAGACCACCCAAGACATGCACATATATATATATATATATATATATATATATATATATATATATATATATATATATATATATATATATACATTTTTTCCCTTAAATTAATTTCATACAGCTACAAAGCATTACTTTGACTGCCCGTTTTTCCTTCTGAAGCCCAGATATGCCAAAACAATTACCACTGACCAGTACAGTACAGAACCAACCAAATTTGTAAAACAAGACCAAAAATATCATCCTGTCACTAAATTGGACCCTGCCATCAAATAAACTAGTGGAAAAATCCATTAAAATCTTAAAACAGTCAAATAGAGGCAGTCAGTTTTCAGTGTTGCTCTGGTCTATGCCTGTGTAGATCCCTAACTAAAATACAGTCAAGTTGCAGTCAATCCTTCTTAACTCTTTCCTTCTTAACTCTTTGCTTCTTAACTCTTTCTGTGTTGAGCTTTGACTGAGTCAACAGCTTTCGTTAGCGCACTTTGGGTGCAATGCACACAAGCACACTGAGGAAAGCTGTTGACCTGGACCATTATATTCTCTGGAACTACATGTATAGGGACCCCGCCACCTAAGCGAAAAGTTTTTCCACAAAGAATGTGAACCAATGTGAACCTGGCATCCTCGTATATAATGTGGAGCAGTTCATCTCAACTAGTTTGACTTTATTTGTAGTGGGCATCAGAAGAGTGAAGTCATTGGCCAACTCCATTCCCTTGGATGCCACTCAGGTGGTCTCCAAACATCTACTCTTAAACTTTAAACAAAAATCTTGCAAAAATCTGAGGGAACTTGTTTTCAATTTAGGTACCCAGTGATTCCTGAGGTACCCCTCCAGGTTAAGCTGTGGTCAATATAGTACGGACAGAGCAGTAATATTGCCAGGGTCCATGGACAGAGCACAGCTGTACAGACAGACGAACAGAGAATACTAGCAAGGACAATACCCCTTTATGTCCTGAGGTAAAAATGATAATGGACTTTTTTCTTCCAATCTGTCTGCCAAGAACATTCCAAAAAGTTCACTTTTTGGCTTAATTATCTTTTGTTCAATGTATTGGTCATATAATGGGCTTCATACATAATGTTTACTTAAATTGACTTTCAGTGACTTTGGTAAAGCTGCAAAAACTTAAGAAAACTTTGCACTATATTTTCAACCCAAATTCAAAGACTTGTTTCCATGTGCAAAGTCAAATTGAGGATATTACTTTTTTTCAGTTTTTCCATTTGATGAGAATAGATCAAATATTTTCTGTTGTTTGTTATCATATTTCTATAACTGGAGTTTTGCCTAACAACTGCTGAAAAACACTCTATGTCCATTCTGAACCTCTGTAAACTTGCCTTTTTTGTGACAATACAACAAAGTTTAAACAGTGCACCAGTACTGTAAATTGCTTTATTTTGGCTTGTATAAATTTTCACGGTTTTTGTATTTTTGACACTTCACTGTACTTTAAATTTCATTGTTTTGGACATTATTCCTATTCAAACAATGTTCAAATACTATTTCACTGTGTTTTTATTTTCACAGATTTGTGCCATCAGCAAAATAAGAGTACAGCGCAATTAAAGCAATTTACTGTATTGTTAAAATCTGAAGTATAACAAATTACACATTGTAATAGAAACGTCAGTTGACAAAGGCAGATATGAAACTGAAACCAAACCAAATCTTCTCTACTATGGCAGTCATACTACTATACACTTTGTAATCAGTAGTTTTTAAATGTGACCATGGCAACTGATATACAAACACCACTGGCACATGAAAGTGGTTCTCATGAAAAGTGTGAAAGTTACGTCACTGTTTATACAAAATTGATGAGGATGCTAATTAGAACTGGTGTTCCTATCAGCTGGCTAATGAAGGGGGTATATCATCAATTCAAAGGCAGCTAATGAGAATGAAATGCTGTGACTATGTGCTTGCCTGCATGGACATACCTGATGAGGGTGTCAGGTACTGAGACTGTAACACTAGAGAGCAGAGGCTTGTTTCCCAGGCAAGCCATGGGCAGAGTCATGTTTTTTGTAGTGACTTCCTTCATGCCTTTCACACTACTGTTTTTACTGTTTCAGTGCGGGAACAAACTGTCAGTCACTTGGGTCTGACACAATATTTACAGTCTTGTAATCTGGCCAAAGCCAGCCAACCATTTTGGTAGATTTTGAGATGACCCCCCACACAGCGTTGTTACCTGCATGTGTAAAGAGGCCTATGTATAAACAAAACATACATGTAGTCTGCTAAACAAGAACCTTAACTCTTCAGCTCCATTGGAAACAAATCTCAGCAGACTCCTACATAAAAATAGATATATCAACTCATAACATCACCAAAAAAGTTCAAGCCAAACCCTGTTTTAAATCTGACTTCAAATATACTGTTGATCTCCTAAGTGTACTTGTGTTTGCTCAATACTACAAGAAACACGATACCTCTGTCATGCAGGCATATAGAGGCTCACTGGCTGTGGGATAGGGAGTGCTGACAGCATCCCAGGAGATGTCTGAGCTCCTGTGGCATAATTTGTCTATCTATATGCAATGACTGCCTGTTTCTTCCCTGCATGCAACAATACAGGTACCTACTAGTATTAGAGTGTCTGTGCTTAAATGACCACATGCGGACCCATATTTTATGCTAAATAATGGTAGCATGATATGGATTCACGTCATGAAGCAGAGGGTAGGACTTCAAGCTCACCTGACATGAAATACGGGCCAAGCATATTAATCTGTTGCCAAAATTGTCGACCCTGTCATCAGGAAACCTGTGACAATCAGCTGCCATTATATAGGCTAACTGTTGGAAAATAAAAGGTGTTATGAACATGTGTGGGAATAAAGAATACTTATTCCAAATATTTGAGGACTCTGTCCTATATGAAGCTCAGCATGAACTTAACATGGCCAAGACTAAAATGATAAATTATACCTAAGTCGTCAGTTTTGGTAAGTCTAAAGAGAAACATATTTTGCCATGTTTCAAACCAAGATCTGACTGAACATGTAGGTACTTCATCATGGAACAATATGGACCAAACCAGCACTGCACCTAATATGAATGCTCCATATTGCAAGGCTACCAAAGCATTGCCTGCTCAACACACTTATCTGTCATAAACTTATGACAGACCTCTTTTTTTTTTTTTTAAAACAAGAAATGTATATCTGTCTCTGAATTTGCCTGTTGACAAACCAGTACATCTTTCTATGATGTGCAAATTTCATGAAGTTGGCCTTGCTGACAAATTCATACATCATCAAACCTGTGCAGTCTCAGCATTTGGCCATGATGAGAAAGAAAAACTTAAAATGGGTTCTTTTCGTTTCTGGAGTACATGACATGACTCCTTTTGAATTATCTTCAGCAATTTGAGGAGGCACTTTACAAATTTACCATAAAAACAGATACAGGTTTACTACAAATCATGATCTGCAACTTCACAGAAAAAACAGTGTGAGTGGATTGCTTTTACATCTTTAGTTGATATTCAATCTCAGTGCCATACCATTTAATCTGTTTCTTTTTCTCTTTTTGTTGTCAGAAAGGGGGTACATGGTGTGAAAAGTTTGAGGTTGTGGACAGCTGAACATGTATACCACATGCATATGGTGGGTGGGTGGGTGGTACAGCCAACCCTATGCAATGATTGTCGGAGTCCAGGAAGAAAGTAATGGAGCTGGAGCATTTCAGTTTCATTCTGTGTGACCTAAGAGTGACCTTTCCTTGCAGAGATAGTGGCCCACATTTCCAAAAACAAGTCCTGCCTTTGCCTCATTACATTTGGCATTAATAACACATTGCAGAAACTTGACCAAGTCTATTCTCTTCACTGATTTACCCTTCACAGTACTGAATGATCAGCTTCAAGTAGGTGGGCAACGTGGTATTTTGTGGCTGACATTGAGTATCAGACATGAGGGTCATGAACTGTGAAGACCATGTTGTAAAACACAGCCTTTGGTGCCTTACTAAATTGTGACTGTGAACCCCCCCAGTATCTGTCACTTCTGACACTCTGCACACAGGTTGGTGTCTCCATTCAACAGATGCCACTTCCTGCAAGGGACCAATTAGTACACATCTTTTTTTGAATGCATGTATGTCTTCATTACCAGAAACCAATCTTGCTACTCACTAACTGTACCTCCCTTCTCCAAAAAATAAGGTCAAGTTAACCATTCATCTGCTGCCGCAACAAGTTTTGTTGCTCTGAAATTATGGAATTAACTTCTCACAATTTTGCTGCAGCTATAAAAACTTTTAAAACGATCAAGATTGATGTATAAAACATTATCACATAAATCAGGTGTTTTTGTCACTTAACACACAATGCCAATTTAATGTTAATTTTGGTTTTTACAGATCTAGTAAACTTTACAGCCAATTCCTGCTGTATGTTTTGCCCCAAAACAATAAACAGTGGAAGTATCAAAGAATACTAACAAGAAATCCTGCCTGTTTTTGGCTTGTGTGTCATTATGAATATTGTATCTCTGATGCCTAGACCCACAGAATTAAACAGGAAGTCCTGCCCTTCCCCTCAACTGCAATTTTATTAACTTTATCACACCTAATTTAACTGAAATACTCCCAGTTGAGTTAAACTGGGGCTGAATTGACAGCACTGTTTAATCTGTTGTCACCTACAGTAACAGGGAAACTCCTATAAAACCAAGCTTTTTCATAAAACTCCTACTTATTATTACAGACACTGATAAATTTCCTTTCCAGTTTTTTGTTGTTGGAGTCCTGCAAGGTGATCGCACACATCATGAGAAGACCTCTTGACTGGTGCTTTTTGGGTTTGGTTGGTAACATGTTAATGTCCCTGAAGTCTTCATGCCCATGATGTGGCCCAGTGTTTACACAGATGCTCCACTAACATTTTCACACAACGTGTTCCTGTTTTGGTAAGATGTTTGAATAAACACTGCATGAAAATGTCCCATGCTACCTTTACAAGACATGTTGGGGATTTCATGCCTGGATATTAGACCATGGAGACTGGTGGTTAGGCCAAACAAAAAAAAAACAACTTACATTTCCTGTTTCATGGCTAAAACATTCCAGGTAGGTAGGTAGGCATTTTTCTTTTTATTTTGCATTTTTTTTTTGCTCCAATTTTATGGATTTTATGCTCAAATTTATTGATTTTTGTCCAATTTTTCCTGATTTTGAGCAGAAAATAAGGCAAATTTGGGAAAAATACTCTTTTTTGGCTCTCCCACCTCCATAAAAAAGTGGAAATACTCTATTTTTGCTCTTCAACCTCCATAAAAAAAATGAAGTAGGGGGGTTTGGGGGCAGGCAGGTAGGGTAACCGGAAACAGAGGTATTATTTTGTTTGGCCTTATCTGTTTTGACATGACCACATGAGGTTTTCCCTGGACTTTTTTTTTAAATATCCACAGCAAGTGGCAGTACCAGAATCTATCCACTGAGATGGCAGGGGAAGGCAAATGTTTGTTAGCTACCTCTGACCTTTATCAACAAGGCTTTGCTGTTTCTTTAACACCCTTTCTTAACTTTCAGTGCCAGATTTTGAACTGAGTACTTGGTACACTTTGGGTGCATTGTGCCCAAGTACGCTGTGAAAAGCTGTTGACCTGAACTATTACATTCTATGTAACTGTTGGCATACTGGTACTTGAATGAAAGGCCTTTTCACAAGGACCATATATCTAGCACCCTTATTATGGGTCAGCACACTTTGTTTTAATGCCAAAATAAACCCTACTGAGAACATTCTCTGACATGAAACTTGGTAAGAATGGAAATATTATGCAAACCCGAACGGTAGAACAAAAGTTACAGTACTTCAAAGTATACATTGTGGCCTGCAGGCTGCCATCTTTAAATAATTTATCCAAAAATGCAGCAGTGATATCTGACATAATAACCTCGCCAGAATGGTTTTAAAAATTTGTCAAATAAACCTCTGTGATCTGTATCTAAAAAAACAAGAGGGCTGTGTGAACAGCCCATGCTCAGCTGATCTTGACATTCATCACACTTGCAGATCTATGAACTTGGGAAAGGATCAAGGTCACCCATGTTCTGAGTAAGTCTGACCATTATAAAAGAACACTAACATGTGCAACATCAAGGTTCAAGTAGTTCTCAAGTTATAATGAAGAGTAAAATTCATGTATGTTGCACTGTGACCCCAGAAATGAGGTCAAAGTCATTCATGTACTGTCTGAGCATGACCTTCATACAAAAACATTAACATGTGCAGCATCACAGTACTAACTCAAAACAGATCTCAAGTTATCAAGTAAACAGTAAATTTTGTGTCAGTTGTCCGGTGAATTAGCACTAGAATACCCATTGACTTCCATAGTAATCAATAGGAAAGCTGCATTGATCGATAAGTACCCGAGTTGAAAATACTTAAACATCAGGAATCTAAAGCAGTGCCACCTAGTAAACAACTTTGTTTGACCCTTCCACAAGAACATATCCATCACATTTCACTTTAATCTGAGTGATAGTTCTGAGAACAAGTGAAAAATAACAAAACCATATAAAAAATTCATAAAAAAAAAATTAGAAAAAAATTGCAGTGCCACCTGGTGAACAAATTGGGAACTATGTGTCCCTGGGAGTGTCTATCAACGATATCAAAACAACTGGGTGAGCAGTTTCAGAGGTGAAGAGTTTTTAAGGTTTGCCCCCAAAAAACGAAAAAAAATCATAAAAATTCCAAAAATCAATAGAACGTGACCATTTGAACAAACTTGGTAAAGATCCACCCAAGGCACATCCCCACCTAGTTTGAAGTAAATCTGGCCAAAATTATTTAAGTTATAACCATTACAAGAAATTCCCATGTTAAAACTTTTGTAAAGATTTTTGAAAAAAAAATCATAAAAAAACAAAAATTCATTGGAACATGACCATTGGAACAAACCTGGTAGACACCCACCCAAGGTACATCCCCACCAAGTTTGAAGTTAATCTGGATGACGGTTTTGGAGAAGAAGTCGCAAATGTGAATTAGCATTAGAATACTCATTGACTTCCATAGTAATCAATAGGAAAGCTGCATTAACCGATAAGTACCCGAATGGAAAAAATCGTGAAAAATCAGGAATCTGCAGCATTCCCACATAGTGAACAACTTTGTTTGACCCTTTTACAAGGAACATATCCACCACGTTTCAGCTTAATCTGAGAGACGGTTCTGGAGAAGAAGTCGAAAATAGCTAGAACACACAAAAATTCATAAAAAATTAGTAAAAAATTGCAGCGCCACTTGGTCAACAAATTAAGAACACAGAGTCCCTAGGTGTCTTCTTGTGTGATATCAGAGTGATTGAGTTAGCGGTTTTGGAGAAAAAGATTTTTTAAGATTTGTCAAAAAAAAAGAACAAAAAAATTCATTAAAAATCCAAAAATCACTGGAGCATGACCATTTGAACAAACCTGGTAGACACCCACCCAAGGTACATCCCCACCAAGTTTGAAGTTAATCTGGATGATGGTTTTGGAGAAGAAGTCCAAAATGTGAATTAGCATTAGAATGCTCATTGACTTCCATAGTAATCAATAGGAAAGCTGCATTGACCGATAAGTACCCGAATGGAAAAAATCGTGAAAAATCAGGAATCTGCAGCATTCTCACATAGTGAACAATTTTGTTTGACCCTTTTACAAGGAACATATCCACCATGTTTCAGCTTAATCTGAGTGACGGTTCTGGAGAAGAAGTCGAAAATAGCTATAACACACAAAAATTCATAAAAAAATAGAAAAAAATTGCAGCGCCACCTGGTGAACAAATTAAGAACTAGGTGTCCCAGGGAGTGTTTCTGTGTGATATCAAAGTAATTGGGTGAGCGGTTTCAGAGAAGAAGATTTTTTAAGATTTGCCCAAAAAAGAACAAACAAATTCATTAAAAATCCAAAAATCAATGGACCGTGACCATTTGAACAAACTTGGTAGAGACCCACCCAAGGCACATTCCCACCAAGTTTGAAGTGGATCTGGCTGACGGTTTCGGAGAAGAAGTCGAAAATGTAAATTGTTGACAGACGACGGACGGATGGACGGACGGACGACGGACGGAGGACCATAAGATAAGCTCAGCTGACTGACAAGTCAGCTGAGCTAAAAAGTATTAAGGCATCATTGTGACAGAAAATTACCAAGACCACATACAATAAATAAAACAATTTTGAACATTATAATTTTAGTAGTCAGTTGAAATATTGATAATTACCTTGAAAACTTATTATGTCACAGCTTGTTTACCGCAGTGCATCTTGGGGGATCCCCGGGGACAAGGTCAAAGCTGTGGTTGCAGTATGGATGATGTCCTCGTAATATTAGATGAAAACAGCATCCCCCTTGCAAAACAAACTGAATATCTGAAGCTGGACTTATCTTTTATAGTATCATATTTTCATTTTCTATCCCCCTCTAAAGTGTAAAGAACACCCACTGGTCCACTTCGATTCAACCTTGAGGTTTTCGTTTCTGATCAGGTTGATCCAGGTTTTACTCTCTGTTTTGTCGGACAGCAACTGGTAAAAGCTGAGCCCACATGTCTTCCTCTTAGAACCTGTGCACTTCGGCACGCAACAGTTAATGTTCCGCATTTTCTGTCTCTGATAGGAACTTGAATATATTTGTATCACACTGGCAAGAGTCAACACTGCATCTAACGTATTGCTCCACTGTGAGTCTGAATTGCGGGCTGAGCTTGTCCCCGGCGATCCCCCAAGATGCACTGTGGTAAACACGCTGTGATGTAATAAGGCATCAGGGTAGTTTACCTGTGAGGACACTATGTCATCACTGTTGCATTATGGGATTGATGTTTGTCAAGATAAGCTGACTGCAATGTGGAGGCAAAATGCAAGAACAAGGCATTTCATTGGATCATAACTTGTGTTCTGCTGCTGCTAATTTACATCATATTTACCTCAAAATATTCCTATTTTAAGTGGCCATGATAATGAATTAATTTTTTGTTAGGTGAAGTAAACCTTTCAGTAGTTCGAATTTAACTGCAGTTGTTACTGAAAAGGGTTAATTAATCTGAAGAAATGATGCTACCAGCACACACTGTTTAGTAGTAGTAGCAGCAGTTAATACTGACCTTGGTCCAAAAAAGTACAGATATAATAATTGTTATTTTACAAGTGATAACAGTACATCAAGAACATGTATATACCTGTATATGAATACATACATTTTGCTACATTTTTGGCCCCACTTGCTCCTGATTTCACTTTTAATCCTACATACTAATTGTAAACACACAGAACTGGTCATCCTTGATGTAATAGTCTCCATATGCATAAAGTCATGATTCATGAAAACATATCTGCATCCACACGATACCCGCCAAGTCTTATTTTGCCCCATGGGGTTTTTAATCTGGCTACCCATGTTTCACAAATATCTGGAGCCCTGTTCCCATGGCCATCCTCCACATCTGTGCAGTGTAACACCTATATTTATACATACCACTGTGCAAACACCAACACATTGTCTGCATTCTGATGAAGCCACGTACGTCAAATTGTGGTTCTACAGGGCAACAACCTTCAATTTCTTTCATTTTGCCACATTTCTAGTACAGTAGTATCTGCTCTAAAGACCATGTCTCATGCAAGACCAAACATCATTTAAGGACCACCCTTTCATGACATTAGAGTCTCTTTCTCACATAAATTTACCTGTGTTTTATTCTGGATCACCCGCAATATGACCTGACTTTTCACTGGCAGTTGGGGTGGTCTTCAATAACAGCACTGTCAGAGTGAACTTTCCTTGGTCTGGGTTGGGCACATCACCAAGACCAGCTGTTGACCTAGGGCATGTGTCCTGATAGGTCATGTCTACAGGTCTGATTCAGAATATCTCCCATGAATGAGGAATTTGAGTAAAAACTTGAGGCCCACATTTTACATTCCTGTGCATTGGGTCCATTTGTGTGGGAAAAGATAACTGTCACAGTCCTTTGTTTCTACAATGTGCCTGTCACATTAGGACAGATTTGAGGCACTGATGATATTGAAGTGTTGGAGGACATTTGACTTTAGAAATAAATGTGCACATATCTTAACAGTCAGATATGTGATGTCCATGATCATGGCCTGAGTGACCTTAGAAAAGTTATGTCATCCCATATATAGTATAATACAGTCTCTGTACCAGAACTTGACAAAAAATCCTGCTCCGAGTATTGGGGAACTCAGTGAAGCCATTTCATGTTAATACAACTCAATTTTGACATTTTTACAATTACTTTGGATTAAATGACCCTAAATAGTGCTGAAAGCTGAAATACTGTAAAAAAAAAATTAAAATGCTTATTAATAATGGTGCGTCTCCACCAGAAAATCATTCATTTCAATTAAAAAAAGCTTAATTTAGCACACATTCAGGCAGATTTCTTGATTTTTATGCAAAAATCCTAATAATTTGAGCCTTTTTGATTAAAAATCCTACTAAATCCCACTTTTTTCCCAAAATCTGACAAAAATAGGAAAATCCTACACAGTACAGACACTGATAATATTTTACATCAAGCAAGACACATACTGAATTCCTGGTTTCAATATTGTTTTATTATGATCTATCAAATATATCTCTGGTGTCCTGTGACCTTGCACATCTGGGTCATGGTCATTAATATTTGCACAAAATATGAACCTGGACCCATGGCACACAAGGACATATTTGGCAATATCATTATAATATATTCTCAAGAAAATGAATTTAATATATCCCCATGGTGTTAGTTTTATCACTAACACTGTGCACATAATGGCCTTTTGGTCCCTATAGTAGGCCTCTGATGTTATGTGATATGTACGCAACTAAACATCACAAGGAAATCACTATCCTGACTTTCTTGACTTGATGACTGCAAGAAGCCCAGTTGTTAAGGGGGTAAATGTTACTTGCATTCTGTACTTTTGTAATATCCACCTTTACATGATACATATTTCTAGCAAATTTGCTAACAATTAGTTTATTTCTGGAGATAATTAAACACACATAGATTTTGATACATGGACTGATATTTTCCATCACACTGTATGTGATGCCATCTGCTAGACTGGCTCAAGATTTTTGCCTATCCCATGGCATTTATTGCTACAAATACTTTCAAACATGCTACATAAACCTGGGGTTGGTGCCACGAATACTCGACTCCCAACAAGTTTATTTTTATTCCTATGATGTCCCAAAATGTCACAGAGGCACCTAGAGGGCTGTGACATCTACAGCAGACATGTGTATAGCATGCAGTGACAACAGCAACCCTATCACCTGCCAAATAAGGTGACCCAAGTGCAGTCTAAACTTGGCCATGGCCATCATCATGTGCAATACCAAAGTCCTAGCTGAAATAAAAAACCAAAAAGCCCCAGATATCAAGTGAATACCAACTGGACCGGGATGGTCCTGTGCTTGGTGACCTTGCATGCAGAATACAAAGAGTGGTCCTATAATCTTGGGAAATAGATCAAGGACACACGTGCAATCTCAACATGGGCTCAGTATTAGACCAATGGGAAGGTAAGATGTGTGTTCATAAAAGTAAGACCTGTGCCAAGCTGCCTTGACAGTAGGTAGATGCACATGATATTCCAAAATGCTGTAGTGGACCATCATTCTATGAAATACCAGTCTCCACTCAAAAAGTCATCATAATTATAATCTTATAAAGAAATTACATTTTGACATATGAAATATCTTAAAAACACATTTTGGCTCATAATTTCCATCAAATTATAGTTGGCACCACTAGTATCATAAGCAACTTAAGACTTTGACCTTCTTCACAATCTCACTTGATTTCATGATGATCTATCAAACATTAAGTAAGGGGTGCTAGAGCAATCACAAGATTTTCACATTTTGACCCCTGCATTACATAATACTGCAGGCAGCCCCACCAATTTCAAACTCAAACTAGATTTCATACACTTGATCAGTCCTGTAAGTTATATGGGGCTGCATATATCTTTAAAACTGTGGACTGTATCACGCTCACAAGTACTGAATAAATAAATTTAATGGTGCAGGCAAAGTCAAGGATCATTCACAACAAGTTTAAAGGAAATCCTCCAAGTTGTTTAATACAAGATGATGGAAATTACAATCAAAGCCCCACCTGTTACACAAATTATTAAGGTCCAGAGATACCCAAGTGTTTCTAATGCTGTGCAACTTTGAAGCAATTGGTCAAGGAATTATGTAGAAGATGCACTTCCTCTGTGCGGCTTGTCTTTCAAGAGAAGTTTCATTCTTGTGTCTTGGTGTTGAAAAAAGAGAGTGTCATGTTTCTGTGGCCTCACTTGTTAAGATTTCACAGTACCACCTGACATGAACACGTAATTATCCAGGATCTGAGGTTCATCAGTTGCCAAGGCTTTCTACATTATCTGGTTTTCACAGAATGTGACAGGAAAGTTTGTTGATCACTTTTTACTGAAGCTGGCAAGCATAAATTGCAAGTTTATTTAGACTCCACTTTGTGTATCTTTCATTTCACAGAGCAGGAGAGTCTGATGAGACCAACTGCTGCCTGGCTCCCACAGGATAGGAGAGAGCAGAATGACCTGTCTCCATGCTGCAGCCTTGTCATATGACCTGTTCCTGCCTCTGGCACTTTCCCAGTTGTGTTGACGCCAAGTACTAACAACTCTCTTACATGCATATCATGCTCCCATGCTAAAAATACAAGAGAAGTGTGAGGTTAATCCAACAGATCATGGGACACATCATTCACCCGCACTGTCACCAGTGCTCTGATCACATCACTTTGAAGCCACACTTGTACCAGGCAGACATGAAGGCCCAAGGATGGGTGCAGAAAATTGCCCTGATTGCTCTGTGTCATGAGCATGGCTTTGTCACTCACTGGCTGTTGGGAGCACAGACTTTTTGAGCGGGTCTCAGTCTGACATGAAAAGTTTTTACAGTCACCACAAGTTCAAGTGATGGTAAACTTAGTGTGTTCTATATGTAACACCCCAATTTGCCTGGATTGCCATGTCACAGGACCCAACTTATAACTGAGAGACTGTCAGATCCTTCCCAAGCATGGACAACCTGAAAAGTCTGTGCTGTGCGCATTGATTGTATATAGTAATACACAAGGCATCCCACTCACCATGTCAATATTCAACAGTACCTTCTCATTTACTTGAATAAAGTTAACATATCCTCATGGCTGTGGTAAAACCATATGTGTTTGCGTTCCTTATTACCTAATCTATAGGACAAGCAATATTTTAACCTTCTACCTCACACTTAACATGTTTAAATACGGCCTGAAACTGACAAACAGCTTTTTGTCAGCATATGCTATGAGAATCGCATGAGGCACACTTCCAAAAGCTGCATAAAACAGCAAAATAGTCACCCAATACAACCACATTTACCCCAACTGATGCATCAGATGAGCCACGAGGTGTCAACTGCGGTCTAATCTGCACTTTGCAATACACGCACAACGGAATTGCTAGTACAATACGGTAAATGTGGTTGTATCCGGTGACTATTTTGCCATTTTGCACAGCTTTCGGAAGTGTCCCTCATGCGATTCCCATGGTATATGCTGACAAAAAGCCGTTGTCAGTTTCAGGCAGTATTTAAACATGGTAAGTGTGAGGTAGGAGGTTAAAATGTTGCTTTTCTTATAGGTTAGAAAATAAGGAACGCAAACACATACGGTTTTACCACAGCCATGAGGATGTGTTAATTTTATTCAAGCAAATGAGAAGGTACTGTTGAATCTTGACACGGTGAGTGGGATGCCCTGTGTATATATACACATGAGAACGTGCACAGCACACATACTTTTCAGTTCCCCTGTGTTCCCAAGTGAGTCAGAGCATATCACAGGCATAAGAAACCGCCAAGCAGGAAATCCCCAAAGTGTCACACAGTTCAATTTTATCACATGGATCCATCAATAAGCAAATCTCCCATCTAACTTTTATGCCAGAAGCCTTATTCAACCCTACACCCTGATCACCAGTCTTACCACACTAAGTCCATGTCAGGGACTGCTCTAACCATTAGCCAACCAGACAAAGGCTTAAATGTTTCTTGAATTTGGCTAAAGAAATGTGAAAATGGCTTAAATATATTAAAATACATGTAATTCATTTAAAGGAACAAGACTGAATTTTTGTAAGTTATGCCTGTATTTCCAATTTTGGCAACACATTTTTGAAGTCTGGATCTGTAACTAATGACTACGTATGCACATCATTTACTCTCTGGCAATGTCCATTATGTGACCCCTCTGGGCTGGAGGTCAAAGAATGATTTAATGCTGAATTATGTGACTTTTGGTTCATAATTAACATTACTTTCATTAAACAAAAAAGCTCTTTTGTTGTAAAGGGACTGAACAGCTTCTGTTGGGCAATTATGGACACTCACTCAGACACAACTCCACACAAAAACACTCAGTCACTTTCAACATAAATTTGCAGTTGTCATACGTGGCCTTTCACTTTAACAAGCCCTGTGTTGGTGGTCCCAGATCAGTTTTGCTGGTACTTTAAAGCTAAAAGTGTGTCTCACCATGCCTTGTTTCATCATACATGTTCATCATCATATCCTACGGATGGTTGACCTGCTTTGACAATGCATAATTTCCCCATCATACCTACAGCTGTATGGCACATATGGTACTACAGAAAAAGACTGTTTACACCATGCATATACAGGTATGCCAATCCACAAAATAATTTATGGTACAAGTCCTCTTACTGTTAAACTCTATAGGAGGGTATATGACCCTTCAAATTTGTGTAAATATTCTTTAAAAAAATTCACAGGGTCTTAAGTCTTTGTTATGTACCTACTGGTGTATATACAAAGCTGACAAAGTGACATAGAGCAGAATGGTAAATTGGGTAATTCATTACACCCTCTGAAAAGCCCATCCGAGCTCTTATGGGTTTCGGCACTATGAAATACATTCCTTGTTTCTCATCATTTTTTTTTTTTTCACAAACTCTTGAATGGGTATGAGATTTTTATATCTTTTTTAAAAAAATCCCCATACATGAAAAAGGGCTATTTTACAAAACAAATTATCCAGTGGACAAAATATTTGGTTTGACTTGACTGAATAAAATTGAAATTGTGAGCCAAAACAGTAGGGCAGGCAGTGATGAGAAATACGAAATTTATTTTATGGGGCCTTACATAAGATATAAAACAACATTAAATGTTGACAGGCATGGCATATTACACAACTTAATGATTTTAAGTGTAGGAGGAGCACTTGCTAATCCTTTCATTTATGAGACAAGGCTGTCGTATAAAAACATTTGTTAATCTACTTTTGGCTGGTGCCAGCCATGAACCAATTATCAAGAGGCTAATATACATGGCATTTGGCTACAGATACAATGGTACCTATCACCAGAGACTACCCATAAGGAACATCAATGTGGTCTTATGAAACAGGTGGTCTCTGATGAGAAGTACAAATAACAAGAAGAGTACTGAGTAAAGTATGCTCAAAAGTGGACTAAAATGGCAGGTGGGTTGTCATGGAAGTGGTCTTTCATGACAGGTACCACTGTATTTACCATCTTTTAGCCTCTTGCTTACAAAAATTTTACATTTCTTAAGCTTCCATCACATATTGCAACTTGATAATCTAATGCTGGCAAAGAGAGTGAACAAGTCAGAACTGTTTTTTTTTCTGAGGAAACACAAGTTTTGCTAATATGCTTGAGTCACTGTTACCAATTATTGGCACCACTTGAATAATTCCAAGAACTGGCCCAGCTGTACTCTACCAGGTATTCTGTACCTGAATGTATTGTAGGCTACAAGCCTAAACATACAATGAATATAAAGTAATATTACAAATATTAGTGAAATTATCATTTTCACCCTGAATTAACGTGATAATGACCCTCTGAATTTTTACCTGATGGGAAAGAACCCTGGTATGAGGTGATGCATAGTTAAGGTAGCGGACGGGATTGACCTGTGCGCAACAGTTCCATGACTTTGGCTTTGCATTAATGCCCTATGTTTCACGTTTCACCCACAAAACAATACATTTTATTTATTGTACAGATATCCAGATATGTCAGAAACAAGTTTCGTACCCATTTAACAATTTTCAAGGATTTTATAAGCTAGTCTACAATGGGTATCAGATAGCACATTTTGTCAGCATTTCTTTAACAAAAGGCCCATGGGCCTAATGCTCTGCTGGCACCTTGGCTATATTGCACCTGTTCATTTCAAAGTTGCAAGTCCTCCAGTGACTTCTAAATATATAAAGCTTATGTACATTTAGTCTATAAAAAGTTCACCTGATGGCACTTCGCTCCACATGTAATCATAACTTATTTGTGCAATTCCAGTGATGGATATTGTTGCATGTTCCAAGATATCAATGCGTGAGTCTTTAACCCTATGTCCTCAGTGACCTTGGGCCAGAGTATCAAGGTCAAAAATAGGTCAAGGTCACTGATATTATATAACATTCTCGCTTTGGACATTATCTATATATCCTATAAATTTGGCAAGTCTAATGTAATTACTTTTCAAGATATGGAATTTTATATCTTAAAACACATTTGGCTCATAGTTTCTGTCACAATATAGGTGGCACCACTAGTATCACACTAGTTACTTAAGACTTTGACCTCCCGCACAACCCCACCAAATTCTTGAAGATCCATCAAAAATTAAAGATACTAGAGTGTTCACAAGATTTTAACATTTTGACCCCAATATTACATAATGTTGTAGGTGGCGCCACCAATACACCCTAAAGTTATATTGGGCTTACATGAAAACTTTTAAAGTTATTGCACTCACAAACCAAAAGTTTGTGGACGGATGGACGCACACGAATGATGGTGTAAGCTCTGCGACCTTAGGTCAGCAGAGCTTAAAACCTGTAAAAAAAAAAAAGAATGAAGTTTTTTACCTTTAAATTGTGATCAACATATATTTGGACAGTTTGGTGTCTACGATACCAGCCTTTTTTGGCCACCATTGGCACAGTGACCTCAATATTGAAAACAGCAGGGCCAGAATTTCGGCAAGAATCCGAGTGTCCATTCTAGTAAAGGTTCTCCTAAACTTGTCTTTCTTTGAAAAGAAAATTGACAAAAATCGAAATAGATTCTCGCAAAATTTTGCAAAATTCTGGCCGTAAAACAACCACCCCCTCCTCCCATCAGTCTCTTCATCAGGGGTCACATTAAGGATTTTTCAGTATGGGTCCGTTGGATCCATCTTTCTTCTTTTTCAGGAAAAATAGTGGGTCCATGAACTGAATCGATGGGTCCAGTCTGAAATTGTGCAAACTGGACTTGATTTGATGTAATTTGATTAATTGATTGTATTTGGTATAATCAACATACATCAAAATGATAAATGAATAAAACATGCTGGTAAGTTAAGCCTATAAATGAACATAACATAGGGTCTGTATGCTCACTCATTATTAAAAAATTTAAGATAGAATAAAAAGTTACCAATATGCCAACTTGATGTAAAAGGGTCTAAAAGTTGTTGACTGTACCAAGGCTGGATTCAATCTACCTAGGAACCTGCTATTAAGACTAAGTGTATAACACATCCCTGGGCTACCAAAAAATGGTTATGAAGGGGGATTAACCCCTAGCACGCTGCCACTGTGCCAGTATATCTGGTATTGGACACCGTGTGCCAGCAGAGAGTCTTTTAACTCGCTTGCACAACAAGCGGCATGCATGGTTGAACATGCCTGGGCTCTGTTATTTTTGCGATTGATTCCACGTGATGAAATGGTCAGAAATTACATGATTTATATTTAAGTGCACTTTTTATTTCGATATACCTGAAAAATTTGGAAAAATTTGATGCCGAAAGGTGGTGTTAAGAGCCTGATCTTAAGTGTGGTCACTTTTTTCACCAAGCAACACGGTTGGCATACATTAAGCTGTGCAACACACAAGCGAGTGTACACAGCCTGTCACGGGCATGCACCCAGGCATGGTTTTCCGCTTTGTTGATCATAAATTTCATTCCTATCTTGTTCTGTCATACAGATTTCTTCCATTCAAACATTTCAACAAAATCAAAACAACCAAATTTTGTTAAAAAACACCAAGAACTACGTGTCCCATCAGAGACGGTGATGAACAACATAAACATTGTGTTATTTTCGCTTCGTTCCCGTGTAACCGTGCAATGACTAATCTGCGTATTTTCCTTGCCGTCCGTAATGAATTTTCACTCGTGCATTTATCTGTGTCTAGATTTGTTCGATGGAAGTCTTCTTGGTGAAAATACGATGTGAAAATTTAACATCTTGGGCCAATAATGTTTGCGCAATACTACTTGTACCTTCCCAACATGAGACAAGCACATGCACAACAAAGAATTCGATTGGACAGTGAGCGGCACGTGATTAAATCCACCCAATGAGTAGCCTGGAAGTGCTCTCAACGCATTTATAATGAGGTGAAATGACGTATATCCATGCCGATTCTGGGAAATCTTTGGAGGGATACCCCAGGAATATTTTTTCTTAGCAAATAATAGAGCTTGTCACATAGAAAGATGAACACCAGAGGATTCCATCAGTATAATACATAATGATGATAATGGTCAACGCAAAACAACGCGACCGCTTGGAGTAATTTTTGCAGTTGCATCATTCAAAATTCATCGCTTTTTTGTGCGTGCGTCCACAGAGACGCAAAATGACAATGTTTTATTAATTTCCAGGCGTCATTTCTTTATTCTTTGCATCTATGACGCAGGACACAAGCTTAATGTGACCCCTGCTTCATAAAACATATTTGCACCCAAATGCCCTTTTAAACAAAATTTGTATCTATCATCCATATTTAAAGCATTTTCAGCTAAACAACTCTGTACCAAATTCAGTATGTTTCTGATGAGTATCAATCCACTATTGTCTTAACAAAACTGCTTTATCTTCAAGCAACCCCTCCTGCCTTTCCTCCTGGCCATCACAAAATACATTCCTACATCTATTACTCATGGCCACATAAACATGCAGTTGTCCTCATTTCACTCAAAAACACAGGAAATACTGGTCCACCACACTCAACTGATTGATCCCTCAAATTGAATAAATATCTGGGGACATCATCTCTTCATAGTGATAGTCCGTGGTAACAAAGCTAGTAACTAACATGGTCAAACCATGTAGAAACCTGTTTCAATTGGTCCCCATTGGATACTGTATATCAATGCTACTACAGTACCCCTAACCAGATGATGACGATGATAAGATGATGTTGATGATAATAATCCACATCAATTTTCCCATTATAACTACCACCAAAACTGACAGACCTACGAGTGTACAATGTAAGCTAGAAACCACATGTACAACACATTTCCACTTTTGCAGTAACTGTGGAATCGTTTCTGTTAGTGCATGATAGGACGGACATCAGGTACAAATCACAAAGTTCACCTAGTTTAAAAATATATATCCATGCACTGGTTGACTCCCAGCCAGGCATATTTTCCTTATAAGATGAATAAATTGCCACAAAATATATGAAACAAGCATGACCATGATATGGAGGGAATTAACATGTTAACCAGGCTCCAGGGTGGGTGGTAGGTGAGAGGAGTGTACCACCATTACACTGTACTAAGCATTGTGGGTAGGCTCTGCAGGGCAGGCCCCCATTTTTTTTTACCACTTGTCCCTCTCAAAGACCCCCCTTTTTCAATCAATTGATCCTAAAGGCACTATGTTTTTAATTGTCCCTCTTAAAGACCCCCATAAATTATACTGGAACTCAATTACGGCTCTTATCCATTTTGGATGTGCCCTGACGCATATCACTTATGGTTTTACCAAAAGTAGCCAAAGTTTTTTCAAAAATATTATTTTCCTGTTGACAACTTAACTTGCACGTCATAATAATTTTCAATCATTTTGAACTGTTTTTTATGGCAGAGAGGGAGTTAAATACATTGTGCTCTGTACAGAATACATCATTTTTTTTTATTCAAAAAAAACAAAAAAAACAAAAAAAAAAAACCAAACAAAAAAAAGCCTGCTATACCCCATGGAGCAAATTCCGATTCTTGTTTCCTCAGGTCTGACTCAATTGTGCATCCATTCAAATCCCATAAGTAAATGTAAAGTTTGTGGTTGCTTCCAAGGGGTAAGTGCTTTGATCTTTTACTTGTTGTGATTGGAATTCCACTTGTCTTGGGCCAATGAACATGAAAATAAGCGAGCCCTGTGCTATCTGGGTGCACCATTGAAGTCCATCTCTGGTCTAGCCAACAAGCTTTGTTGCTTTGATTTATAGGCCACTTTTGTTTTCAGGCAAAAACATGCCGGGGATGGGGTTGGGTGTGTGGGGACGGACAGAGGGGATGTTTTTTTTCCAGCAGAATGAAGGCTGTATGTTTCATGCCTCTTGGTGCATACTCTGATATTAAATTATACTGCCATCCACAGAATGCCCCATGGCAACAGGATGGCAGGGACATGCCCAAAGATTCCACACTTGTCTGCCTCACACACCTAACACCAAGCTTTTCCAGTTACCTCTGTCAGTGGTGAAAATGGAAGCCGCTGGCCACCTGCATGGTACAAGTACAAGCATGAGAAATGCTGTTTCCACAACTTCAAATGCCACTATTTCACCTTCAATATCAAGCCACATGTCAGATATCTTGGGAAAGATTTTGACCTTTAGAAAGATTTTGACCTTTGATCAGGAACAAAATTCTATTTTTATATTCATGATTCAAATGCGAGAGTCATCAGACAGCTGCAGGTTACATGTACAATGTATGAACTCTACACAGTTCCTGGAAACAATATCTGGTCCAGCTCTTTATGTTTCAAATGCATTCACTCCTAAACTGGCCATCTTTTCAAATAAATCAACATACAGATACAAAAAGGACAACCAAAAGTACACTAGGCCTACATTTTTTTCTGCAAATTTTGTCTCTTTAGTATTTTACCATTACTCGAAGGCATTCTGAATAGGAATTGCAGTTGAGACCCACGGGGATCTTATATTCTCTAAGTCAACAAATTTTGTCCAGGAGATAATACACGGCATGTATGTTAATTTGCCCCCAGAACTACGTACCTGGTTACCTTAGTAACCATAGTCTCACATGACGAGATATCACTAAATTTTGGGATATAGAGAATACTTAGTACAAGAAAATGTGAATTTATTCTTATAGCCAATTTAGGAGGCACTTAATTTGTATGACTTTAGCATCTGTAAACACAAATTTCTCTAAAGGACACTAATTTTGTGAGAAAGGGGTATCTTGCCCTGTCTGTGACAGCAATATGCTGACGTGCCCTTTATGATTGACAGGTGGGAACCCATGCTTTGTGGCAGGAAACTAATATGCATGTCTTGTATTGGTTAAAGGGTTAACTGTTATCTTCCTGAAATGTGAAAAGACCCAAGGAAATTGTTTAAGGCTCCTGATACATTTGTTTGGTCTTTGTAGCATTTTACTATGTGTGCATATGCACCAAATAAAACTTCAGTTGTCAAAATATATGAAATATTTCTTCATAAATGAGCAGAAATTATTGCACAGTACAAACAGCAAAATATGTTCACTTGGGAGCTTCTGTAGTAAGAGTTCCTTTGAACAGTGGCTATGCTACAAGGTTACAGTTCATACCCATTATTTTTTTTTCATAATAATTTGATATCCACATAGATTGGAAGCCTACATCATGTATAAATACCCCAAATAGCACAATAAAGATTAATTTATTAATACCCATTTCTGAAATACCCCCATAAAATGCCTGACATACAAAAACAAGAAGTTTACTGCCAGTTTAATGAGCACACAATGCCACTTCAGAGGAATGGTTGTGTACTTACAGTCAAACATTGACTTCACAGAATTCAAGGCAAACACTGAGAAATCTGGTATAGGCCTACTGATTATCTGGTATTGGCATTTTCAATATCTGCACACTATATTTGTAGCTTTTGGGAGACTTGATGGAAATCCATTAAGCTGAAAATAAAATAAAATAAAATAATTGAGGCGAGCTCCTAAAAGCACTCCTCAATCTTGCATTTAAGCACTCTAACTGCAGCAACAGCTCACCTGCATCTCACCTAGAATGATTTGACGGGAGCTTTTTTCAGCTTACCAAGGATTTTTAGATGTGAAGGCCTGTGGCTCCTTTCACGAAAAAGCGCAAACTTTCGCCGCTTCAGGCTGAGGGGATTCAAACTTTTCAAAGCTAAGGAAAACTACATTATTACTAAAAAGTTAATCACATAAAGTAATAATGATCCACATGGTTCCATTTCATGCAATTTTGAATGTCATTTTGTAAGCCCTTTAAAATACTAAATTTTGAATACATTTAATGGGCTTCGCCAATCACTCATAAAATTAGCAAAATGCAATAATACAATGGCTGTAAGTTTTCATGATTTGCTAATGGCTAATAAGCAGGAGTGCACCAAAAATTGTTTTCTGTACACAAATTTGGCTCTGACATTGAAATTTAAGTAGAAACCCAATATTCAGCTTTAACTTTTCATGTGATCAAAGTACTTCGAAGTCACCCCCAGACTATGAATTAAGTAGCACCACTAGGCGGACGTGCCTGGCGCCCTGCTGAGTGAAAGGCTGAGCTCAGGGGAAAAGATTGCCCGGTTAGGGGATACAAGCCCGAAGGTACTGGCGGGTTTTAATTTTAGATGGGAACCAAATCAAATATATGACCGACAAGTCAACCTTTAACTGTTCCTGTCCAAATTTCACATGCTCCACTGCATCTGGACAGTGCAGAAAACTTATTGATTTGTTTCAGAAAATATGAATTCATGTCATATAATCAGAACCTACACACACACACTGCAGTCTTCTCCATGTGATCATCTGAGAAGTTTATTTAACTGATGAAGGATGATCAAATTTTGTTCTTGTCCTGTTTCCTTAAGAGGAGTCAGGCCAAAAACATTCTGATGCCCCCTCGTGACAGCCTTTAACTCTTTTTGCCAAAGCTTCTTGTTGGTGGACACCTGAAAAATGTGCTTATTACCAACTACCAGGAATTCATCTTCAGTATGATGGGTATAGTAGCTGTGTCATAGACAAGGAGTTTGTATGAACACATATGTTTGTTCATGTGGCTACCATAATTGTGACACCATCCATTATAGAGTGGAAGATGAGATAATGGGGGTGAGGGTGGAGCAGACTTGCTCCTTTGACAGTTACGTTACAGTATGGTACAATTATATAAATGTTCACACACACACACACACAAGGGTTTTTTTTTTTTTCAATTGTTGTATGCCATGTATTTACCCACATACACAACATCAGTCTTTACCCTAGGTTGACAACCCAAAGTCACGAGGCCTGAACATGGGACCTGGCCAACATAGTTTTGAGCCAATCAGAGTACACTGTGCAGTAATGTAGCATAGTTTTTGCATGTACAGTGCTCCACCCCCCCCCCCCCCTCCTGAGGAGAGGCCACACCCTCTACAAAGGCCACTTCTGAACACAAGTATGGCACCCGCATTGCATTTTACCCCTCAAGAGGCCATCCCTCTCATAAGGCCACTTTTCCAATGCAATTGGGGCCTTGTAAGAGGGGAACCACCGTAGGTCATTTTAAAGTCACTCAAAATTTCTTAAAAATGGGCAACCCCAGTATCAAGAAGTATCACACATGAGGCACATGGGCCTACTCCTCTGCTGACTTGAAATGTACTATAATAATATAAAAAATTGAAATAAAACAAGAGCAAGTTGGGCAAATGGACGCATTCTGAGTGAAATACAACTGCAAGTATATGCAGAGAAAATTAAGTATTTACTTTTACACATTACATTTTGACTCCTAACTTCCAAACTGACATATGACCTGTCACCTTCAATGGGTTTGCCCCCCCCCCCTTCCCCCCTCTGGCCCCTAAAAAAATAAATTGAAAAAAAAAAAAAAATTCTGGCACCTCCAAAAATTGTTGGTCATCTCAAGTATGGGAGAGTTACCCATTACATCTTTGGTCCGAGCTTTCCAAATCACCAAATTTCAAAGACACCGAGTCGATTAATCAATGTGGTGTCAAAGATCGTCAGGCTGACAGGCACAAAAACAACAACAAATACTTCAGCGCCCTCCATCGAGTGCAGGAAGACTGGTTCCCAATGTGAATGTATAAGCCAGAGTAGCGAATCGCAAGGAGCCAGGCTATTTTACTTCCCGCCATGCATTGTTAATTTCCGGTTTGACGTCATGAGTTCAGGAAAGTTTGCCATTTAAACTTGGGAATTTACATGTGTATCCAAAAAATAGACATCATCTCTTTTGCAGTGGTCCCCTGCATAAGGCCCCTCACCAGAGGCCACTCCTCTTGAAAAGTCACTATTTTATATGCAGAAAGTGTAACATTTTATTATATACATACCCCCTGTAGAAGGGGCCAACCTTCTTATAAGGCCACTTTTAGGCTACATTTTGGGTGCCTTATAAGAGGGGAGCCACTGTATTTTATTGACAGATAATAGCAGTTTATGCCCCCTTAAATGCATTAAAACCCTGGAGCTCGGGGGGGGGGGGGGGTGTCTCTGCCCTCTCAACCCCCCACCTGGATCCACACCTGTATAATAGTTTTGGAGATCTTCAACTTTTTAATTTTTCAATGCCCCTAATAAGTACAATTTAAAATTCTACAACTTTCAGCAACTGTCCATTATATTGGTAGGTGTCACAAACCTATACATGCACACTGAAATTTTGTGTATATATGCAATAGTCTGGAAGATATGGCGCTTTACAAATTTTAATTACCCCTAATTTGCATAAACACCATGACTATTCCAATTTCCAAACGATATGCACAATTTCACTGGTAAATGAGTCACCATGGTAAGTTTGGTGGTTTTCAGAGTAATAGTGTCTGAGAAAAACTCTGGACAAAAATGGTTGTAAAGACAGGAATGAAAGAAAGAATTAGAGACATAGATTTGCTTCATAGCAAATCTGACTGGGTGCCTTCAAGGCCAGGATTATTTGCAATGCCGCATTTAATTTGCTGACAAGGACAGATTTGCAGACTTCAGACTAGGAAATTTTTGCAAGTTCTGGAATTAGTAATAGATTTCAATGGTATATTATATAATATGTTCACATGTCGTGTGTGCCAAATTTGCATAAATTTAAATCCTACAGCCTTGCTTCAAAGTTCAATGGATAGGGCTGTATCACAAACTTCTACATAGATGTTGGTTTGGCATCTCTACGAATAATAAATGTAGTTTAAAAGATATTAAAAATTTTAATTTTGTATGTGCCTTATTTGCATAAATCAAAATCCTTTAACTTTGTTTCACTGCTCAATGGATAGGAGCATATCAGTTCACAAACCAAAACATGAAAGTTGGTTTGGCATCTCCATCTATAATAATTTTGAAGATATACATGATTTAAATTTTGCATATGTGCCTAATCTGCATTAATTAAATTCTTCAACTTTGGTTCACAGCTCAATGGATAGGGCTTCCTCATAAACCTATGAATTGAAGTTGAATGGTATCTCCATCTGTAATACTTTGAAAGATATGAAGCTTTTAATATTTTAATTGTCCCTAATTTGCATCATTATAGATAATTCAATACCCAGGTGCAAAACTTCACTGGTAGATGAATCTATGTGCCACATAGGGTGACTGCAGGTGCATCGGTATCTATAATTCTGCATGGAAAAAACTGGTGCCATGAAAAGAAAGAAAAATTAATTCTTGGAGAAACAAAATGTCTGGGTTTACACCCAGACACAACAAGAGGCCCATGGGGCTAAAGCTCTTCTGACCACCATCAGCAAGAATCATTTCCTGATATATTCCCTCCATCAGTATGAAAAGTTAATCAAGGTCACCCATATTATGCTATGTTAATCTTCCACTTGATCCACATTTCTGGTACATTTGGTAGCATTCACCTTGTTCTTTATCAAGATATTAGTTAAAAATGACCTTTTCTTAAGTGCTTAGGGATGGTTCAACATTATCATCATTTTTGAATGAGTACTTAGGGTACTAAATTTCATGACCCCCCTCCCTCCCCCCAAATTAGTACTTTAAAAATGATGATTTCCCCCCCCCCCCAAATCATAGCAAAATTGCACAAAACAGGCCAAAAATTGACCATCATTTTCCATATCCTGTGAAAGTGTACAGACCCATTTAACCCCCTCCTTCCTTGCATACTGTAAGTACTAATTAAAAAATGATGAAAATGTTGAACCATCCCTTAATGATCTCAATAAACAGGTCGAGGTCACACAATCATCGGATCACAGTGACCCCCAAAACACCAAGTTAAGTTATATACAATGTTCTCAAGTGCAATTTGATCTGGAAGCTGAATTCTCTTTGCCATTGCTGTCCAAAATCACCTCTTCCAACTTTGAAGGTGTAGTGACCTAACAAAAATATGTCAAGGTCACTAATTAAGATTAGTGACCTTGACATATTTTTGTAATATATAATATAATAGCATTGGGCATGATCCGTAATTCCTGTAAATTTGGCATGTCTAATTCAATTATTTTTTCAAGATATAGAATTTTGTATCTTTCAAGACATTTTACTCATAATTTCCACTAAAAATATAGGTGGGGCCACTACTATCATATGCAACCGAGATTTTGACCTCTTCTACAATCCCACTAGATTTTATGAAGATGTATAAAAAATTCAGTATGTTACAGAGGTCACAAGATTTTCAAATTCTGACCCAGATATTACATAATGCTGTAAGTAAAGCCACTGATATGGAACTTGACCTTGATTTTCATACATTTAAAAAGTCTTCAAAGTTACATGGGGCTGGTAACCTGAAAACTGTGGGCTGTACCAAGCAAAAAGATTACTGATGGACAGACAAAGAGACATGACTTATCAGCAAATACATGAGCTCTACAACCTTTGGTCAGCAGAGCTAACACACCCTGAACATGGTACCTAACTAACACAGGCCTTCCCCTGTTACTCGCCAATGTAGCAAAATGCTATGAAAATACCACTTTGGCTATAATTTTTTACAATTGGCTAATGGTTAACAAATAGGAGTGTCCCAAACATTGTATTATGCACACAAATTTGGCTACAAAATTAAAATTTCCAGGGGAAACCCTGCTAACACAATTCTGAACCTTTTTCATTTCTTTTCCAGTTTGACAATGTTGTTTTTTTCAGCCCTGCACTCATGGTCTTCAGTAAGCTGTGCTGCTTACTATAAAGTTCTTCAGATGTACCAATCAGAGAATGGGGGCTGTTGTACTCATGAATGCACATGGCCCGATGACATGGGCTCTTGCACTAAGCTAGAATAGTTTTTTCTTTCATTCATACATGAAGATCAAATATACTGTATTTTATATCTGGTTTGATACAAAGGATTAGTATTAGCCATTCTTTAGGTTACTTACTAACAACATGTGCCGAGCACTTATATCTGTTTCTCCCTCAGTAAGCATCATGAAACAACTGTGATTGTTTTGGGAATTTCCATTTTCATCCAGGAAGTTGTGACTACACTGTTCTGCAATCTGTACACACTAACATGTCTGTTAAACCAAAAATTACAGCATTGAAAACCATGTCAAAATTCTTCTTGTAATTAACAACTGCTCAGAGTATGAATTATTTAAAGTATGTAATTACTAATGCCACAATTTGTATTATTAGCATTCTGCCATTTATCTTAATCAGCAGTTGATACCAGAGGCTTGGTTGCCACGGGAATACAACCCATGGCCTTGATACATGCACTTTAATTACACTTAGACAACAAATGCATAAATTGAGTCTGAATTGGTTATTATTAAAAAAATAAAAGACAGACAGACAGAAAACAAGCAAACAAACAAACGTAATTTGTTTCATTTTTGATAATTAACATTACATATTCACATTTTAAAGCATCTGGAAGGGGAGGAAGGTTCATCTGCATGTAAAAAGTGGCATCCACGTCAGTCAGGCCAAGTGGAAAGCCAAATGAGGTCCCTTCATGAATGGAATTGTCACGCAGTGACACAAGAATGGGCGGAATGTTAGAGTCTGCCTTTTGAGTGGCTGCATGAAACTGCCTGTGTTGTGTGCACCAGAATTCACTCAACTTGACTCCAGGCTATTCCTGATGGATTGGATGTGTATGAAAGTACAAAAGTTTTCATTTTATGTTTGTTTGGTTGTATGTGTGTGTGGATCTGATTTGCCAAGCCATGCGTCTTTGCGAGTTGATTGTCAGCGCGGGCACTTCTATGACCTGTGGCCTCGAAATACTCATGTGCATTGCCAATGGTTGCACACATTCTGTCAAGAAGGGGGTGTGGTGCAAATTGGCACACACATGTATTTTTGAGGTCACGCTCATCGAACCTGTAAATCTCAAACTTGTACAACTAGGAAGCTTTCTCAAACTGCTTAGCTACTAAATTGGATGGCCTTTATTTAGGCCACAAATGCACTAAACCTGGCAATTGGTATGTAATTTGAGCTGAAACATCCGATAAAACTGGTCCCCTAAATTGTTGCACGCAACGCATAAGAGTTAGACACATGCTGACATGGGGATATTCAAATGGTTTCTCTGATAACTACGTTTTCAAAACGGGGTTTTCCCAGAAGTCGTTTGTGTGACAATGTATTAATAGAACAGTACCTTTTTCTCTTCTAGTTTTCTTCCTTGTGGGTCCTCTTCGGGGCTTGACACACTGCCCCTAGAATCCCCGTTTTGTTTCACCATTTCCGACCCGGTTGATGGATCCAGCACAGCGGAAGGAGTTTCAGTAACTACTCCATGTCCATTTACGCTAACTTGATGTGAAGCGATTTCTGTACCAGGTTCATCCTGCATACGTCAAAATGCACATAATTCAGTCAACAAACAGACAGATATGTTTAATTTTCTTCCATACTGAAACATTTTGTTGTTTCATTGGATACTCATAAGGCAAATTAGGCATATTCACAATAGGGACAGGATCATCTGTTTTGAAAAGAACTCAGCCATTTTGAACTCGACAGCGACAGACCCTCTGTCGGTCGTGCCCGCTTATCTACTATTTCGAGCGAGATCTCCGGCGCCGACTGACTCCAAATTCTCAGAAATTACAGTGATTCACTCACATTAGCTTTGAATACTGGAATCAAAGGTACAAACCTCCATATTTCTCCCCGCAACTTCACTCGGACACTGCATACTAACGTTAGATTCTTGCAAGTGGAAAAGGTGGGCCACAGTGCACTATCCTATGTGTCAATTCGTATCCCGGTGCAAACCGATCACCGATTGGCAAACAGAACGTAAACACAAACTGCACGTGTCTCAAGCTTTGACCTAGATTTTAAAAACACAGTCCTCTAAATATCTTTAAATTTCCGCTAAAATCTATATCTACAATTATGATAAAATACGTATAAATGTACAATATAGTAAAACTAGGCTACTCGATATAGGGTGAAGATAATTAGGTAATTCTATATGCATGCTGACAATTTGATTTATGTTCAGGATGGGAGTAGGAGGCGTGGCCATATCGGCCAAGTGCTCCTGAAATTGGGTCTCCTCTGCGGCCGGCCATCTGTCATTGCCAACACAAATAATTTGCGTTTATTAAGACAGTGATCGCTTGAAATAGATATACTTCAATACGTTTTTGTTTATGAATTCAAACCGATGCAGCTTACAATGTTATTGGAGCAAGATCGAAGAAAAAACGCTTCACATTGGGTTTACTTTCTTTCGGCGTAAGACTATAATGTTTGAACTGGTTGTAACAGAAACGGGTCATATTTCAGATAACCAATCAGAGAGCAGCAACAAAGTGCACGTAAAGCATGCAGTCATGTGTGACCCGGCCACATGTGTGTTCTTGTTGATGAAATTCAGATGGCTCCAGGCGCAATGCCTGGCCTCAAGTAGTAGAATTAGGCCACCGTTGCCTGCTTGTCTTGATTTCTAACACTTCATTGCGAATTCGAAAGAAATACGAGTTTACATGGATAGCCAAGATGAGTCTTGCCGAGTTGCTTAGCGTCAAGGACACAGTACTCACACATAGCTCACGCCCAACGATGGCAACATGCAGAGGTCGTTCATTCATAAATGAATGTATCTAGGCCAATGCATAAGTAATTCTTTCTTTCTTTCTTTCTTTCTTTCTTTCTTTCTTTCTTTCTTTCTTTCTTTCTTTCTTTCTTTCTTTCTTTCGTTCGTTCGTTCGTTCGTTCGTTTGTGCGACCTAAATTTTGATTGTGACTTTTTAAAGTCGCTGCGTCTATAGATCCCAAATTTGTTGTGGTCAAAACCTTATCACTGAAATTGATCCTCTGATTTGGAATAACTAACCTTCTCAAACTATGCAAATCACACATAATTAATTTTTTAATGTCAAATATCTTCAAAAGTATTGTAAATACAGGTGTCAATTCAACTTCTATTAGTTGGTTTGTGCTTTCAGCACAACCAATGAAATGAAAATGAAAGTTGCAACACTCAAAAAAATACAGACACACATGTATATATATATATATATATATATATATATATATATATATATATATATATATATATATATATATATATATATATATATATACCTATATATATATATGTGTGTGTGTGTGTGTGTGTGTGTGTGTGTATGTGTGTGTGAATCTCAACTGACTTGTCAGCCTGCCATAACCCCATAAGTTTAACTTACGGTATGTTGTCGCATCCGGTTGTACATTAACAGTTCATACGTCCCAGCTTCTCAAAACCGCTGACTGGATCCTCTTCAAACTTGGTGGGGATGTAAGTTGAGTGGAGTCTGGACTCATTTATACCACCATTGTAATAATAGCATGCATAATTTCGCTGTCAAAAAGATGTTTTGAAGATACAAATACAGTATGTATTGATTTTGAAATTACAGGAAGGTCATTTCTGACAGCTTTTATACAATCCACTTTAAATAAATTGAAATTAATAATTCTATTCGTAACTTTAATACCTTTTAAGCACAGAAGTCTGACTTAAATTATACACACATTTTGTACTTGTGCTTACATCTTTCCTATGTATACAGGCATGCAGTAAATGCTGTGTGCTCTGACGTTACATTTGATCATAGCAGTGTACCGTCTGATGTACTGTTTTACACATAAGCGAGATGTTTAAGTTACAAAAATGTCATCTTGACCTGTTGTATTATAATCATATGCGAATAAACTTAGAAACGAAGATATGTCTGTGAAATATGCTGGTATTTTTTCGTCATGTTTTTTAAACTGAGTGACATTTTGTGAGCTGTAGCTTACACATGTTTCCTGGTTTGATTAATATAAATTGTGTAATGATTGTTTCTACATGGACATGGACATTGACATTACTTTTACTTATCATACGAACTCTTCATTTTTTAATGGTGCAAAGTCTGCATAATTTATGCCAATGCGCCAGAAGGCAGTAATTAAAATGAGGTTATATTGATGAGTTACACGTTATAGGATTTCCTCTGGAATTACACATTTTTAGTTTGCTTATAATGCCCTCTCTTTGGGAATTTTTTTAAAACAAATTTTGTAGATGTTTACTCCAACTCACATGTTTGTGTAAATTTAGGATCAGAATTTAGACTAATTGAATCAATTATTTTTTACTGAATCTGTTTCCAAAGAGGGGATTAAATTCTTTAACAACTTTGGAAACACTATAATTTTGGTCCTGCTTGTGTTCAGACAACATGACGACGTTTTTTTCAGATGTATACTAACTAAGTCTAGCTCTGTGTTTATATTTTGGCAAATATCCCTTGAATTTTCACAAGTATTTACGGACCTACATAAAGTAGCATCATCTGCATGAATATTTTTTAAAAAATTGCAGCTGATTTAGTATGAGTGTCTAGCAAGTTTGTTCGACAGATAAAACTAAATAGATCCTTTATTTATTTGTTTATTTATTTATTTATTTATTTATTTATTTATTTATTTATTTATTTATTTATTTGTTTGTTTGTTTGTTTGTTTGTTTGTTTGTTTGTTTATTTATATTTGTATTTATTTGTTTATTTATTTATTTATTTGTTTATTTTTATTTATTTATTTATTTATTTATTTATTTATTTATTTATTTATTTATTTATTTATTTATCTATTTATTTATTTTAGGAGGAAATGTTTTACAATCTTTTCTCTCGGCTGCTTGCCCATTTGCTGCAAAATTGCATGAGAAGCTTCAGGATACATTTGGACTTTCAATTTGTTCAATAGGAGATGTTTCTGATTTTTAAAGGGTGTGTGTGACTCTGTGTGTGTGTGTGTGTGTGTGTGTGTGTGTGTGTGTGTGTTGTAATATTCAACTTGCTGGATCCTCATTTAATTCAATGGGAATGGTCTCGATTTCCTCTGTACCAAGTTCGCTGACCAGGTGACGTTGCTGTTATTCTTACTTTTGAACCATTTTTTAAAATTACGTAATGATGAGTAATTTTGCTTGGACAGTGTATGAATACTAAAGAAATACACGTGTATGAAGTTTCTCCGGAATTGTTTACCGGGTCGTCTTCATACTTGGTGAGGATGAAACTTGGAAAATCTTCAAAATGATTAATTCTTTTCAAAAATCATCAGCCAGATTCTCTTCAAACTTAGCGTGGGTATACTTTGGGTCGGTCTTTACTTTAGACTCCGACGTTGTTAATCAATCAATTATGAGACTGAAAAACGGTAAAGCAGCGGGAATAGATGGAGTGTGTAATGAATTTCTGAAACATGGTGGAAATACTATGGTTTTATCACTGGTCAAGATATTCAAATTATACAAATTGTTGGGGGAATACCTCGATATTGGTTTAAAGGTCTGGTTAAGCCCCTGCTTAAAGATGGCAAAACTACTAATCTAAATAATTATCGTGGCATTACTCTTACCTCAAATGTATATAAAGTATTTGTTTCAATCACGGAGAAGCAGTTCATGCATTTTTTGAAGGGCATAATTCATCTGGGAGAATATCATGGTGCATATCGCAAAGGTGGGAAACTAGACGACCATTACTTTACTCTAAAGGGTTTATGTATCCTCAGGAAAGCAAGTAATGACAAGACCTGGCTTGCATTTTTAGATATTCGGAAGGCTTTTGATACGTTGAATAGGGATCAGCATTTTCTGTCTCTGTGGAACTGTGGCATCCAGGGCAAAGCATGGAGGCTCCTCAAGGGACTATACAGCAGAGTTGAAAATAAAGTAATTTTTGGACCTATTGAGAGCGAATGGTTTCAAACAGTTAATGCGGATAATTTTAGACAAGCAAAGAATTAAATATTTTCATCATTTAAAATATGAATTAGATACTTCCCGTCTATGTAAAAGGGTGTTTTTAAACATGGAACAAGATTTCGTGGATAATAAGCGAAGTGGTTGGCCGTACGTCAAGGAGATGTATTCGACCTGACAGAGGTAGGCCTGGATAGCGCTAAAGATAATCACGTGCCGAATTTGTCCCGAGTCTATCAGAGACTAAGACTGAGTCTATTTCAACAAGAATTCTTTCAGGGTATTAAGAATAAGCGCACCCTGTCACTCTATAAATATCTCAAGAATTCCACCACCCAGGAGAAATTTACTTATCATGAATATTCCCGAGGGAACAAGATTGAAATTCAAAGCTAGAACGTGTTGTTTAGGTTTGCAGAGTGACTGGATGCGATGGGGCATATCTAACGATGACATCTGTAAGCTATGCTGCAATGGTAAAGAAAGCCTGCAACATTTCCACATGCCCAGTCTTAAATATCTCTCTCTCTCTCTCTCTCTCTCTCTCTCTCTCTCTCTCTCTCTCTCTCTCTCTCTCTCTCTCTCTCTCTCTCTCTCTCTCTCTCTCTCTCTCTCTCTCTCTCTCTCTCTCTCTCTCTTGATAATGCCACTAGTTTGGTTTAGATCAAAGAGCCACCAAATATTGGTACATTTTAGGTTGTGGGGTTGTATTGCGAAAGTGTGCATAGCGCTCACGTATACTCTGGTCATCTGAAAATATGTATGGTAGGCCTGTCCAGCTGTGATTGATTCTAAAATCTTCATTTGGTGAAAAATCACAACCAGATGCAGCTTATTTAGGCCTAATCCCTATCTTCAGTAAGGACTTCAGAAAAATTATCTTTTCCTTATCTGGCGAAGTGAAGCCATCGCTGATTTTTAAAAAATGTGCTGATTAAGTCCATACACCTGGGTGACATTACAGTTGATTCTATCAGAAAGGGTATAGCCTGCAGGCCCTTATCGACACTCACAGTGGCTTCAATTCAAATTGAGGCGGTCTTATACGTGTTATGCAGCAACAAAGCAACATGCAATTTTGAAGGAAAATAATCAGTACAGGGGTGTGTTCAGTATATCATAACGCTTGCGAGTGCTTGCCGTTAAACAAAGAAAAAATGCAGAACGTTTGCGAACGATTTGTCAACTGAACGTAAGGCAGCTGCACTCTGGCTTCTGCTGTACGACCCCCAAATCGCGACGCCAAGCGGTAAGCGAAGGAACAAGATTTCATCACTATGAGTATTGACTCGTTTGTCGGCGAGATGTCACTGCGATAGCAAAATTTTCCGTTGTGCATCCTGGGCCTTTTTTCGTATTTTTTTCGGTCGCGCGGAGAAATGCTAAACTATTTGGCATTAAACACTTAAGAGCCATTTAAGAGTCAGGCTTTTTACTATGCCTTGTGATACTTCATGTTCAAGATTTTTTTTCTTCAAAATTACAAGGACGGAATAGTAATGTTTTGAGCTTTTGGATCGACTGTCAGCATTCACAATAAATGCCGATACAAAACTTGCCTGTCAATCACGCCCTCTCGGGGCCAAATGTAGTACAATTTAAAACAGGAGACCTATTCCACGATGTCACCAGATATAAATATTGTATGCACACAGTTTTTGTGTCAGAGATCATCAAACTTCTACGGTAACCAGAAGAACCTCTGCACAACAAAACCCCAGTCTTATTTGTTTGTTTGTTTGTTTATTTATTTATTTATTTATTTATTTATTTTTTATTTATCTTTTTGGTTAACTCTGTATTCGTTTGATGCTGGTGCTGAAGATAGAAAATGTAAAGTTTCAGTGATCTTAGACCTGGACTTATGTTGACTCCTTCCGCTCGTGACAAAACTGCCAATAAATGAATGAGAAACTGGGCAATTGTGTTAAGTAACTCAGTACACCATATTTGTTTTATCACACATAAAAGAGCCAGATCACACATTTTCTAAAGATTGGTATGTGTGTGTGTATATATATATATATATATATATATATATATATATATATATATATATATATATATATATATATATATATATATATATATATATATATATATATATATATATATATATATATATATATATATATAAAGGAATAGGTCCTACAACCTGTTTGTGGGTCATGCCCATTGTCTGCGGGTCAATTGTACTCCTCAAACCGGACTATGGGCAGTATATACCAAGTATAAATTACCACAGTTTCTGGGCATTTATAGCTTCCCATAATATCTGGGCAGATTTTGCTAATTTGTACATGTCTGAAACCCCCTAGGTAGCACATTGAATTAAAGGCAAACATGGTTTATGGGCATTTTTCAACTGCCCATAAACAGAACAATTGCATGCCCACCATGCGGTCTGAGGATCACAATTCTGCCCATAAACCACCCAAGACATATCTATCTATCTATCTATCTATCTATCTATCTATCTATCTATCTATCTATCTATCTATCTATCTATCTATATATATATATATATATATATATATATATATATATATATATATATATATATATATATATACATACACACATTTGGCTTCCATTACAAAGTGTTTAATGGCCTTGAAAACTGAGTTAATGTCACCCAAAATTTCATATATTTTTTTTTACAATTCCATCTACCAAATACGCAAGGCACATTGATGGGAAAAATCAAATTGCTTAGGTGACAGGGGGCATAACTTAGGCCTACACGTACAAAATCTCTATTATCATTGACACACAAACACAACTGCAGCCACACATTTGTACAAAGTGTTTGGTCTCTCGTGTGGTCTGACATTCTGATATTGCAAACTAGGTAACATTTTGAGGCGCCCCTTATGAGTGGAGTAAGTGGCTTGAATATTTAAGGTTGTAAAGGTAATATATTGCCTTTGTATGCATGTTGCATCTCAGTGTACCATCTTTCTTTCATCATTCGTGAAAGAGCCAGAGCACACAATTTTCAAAGATTGATAAATACTTGTACTGAATTAAGTGTTCTGTACAAAGTGCTGAATGCTCGTGAAAAATGGATCAAGGTCATCCAAACTTTCACATAATGTCGATACCATGACGCTTTTTCTGCTTTTTCAGATAATGAATATCTTTGAAGGCAAAATAGGCCTAGATACATGTAATAATTCAACTTCCACATTTTGCATGACCACAATCCATAGCCCATCTAACGCATATTGAATAAACGTTTCAGTATTTTCTATTATGGTAATTAGAGGGATTTTGAATCGTATATCATCAAAATTTTTACAACTTTGATACTTACAAATGGCACTATAACATCTTTTGAATGCCATAGACCATTTCTGACCTAATGAATATTGAGCAAGACTTGTTGCATTTGAAATTGCTATTTTTTAGGCTACGAAATTTTCAATGTTTAATATAATCAAGTGTATGGTAGAGGACAATATCATTCCAACCTACAACTAGAACACTTTGTGAACACACAGACATATTTTCAACCAAGAAAATGCTCATTTCTGGCAAATTTTCTCTTTTTCAAAAATATTTTGTTTCTAATTTTCTCTTTTACTTTTAAGATATGATCTAAATGGAATATATTCTACTATAAATTAAATCCTATATATGATTTAATGGGAGACCTGTTTATAGAATATGTTGTCAACGGCTGCGACATGTATCCAATTATATTTCCTAGGTTAATTGAAAATATAAGTAATAATGCTCTGGTCTCTCTGAATCCCAGAGAGAAAGAAAGAAAGAAAGAAAGAAAGAAAGAAAGATGCCAGCCGATGGCTTCAGTTTTAGACGACTAGCTGCTGGCTGACAAACGGCTATAACCAAAAAGAGACGACGTAGTTGACTTGCAGCGTTGTTCTTCCTAAGTAAAAGCGAAGTGCACTGGAGTTCTGTGGGTTGAAGTATTTATTCATTAATTACACATCGCCTCAAGATGGTAGGGCGTACAGCTGCAAACGACTATCATGCAATGCTGTATGCATGCGCAAGCACATGAAAATATTGGAGTCATCAATGTGGCCTTTCATGATTGAAGACATTATAAAGTCAAGGTCTATGTGCCATGGAATATACAATATTTCCATGGTTGGTCGGTGAGATGTATAAAGCCATTCATGTTCTCTTCCAATATTGTTATATATATATATATATATATATATATATATATATATATATATATATATATATATATATATATACATATATATATATACATATACATATACATATACACATACATAAATATATTTTACTGCAATATGTTCACAATTAAATTTTCTGTAAAGTTGTGGGTTCTTAAACACAATTTAATTTTTAAGATCCAAAAAATTTGTGCAGATATCCCCTTGGTTCTTAATTAATTAAGCTGGAGCATACTGCCGTTTAATTTCATATCCTTAAGTAACAGTATAAGTTTTACTCGGGAATGAAACATTAACTCATCAATTATTGTCCATGCTAATTTCAACTGATGCAATTCCAACTTCTATCCATAGGTTTGTGACGTAGGCGCATCAGATGAAATATAAACCAAATCAAAGTTTTCAAATTTATGCCAATTTGGAGCAACAAAAAGTATTATAGGTAGATATACCATTCCAACTTCCAACCGTAGGTTTGTGATGAAGACGCATCAAGAGAACAATACGTCAAAGTTATAATGTCTAAAATTATGCTGATCAGGTAAATTTTAAAATTTTGATGTTCAATGTGTTTAAACTATGTGGACCTGTCATTTTAATTTTTGCATGTATATCGCCTCAGGAATCACGAATCAGGAATCATTTAATTCTGTCCATACATACAAATTTACATTACAATATCATTTGTAGTTGTATAAAAAGTACATACTGACCTGGGAGACTTGCACTAAGGTCATGTCTGACCGCTATCATGCAACCCATCCTTAAAGTATCACAGTGTTGAATCAGTAACAGGTAACATTTGAAGAATACATCAATAACAGTTAAAATGTGTTTAAATTGCAATTACAATATATTCGAACCAGGGTACTTAAAAGGGTATAAAAAGAAAAAAAATAGATGAATTACCAGTTTCGCATATACAACAATTCTATATAACATGCTATTTCATACTTGTCTATGAAATATCTTTTCACACAGACTGTAAAACCTTGGATGCTATGTGTGTTTACTTTGTTGTCTTTCATTACTGCTGGTATGTCGCTCAAAATATGGCCCAGTTGTTGCCTAATGCAATCTTGTATGTACGCACAAGAAGTGCGAATTTTGAAAAAGTTGTTTCTGTATCTTTTGTTATAGTCATGTATGACGGAGCTTGAAAATATGGGCAAGTTCTGGAAATATGCAGGCAATTTGTCATTTTTAAGTCTGTAATAAAATTTTAAAACCTGCAGTTTATATATATCTTGCAGTTTTAGTAACTTCAATTGTTTTTATATAGGTTCTGTGTGGGCATTGAAGTTTTTATTGCTTATTATGCGAATTGATCGTTTTTAAATAGTGAAAGGTCTGTCTGGTTTATGTCCCCATGCAAGAAGGCAGTAGTTAAAATGTGATAAAATTATGTATTATATAGGATTAAAAGGATTTTCATCGGAAGGATATTTTCAAGTTTATTCAAAATGTCTGTTCTCTGCGATGCTTTGACACATATCTTCTGCATATGGTTATCCCAGCTTATATATGTTTGTCTAAAGTAAGACCCAAGAAGTTAAATTCATCCACGCAGTTAATTTTTACTGTATCAATTTCAAGAGTCGGAATTGCCACTTTTTTAACGGCTTGTAGAATGATATAAATTTTGTTTTCTTTACATTGAAAGACAACTTATTTACCTCTAGCCATGCACATACTTTATTTAACTCTGCATTTATTATTTGAGAAATGATATTATTTGGATCTTGATTTTTAATTTTTTTACAGCACTACATAATGTGGTATCGTCTGCATAGATTATAAATTTAAATATATTTGAAGCAGATTTAATATCATTAATGTAAGAATACTGACAAAGGCATACCTACAGAATTATGAACAGTAGTTCCAGTCTTTTTAAATTAAGTTGATGCAGAAATTAAAAATTTAAATTCCTTTACACACAGCAGCTGCAACACTAATAGATACAAATTTTTGTTCATATGGTGATTTTAATACATTACCATAGTTAACGGGCACAATTTGCAAGTAATTCTTCCTTGTGGACAGATATCCTGTGAATCATATCTTCTTTTTGGGTGACATTTTTTTTTCGTTCAATTCAAATTTAAATTCATATGATTTTTGTATATGCGAATACAATTGTCGATTGATTGATGCATTTCATCATTTCATAGCCTTGTAGCCCTATGACCTGTGTAAACATAGGCCTATACATAGACCTACTTTTTTTTTTTTTTTTTTTAAAGCATGATTATTTGTATAATGAATCTATATGTATCAGCCAGTTTATTAAAAACTATTTGGTGTCACAATATCAGCATTATTATTGTAGATTGTTATTGTTGTTACGACAAATGAATAAATGCATGAAGAAGAAGTATGTAACAAACATTGACATGCTCTGGTCATGGAGATAACACCTCCATTATGATACTGAGTGGCAGGCACCTAGGCCTACACTACACTACAGTATATTGTGTGTGGGTGGGTGAGGGTGAGAGTGATTACTTTTTGTTTCATATTTTTCCTGTTCAAAATTTTAATAAAATATGGCGTAGAAATTTAATTGAATACCTGTTTTATTTGAAAGAACATGATTAAATATTGACAAGAAGTGTCTATAGAACTAAATAAATAGTCAAGAGGGTGTTGTTGATTTTGCAATGTCGTGCTTGAACACACCACCAGTGCTCAGTTTGTCGCCACAGGTATTCGATCATTCACTTCGCTTAACGATCTTCAGTAGACGAGGTGGCCGAGTGGTTAAGGCGATGGACTGCTAATCCATTGGGCTCTGCCCGCGTGGGTTCGAATCCCATCCTCGTCGAGACATTTGGGGATGTAGCTCAGTGGTAGAGCGTTCGCTTTGCATGTGAAAGGCCCGGGGTTCGATCCCCCGCATCTCCATACTTTTCTTTTTTTTCTTTTTTTTCTTTCATTTTTAAAAAACTTCATATTTGTAACCACAAAAGTTGGAATATATTTTTCTATATTTCGACTTCATATTTGCAACCACAAAAGTCGGACTATAGAAAATATATGAATATGGAAAACACCAACATTATATGCAATTGTAACCACAAAAGTCGGAATATAGTTTTCTGTATTTCGACTTCATATTTACAACCACAAAAGTCGGAATATAGAAAATATATTCCGACTTTTTGTGGTTACAAATATGAAGTTGCTATTCTAAAAAAAAACTACAAACGTCACTGTGTGACAATAGAACACAATAGAATAAAAGCACTCAGAAACTGGATATTTACAAACAATTAAAACATCATCAGCAAAAACAAAAAAAACAAAAAACAAAAAAAAACAAACAAAAATCAAAAAAAAAACAAAAAAAAACAAAAAACAAAAAAAAAACAAATAAAAAAAAACAAAAACAAAAAAAACCAAGAAAAAAAAAAAAACCCCAAAAAACAAACAAACAAAACAAAACAAAAAACACCCCCGCGTTTTCCTCATACACTAACAAGTAAGATAATTAAAAAAACATCAACATTATATGCATAATTTAGATATTAAGTGAGTGCACATAAAAGAAAAATAAAACAATAAATGAACAAATGATTTAGTATAAAGTGACATACTACTGCTACTATTACAATTACTACTACTACCACTTCTGTTGATAATGAAATAGCGACGACAGTAGACGAATATAGAAACAAACAAATGAAATAAGTGCAACAAAGTTAGAAAAATACATCAAATAAAAGGCCATGGGGAGGGGGGAGGGACAAAAACAAAACGCGTTTTCCTCATCTTCCCGTTTCAGCTTGTTTTATTCGAACGAAGCGGACAAATCCCTCTGTCAATCCCTGTCGTTGTCTATTTATGTCATACGTGGGGCAAACGGAACGCCAGAAGGCAAGGTGCCATGTTCTTCATAGGGAGAAATGAATTGCGCCACTGTGATGGGCATTGCATCAAGAAGCTCACCAAAAATACAGTGGGCCACACATGTCGTGGGACTGACCTCAATAAAGAAATTAGAGAAGCTTTGAGAAGATTTGCTTCAAAGCAAATCTGTCTGTGTGCCAAAACAAAACCACCTTTTGTTTGTGGTTTCTTCTTATGTTGACACCTATGCGCTTCCGTACGAAGTAGCCATAATACAGAGTTTGGGTTTGCTTGGAAGGCAAAATAGGATCATGTGCTGAAAAACATATAACCTAAATGTTCTCAGTGCAATAACCAAAAACATCATAACCCTCCCCCCCCCGACAGAAAGTCTCGATTTTTCTTCTTAAAGTTAGAAAGAGGTGAGGAGAAGGCCACATTAGTCTTTTGGCTACCTCACGCTGGTGAAAGTCAGCCTGCAACATGCCTATGATTCTGGCCCCTGAGAGCTGCGAGTAATCCGAACGCCAAGGCAAAAATAATATGTCTGGGTTGGCACCCAGACATAATTAATAGGTCGCATGTAAGAAAACACCTTTTTATGTCTGGGTGCCAACCCAGATATATTGTTCTTTCTTTCTTTCTTTCTTTCTTTCTTTCTTTCTTTCTTTCTTTCTTTCTTTCTTTCTTTCTTTCTTTCTTTCTTTCTTTCTTTCTTTCTTTCTTTCTTTCTTTCTTTCTTACTTTCTTCCGCCAAATTTGTCTGGAGCTTCTCTGTGACACCGTGCAAGCTACACTGTTTCAACTTGGCATGGTAATACACCTAGTAGGTAAGTTGTCTCTCTGATTTTGAATAGTCATGACGTTCAAAAATATTCTAATTATGGGTAATTAAAATTTTAAAAGCTCCATATCTTCAAATTATTATAGATAGATACAAAATTCAAAGTTCAGCATATAGGTTTGTGACATCTGCCAATCTAATGAACGGTAAACAAAAGTTGTAAAATTTAAAATTTTGCTAATTAAGGCACTTTGAAAACTTTAATCTTGAATATCTTCAAAACAATAAAAGATAGAGATGCCATTCAAAATTCAGTATATAGGTTTGTGATAGAGGTGCATCCAATGAACCATGAACCAAACTTGTAGGATTTGAATTTATGCATGTTAGATGATTACCTAAAATTTAAATCTTGAATATCTTCAAAAATATTATAAATAGAGATGCGATTTTAACTTCCACATATAGGTTTCTTTTATAGGCGCATCCATTGAGTCATGGACAAAATTGTAGGATTTGAATTTATGCAAATTAGGTAAATACACAAAATTTAAATCTTGAATAACTTCAAAATTATGATAGAGCTGCCATTCCAACTTCAATACATAGGTTTTTATGCTATAGGCGCATCCAATGAACCATAAGCCAAAGTTGTAACATTTAATTTTTTACAAATTAGGAAAATACACAGAATTTCAATTTTGAATATTTTCAAAACTATTAAAAAAGTTTCAGTCTTCAATATCTTCAACACTATTATAGACATAGATGCCATTGCAACTTCGATACATAGGACTGTCCCATAGGTGCATCCAATGAAAGATGAGCTGAAGTTCTAACATTTACATTTATGCAAATTAGGTTAATACCCAAAACTTAAATCTTGAATATCTTCAAAACTATTATATACAGTGACATGTTTTAAAAATGGCAAATATATGTTTCTTAGGATGGCCTATCACATAGACATATTGTTGAGCCTGTTACCATAAACATTATGCAAATTTGAGACACTGGACAATTCAAATCTTTCATATTATCTGGTCATGAGTGAGAGCATGGATGTATGAAGCTCCATGGTGACAGACAGATATTTTTACCCTCATAATGTCTGGTGAACTAATATAGATACAGACATGATTCTGAATGCTATTTCTACCTGTATCATTCTGCAACACTTTTCACCAACTTGGCCATACTGTTAACATGCCATCACACATTTGGAGCTTCTTTCTTTCTTTCTTTCTTTCTTTCTTTCTTTCTTTCTTTCTTTCTTTCTTTCTTTCTTTCTTTCTTTCTTTCTTTCTTTCTTTCTTTCTTTCTTTCTTTCTTTCTTTCTTTCTTTCTTTCTTTCTTTCTTTCTTTCTTTCTTTCTTTCTTTACCAGCAAACTTGTCCGACACTTTTCTCGGATACTATTATACATAGAAACTCCAAACTTGGCATGATTGTACCTCCATACAAGAAGATTGACCTTTTATACAGAGGAATGAGGATGTTAAAATTATGCAAAATTAGGTGCATTTGAAATTTTAAATCTTGAATATCTTCAAAAGTATAATAGATAGAGATGTCATTTCAATTTCTACGAAGGGGTTATTGACCAATGTGCATCCAGTGAATTTAAAACAAAAGTTGTAGCAGTTTAAATTATGTTAATTAGCAGCATTGTATATTTTAAAACTTGAATATCTTCAAAACTATTATAGATAGAGATGACATTTTAACTTCTATTAGGGTGTTGTTGACCATTGCGCATGTAATGAATCTACAACAAAAGTTGTAGCAATATAAATCATGCTAATTAGCAGTATTTTCGAAATTTTCAGTCTTGAATATCTTCAACACTATAATAGATAGAGATGTCATTCAAACTTGTACTAGTGGGTTGTTTACCATTGCGCACATAATAAATTAAAAATAAAAGTTGTGGCAATTTAAATTATGCTAAATAGCACCATTAGAAATTTTAAATCTTGAATAACTTCAAAGCTATAAAAGATAGAGATGCCATTCCAATTTCTACTCCTGTGTTATGGAATAGTTGTACATTGCCATACCAATATACTTTGAAGACACACACACACACACTGATTTGCTATACAGCAAATCATCTTTCCTAGTTTATACGTAGTATGCTTGGAGGTTTTATATGTAATGTGACGACATTGTACGAACGGTATAGTTTATGTCAATAAAGATCACTTCACTTAAAACACACCCAGCCCCATGCAATATGAATGATAAAATTGCCGAGGGCATTCGTTCTTTGGTAAAATGTGAGACATCTATTTAAAACCTGTTGTAATTTTAATAGGCCTTGACAAATATGGCCTCTCAGCACAAAAATCAGGACATGACCTTGACTTCTAATATCAAGAATAACGTTTCAAAATTTTGGCTTCTAATCATGATATTTTGCTAGAAAACGAATGTTTCCTCAGCAGCCACGAGAGTGTCATATTTGTAGTCTTCAATATGAAAATGAAGTCTGTCTCTGTTGTTGTCATTGGCATGTAACAGCGCGGTTGTTGGTAGGCATTTTTTTCATGACGTCGCTATCGCTATCGCTATCGCGACGTCATGAAAAATGTCTACCAACAACCGCGCTGTTACATGCAAATGACAACAACAGAGACAGACTACATTTTTTTATATTAATATTCATATTTACATTAATACTAGAATTAAATTTGTCATGAATATTTGTGCGTAAAAGTTTTGATAGCCACTGCGAAGGACCTTTTGTTTATCAGTGGGAGGAGCTATGGGTGTGGCCAGCCGCTTGTTACGTATCAAAGTAGGCACTGGCACGTGCCGTGCTCTACATGATGTTACCATCGACAGATGAAAACAAAATTTTTCCCTATTCTTTCAATGCTAACAAAAATTCCGAATGTAAATATATATTTGTGGGCAGTCCATAAGCCAATATGAATAATAACGGAAGGAAAACTGTGCATTGCAACCCGCCTTCTTGTCCATGAGCCAGACTGAAAATTGGTACCAGCTGAGGGCACCAAACGAAACCTTTATACCTGTGTTGGTACACCTTAGGGTATAACAAAAATGCATGATGGACTTTCCAGAAGCCCAGCTGGAGCCCGTTATTACAATTTTAAAATTTTATACCCAAACGGCCCAATAATGCTGTATAGGGTGAATCCTGTTTTGTTATAGTTGGCCACTACATTATAATTATACTTGAAATATACATATGATGTTTGTATCCAGTTAACAGCTGGCACAATGAACTTCATGCGACCTATAAATACTAAATGAGTCCACACGGGTAAGAAAAAAGCCATTATTATACCCACATTGATTGGATTTTTCGGGGGTGGGTGTGGGTGTGTGTGTGTGTGTGGGGGGGGGGGGGTGCTGCGCCCAGCTTGTAGATCAAGTATTACATTTCTGCAATCTCAATACCTCATGAATACATGGTCCAAATCTCTTGAAAAATTGTTCAAGCATGCCTCTGGGTAATCCTTTGATCCCTGGATTTTTTTTGTCCTTGACCCTATTTTGAAGGTCACATCCTTGTGGAGGATATAACTGTTAGGCCTGTTCATCCATTGTAAGGCACATATACATCCTGGTAAAATTTCACATTCTTTGCATGTATAATCACACTTTGCTTTATTTTTTTATTTGGAGGTGATTATATACTACATCACGATGATCAAATTTTGGTGGCCTTGACATTACTCTAAAGGTCACACACTTGTCGGTAGTTACATATAGGGTTTTTGTTACATAAAATTATGTGAAAGGAGACAAAATCCATTTTAAGCACAGTTATCCGCGGCATTTATTTCTATTCTTACCAGTCCTCTATTATGTATGGCGAGCTATATATAAATTATATTTATATATATATATATATATATATATATATATATATATATATATATATATATATATATATATATATATATATATATATATAAGAGTATAAAAGCATTTTTTGCATTTCAGACGCGACCGGTTTCAGCATTTTAATGCATTGTCAAGCTCCATAACGCATAGATGTTGAAATAATTTTCAGTCCAGCATAATCTTGACGTTATCGGTTGTTATAATGAAATCTATTAGCATAGAAGCATATAATGATGTTCTTTTATTACGTTACTGATTTGGACCTATTACATGACGTCATTGCCATATCAAATAATAATAAACGTCTCATAATGAAAATAGGTATAATTTGTCCCAGATTACCATAAATAATTAGTAAATAATTATTACACTATTCAGTCTAGGCTTTTATTTACGTTGGAATTTGAATTCGTTTTGCTCTCTTTTTATGTCAGATACATCCGATATATGGGACATACAAAGAAGTTAGGCACAAGATTAGAACAACTATCAATATGTTCACTGAGCTGGATTTACCGTGTCTCAGGCACCCGTGTTTGCTGTCTGTGTACAGTCATGCGCCTGCCTAGTTCGTTGCCTATAGATCCTGCATATACCTCATTGCATCCTCTACAGACAATCGCATAAATCAAATGTTTATCCAAACAGTCCATTTCTATTCTAATTTGAAAGTTTGGTAGCTTTCCTGTTGTGTCCAGCGAAATTGTGTCAGTAACTATCATGTTTATACAATTCTTACAACAAGGAAGACCACATTTTTTGCTCCCGCCTTGACTGTCCCTTGATTCAAAGTTTGCTCTCGTAAGAATTTGTTTTAAGTTACGAGGCTGTCTTTGGCTTGAAATAAAATTCAGATTTTTAAATATTTCTCCAAGTGAGGGATCCATTTCCAAGATTTTAATTTTTTCACGTACTTGTGGTATTATCACTGCATTGTTAGGATTGTAACTTGTGATCATGACCAGCTTTTGTCGTCCCCCTTGTGATTTTTGCGGTCCTTTCTTTATGATTCTTGTGTTACACTTAAAGCTCGCTGAAAAACCCATTGAAATGAGTGAATCTGGGTCGTCCCTGGCTTTTAGAGAATTTCCCAGTTCATCCAGACGCGTTGCTTTTCTCTTTGTATTTTCTACAATTGTACAGATCCTTCTTGCTTCATTATATGGGATATTTGTCTTAGTGTGCCGTGGGTGACATGAATTGAATGGCACATACTGATGAGAATCTATATTCTTGTAGTATATATCCAATGAAATCATTCCATCATTTTGAAGAACTTTCAAGTCTAAAAATTTTAATTCACATTGACTACATTTCATTTCATATTGAATACTTGGTTCAAGCTGATTTAAAGGTTGGTGAAAATCGTGTAAATCTGACAGCGACTTTGCCCATATTATAAAACAGTCATCTGGATAACGTTTCCAGTTCCTTTTAAAAAACATGGCGAAGGATTCGGATGCATGTCTAAGTTTTTCGTATAATAAAACTTCTAGATATCCAAGACTAAGCGTTGCATAAGTTGGTGCACATTTAGTTCCCATCGCACACCCTTTTTTCTGTATGTATTGTTCTCCATCAAATCTGAACATATTATTTCCTAATATTAGTCAAAGACCTTCCACAATAAGTTCTCTTGTGAAAAGTTGATTTTTTGTGTCAGGATATTTGTTCAGCCAGTATTCAATCGCACGCTTTCCTAACTCAGGAGGTATGTTACTATATAAATAACACATCAAAACTGACTAAATACCGATCCTTGACTTGCTCTCGCGATATTTTATTGATCAAATCGATATTGTACCGTTTTAAAATTTTGTTTATGAGTTCACTAAGCCTACTCGTATTGCATACAGGTCCTGCGGCGATTGGTCGGAATTTTAAATCTGTAGGTCAAATAATATGTACATTTATACCATCTTGTTCATTTATAGCTTTTTTGATAATATCAGACTTATGAACTTTCGGTAAGCCGTATTAATTACTTGTTCTTAACTGCAAACCATCCAGATAATGTTTTTATTTCGTTGTAAAGATGTTACGATATTTGTCAATAAATTTTCTTAATTTATAACTCACTTTATTGTCTCTGTCTGGTTCGCATCGCTCATAAAATTCTTCATCATTAAGTAATGATTTTATCTTTTTAGCATAATAATTGCTGTCCATAATGACAACTGCTCCACCCTTGTCTGCTTCCTTGATTATGATAGAATTGTCAGTTTGCAATTCATTCATAGCTTGTAGCTCCTCTTTAGTTAAATTATTTTTGTTGGTGGGTGAAGGTACTTTGTGGAGAGAGTGCGCAAGTTGTTTCAGTCTGTCAATACATTTTTCTAATATCTCATTTTGACTTTTAGAAGGGGTGAAAGAACTTATTCCTTTGACCAGTGATTCATCCCATTCCTTATCTGTATTGTGGAAAAATTCTTTCAGATGTAATGTACGACAAAATTTTAAAATATCACACACTTGTTCTTCTGTGTCTTTTCTTGGTGTTGGTGTGAATTTCAATCCCCTTTTAAGCAACTTTACTTGTCCTTGTGTCAATTGTTTGCTTGATAAGTTTATAATTTTAACAATAGATGTATTTGAAGTTAATATTTTCTTGGCTCCTGCTGTTGGGGGTATTGTGCGCTCTTTCCCTCCATCTGTTGTATCTTTGCTCTTTTTGGTAAGTGACTCTTCCTACTCTTGATTGTCTCTGGTTTGTTTGTGGTCTTTCTCCTCTTTGATTTGTGTAGCCTTTTTGCTCTTGCAGAGGGCGCCATCGTGTATTTGAGAGTTGTTCTCTTTTTTAAAATTGGAAACTCTTCTTCATTTTCTACATTTAGGCCTAGTTCATATCTCTGACCTTGGGTTTTGTCTGTCCAATAGATCTGCGTCATGTCTAGGTTGAAATACTTGAAATCTATTGTATGTCGGGAAGTCTACGTTTCTTCTGTTTTCATTCCTAGCTACCATTGCAAAAGTTCTTTGTCTGTTGTTTCTAAAGGGTTCCATACATTGGTTAAACATTGACAAATGTTATTTGTCCTTTAATTCTGATGTCATGTTCATACAATGAACCTACAGCTGTTGTACATAATATTTTGGTTTTGTAATATTTACAATCAAGTGTAATCTACATTCATTTCAACAACCTGCATCTAATTGATTTTATATGTTCAAATTTACAACTCAATTTGGTCAAAAGATGGTATCTATTGTGATATGCTAATATGTGTTATGTAAATTGGATATATAGTGACAGTAAAAACAAGATATGTACGTCGCGGTATACATTTTCTGGCATATGGGTAACCCTAGCTTGTCTATAGGTTCCAACTTCTCCAAACAGGGAGACTATCTTATTGATTGACACTTTCCTCACCATGAATGAATATTGATTAGTATTGTTTAGCAGTGTATGAAAGTTCCTCAACGTTGATTAGCAGTTGTTTGGATGAGGCATTTATTGACCTGTTCAAGTTACCTTATTCTACAATTTTTAGCACTTTCACTATTATAAATCTATATTGATTAGCAATGATTATCAGTCTTTGCACATTTATTAAAATTGATTAGCACCTCTATTTCCTCAAGTTTCCATTTCAATTAACAAACTGTGATTCAAATCTTGCTACCTTTTGCCTTGTGACATGTATACTCATCAAACGAATCACTATGCAGAATTTTTATCATCTTTTATGCAAAATAACATACATCTATTAAATTGCGTATACTGACTAAAAGCTGTGCCACAGAAAAGTCCATCATGCTGTTTTGAGTTCCTGAGACATACACCAATCAAAAAAGCATTGTTAAGTTTGGTGCCCTCAGATGGTACCAACTGGTCAAAATTGGGCCCTCAGCTCATGGACTATTCCATTTCCATGCGAAGATGCTGGAACATTATGCCAGCATCAGGCAGGATCAATTTACGATCTCGACCGTAGCGTGGAAAAACCAGAATAGAAGTGACAATGTTCCCCGTGCCACAGACTGGTTTATGTCACTGTGACATGTTACAGCTTTCATGATTGTTTTAACAGCACAGTGGTGGAGGCGGTGCGGGGAGCGGGAGGGTGGGGTGGCGTGGGGGGGGGGGGGGTAAGAGTGTGGTTAGGAGAAGGGGATCTTCAGACGTTTAGTCTAAATCATATTTCATGGAGCGCCCATAGTGACTACTCACATGAGGTCAGATTATAGGAAACCGGATTGCTCTTATGCTCTTTTATCCCCTACTTTGTACCATATTACATTGAAAACCCATGGGATATGGCCCATGTGATATTATTGACCATATCTCATGGGTAGGACTACTTTTTACCATATTTGTAAAATCAGAGATATGGTTTTCCAAATATGGAAGGAATCAATTCCATATTTGGTATATCCAAACTCGCCTTATTACCTTGCCATAAATCACGGCCGAAAACCTGATGGTCCGTGGTATTTATCCAGTAATTATAGCTTTATCCAGTAATTATAGCTGTATCATCCAGAAAAGGTGGAAGATACAGACTGGGTGATAACCCTGTCCATATCACCACAGTGTAAAGGTCAATCCATATCACCACAGTGCAAAGGTCACTGAGAACTACTTTCCTTCTAAATTCTTGTAGTTGGCGCACGTCAAGCATGTAGTTTTCAAATGACCCAATTACTGGATCCTGCGTTACAGTTATTCATACGCAAAGCTATGCAAAGCCTTTTTTTGGTGAAATAAACGTTGAAACTGTTTAATTGTTGTTTTTTTTAAATTTTTATTTAACGATGAAAATAAAATTACAGCTTTAATTACTGGATAAAAGTAAAACCAGCCGCGTGGAGGAGACTTGTCAGCAGACTGGCCTCGTTCCCGCGACGGATCACTCCTCATGCAAGCACTCGGAGTGATCCGACGCGAGAACTAGGCCAGTCTGCTGACTCGTCTCCTCCACTTGGCTGGTTTTACTATTGTATCATCCAGAAAAGGTGGAAGATACAGACTGGGTGATAACCCTGTCCATATCACCACAGTGCAAAGGTCACTGAGAACTACTTTCCTTCTAAATTCTTGTAGTTGGCGCACGTCAAGCACGTAGTTTTCAAATGACCCAATTACTGGATCCTGCGTTACAGTTATTCATACGCAAAGTCTTGTTTGATGAAATAAATTTTGATTGGCTTTTTTTGTATTTAACGATGAAAATAAAATTACAGCTATAATTACTGGATAAAAGTAAAACCAGCCGCGTGGAGGAGACTCGTCAGCAGACTGGCCTCGTTCCCGCGGCGGATCACTCCTCGTGCAAGCACTCGGAGTGATCCGCCGGGGGAACGAGGCCAGTCTGCTGACTCGTCTCCTCCACTTGGCTGGTTTTACTATTAAATCCCAGCCAATGGGTGAGAATAAACTTGATTCTGTGATGGAAACTAGGGCCAAAAATGCAGGACTGATGATTGGCAGAAAAAACAATCACTCTGTAAGACGCACGATGTGCAGTCGACTTTTAGGCCTACATCCAAGTGCCCTGCCTACCATTATTCAACAGCTGAACGGGCACAAAAATGCACAGCCCGTGAACAATTATGCAACAGCAAGCCGAAATCAACAGCACGCGACGTGCAGCCTTCTCCAGGGAAATTATTCTTCTTTTCAAAGACCTCTAACATCTGCCCAAAACACTCCCCAGACTCTGTCTTCATCGTTTGTCCCAGCTATTGAGCTAGCGTGGCAGGGAGCCATCGCCCCGCTTCTTCGGGCAATGCTGGCAATGCACTGATGATGGGGACAATCTGACGGCCAACAGTCGGTTGAGTTCCACGGCTGCATACTTTGGAATGTTTGCTAGTGCAACATTCAAAGTCAACGTGACCTTCCAATTCTCCTCTCCACCAAATTAATTCCGTATAAAAATAATTAAAAAGTGTCTTTTTGTCGATATTTTTGTCTGAAGCGACGGCCGTTCAAAAAAATGCGCCATTAGGCCTGTGGTCGACCGGTTTTCTTGGTTGTTTAAATTTTATATTCATACGCGCGGCATGATTGTGTCAAAGTCCCATGTAATGTAGTGAAATAAAATGTTATAAGTGATATAAATGTTTTTTTTTCTTTATTAATGGACCGTAGGCGATAAATACAAAATAACCCTCGTCGTTAATCTGTCTAAACCGAATCCCCCTCGTTGTTTGCCTGCCTGCGCGCCTGATCACCAGCTCGGTTCGCGCTTGGGTGATCAGGCGCGCAGGCAGGCAAACAACTCGGGGGATTCGGTTTGACAGATTAACGACTCGGGTAATTTTGTCTATAATACCCTTGCACTACTCACATTTCACCATGTCACCTTTGCTTATAGTTATTTTAAAGCTATTATATTTCTTTAGGATTGTTTTAAATGTCAACTTGCAGTAATTCTAAGTTTGTTTCCTATAGTCTGTGAACCCTGAGTTACGGAAGGGAATTTCTCGAATATTTCGTAAACAGCGGCCAAAACGACCATGTATTTCATACATAACCAAATCTGAGCAGTTTACCTAACTCTTGAAAGAAAATTGTTTGCAGTGTGCTTTGTATTTATTTCTGTAACCAGCATTTTTAGCGTTTTTGCGGTCTACACACGAACGGTGCCGTCTTTTTAAAAGGATCTGTTGATCACATGTGCGCACGCGCACTTATCATTTCTTGGACGATATGGATTGCGCTAACTTTTGCTTGCGGCCGCAGAAATGCCCCAAAATGCGGCTGAAAAGAAATACAAAGTGCATACAGCTACCACATATGCCTCAAAAGTAAGGTATATTGATGAGAAAAGGTTATGCATTAGATATGTCGGCAAGTAACAATCCATTGTTGTAATATTCACAAAATCCGTTTCCGTAGAGCAAGGTTGATAGACTATAGCTTTCATTTTGTCCTTCTTCATGCTGTGTCTCATTTCAACACTTTATGTCCCGTGATATTCTGCTACAAAATGGCCCTGGATAAACTGTTGTTATTGTCATAGACATTTATTAAAGAATACATAAGGTTAGATTAAATCAAGAGGCCGCTTTAAGATATGTACTAAATGATTGTGTAGCCAAGAAGTCCACTATAATGTAAGTGAATATTCATACAATGACCATGCCCTACATCCCAAACGATCCACATTAAGTGTTCAGATAATTGCCCATGAATGAATCAAGTTTGAGGTGTTTGGAGCGTAATGTACCTGGGATACTGTAAACAAGTGATAAAATTTATGACGTATTATGCAGTTACCACTTTGCTTTGTGGTAATTTTCATATTCGACACTGCAGCACAGTAGAGTTTCATGCATAATGCCATGTCTGCCACTAAACTAGTCTAAAGTGACTGTTACAGACAACAGTTTTGTTACGTCATACTGCGATGCATGCTGGGATGACCCCACGAATTGAATTCTGGGTAATCTTGTGAATACAATAGGAGCTTCAACCAGTATTGTCTGTGATAGGCCATGGGGAACCATCACTCTTGGCAGGGATCAAACCAAGGACCTTCTGATTATCCATGTGTTCACGTGGAACCTGACAGGAAAGAGTGCAGATTCCTGTATAAAGCAGAGCCAAATGAGCTTCTGTGGTAAAAGTAACAAACTGAAAAAGCAAAAAGCTTAAGAGAAGCCATTCATTTTTAAAGCATGCAAGATGCTAAACATATTTGGAATATATGACTTCTTTGTTAGAAAAGTGTTATTTCTGAATGGTTAAGTAACATAACTGGTGCAAGTGCCCTATCATGACAGAGGCATAATTCTGTTACCTGGCTAGTCATGGGACCATTACAGGATTGCAGTTAATGTAGTTATATTTGAATACATCCTATTAGGCCTATAAAAAGTAGATGTACTGTCACATTAAAACAAAACAAACAAAAACAAGAAGCTCTCTGCTGAGTGTTCCTTACAAAGGATCCATCACTCCAGAATAACCAAAGGCCACTCAAAATCTTCAGGCAATCTATGTACCCTCAAAATTTATGTCAACAGTCACAAGCGCCTTTCAATAAACAGATAAACATATAAAACAGTTTATCATATCAGAATTTAGCGACGTCAATCCACCTTCATCGGTATGTCTTGTGGACCTCAATTCACTTCAGATACTTGATATGTTTGCCTAAAAATGATGGCCTTCAGACCAGTATCAATGTACATACTATCGTTGCATATACCACTGTTACGCTTAAAATTGTGACAGCGTTGGACAGTCTTCCGTATGGTACAGATTAATCAAGATATTATCAGTGTATTTCACACAGGAATGTCAGTGTTGCATTCAGTAGACAAGACGTTTGTGAGAATCATGTATTCTTTCTTTGCCCATAGTCATTGGTCATCACAAGGTTGCCATACGGTTCATTGGGGCCATTACGTGTCACTAAAGTATAGGATCATCATGCGGTCAAAACAGGTCATCTTGGGATTGTTTTGACTGTATGGCCCATGTTCACAGAGACCAACCAATTTCTGACGGTTTTATCAGAAAGTGCAGCACAGAATATTATTTGCAAGCATACCCTCAAAAAATACCCAACAAACAAAAGAATTCCGTTTATGTAAGCTACACTTATCTCAATGATGACCACAATCCACACAATTCCACAAGAAGACAGTTACACCGACATCTGTACATTAAAAATTCGCTAGGCTCTAAACGATGGACACGCATGGTCCCAACATGCAAGCTGCCGTTAGTGATTAGAAGTGTTGAGTCAAGTCAACTGACTCGTTGACTAATAGATAGATATGAATTTCACCGGTACTGACCCATGGAGTGACATAAAATATGAACAGGAAGCTTTAGGGTGTGATTGTTCATGCCCTTGGGGTGTGCAATTTGCATGACAGCACACACTAGAGTAGTGAGGCCCACAGGCAATCCTTGTATACCCTGTTTGATACGGGGATTCTCCAGTAGTTAGCACTAGAGCCAAATCTTAGGCGGGGCACTGACGGCAAGAATCCTGTTCATCTGAATCAGACGAAAGCGAGGAGAATGACTGAGCTGCAGGTGCACAAGCGAAGGCTCAGCAGAAGCAACAGGATGCTTGACTTCCCCCATTTAATGGAAAAGAGTGCTGGGATGTGGAGTGTGGCCACGCTGTGGACACTGCTGTGCCTCGTCACCAGAATCAAGCAACCAAGCAATACGAGCTCCTGGCTTGCCGACACGATCAGGTAGGAAAATTTATCTTTAGACAGCTATCCGGAAAGACCAGACATTATTCAGGATTATTTGTCAAGGAAAAGAGGAACACATTCTGTTGCGTAGAAACTGTTAAAACGTCATGGGCCAAGTTCAACAATCATGACATAAAAGCTGGGGCTAAATTGCGGAAGAGTTTACTGCTGAACTGAAATGCCTCCATGATAAAAACAACATGGGAAGAGATAAAAACATAACGAAACAGGAGTTCTGCATAGAATCGTAGATGGTTTGTGATATATATATATATATATATATATATATATATATATATATATATATATATATATATATATATATATATATATATATATATATATATATATATATATATATATACACATATGAACCACAAGATTTTGTTGAGGTTGTATTTCAGGTGTTTGACCTCATAGAAACAAGGAAAGGACATGGGTGGGGGCAAGGACAGGTAATGGGGTAATGGTCAGGACGTTTGGAACAGAAAGTATATTGGTCTGTTCATCAGCTGTAGCATGACAGAAATTCAGAGAGGAAGCTGTTCACTATAGGTGGTGGTGCTCGGAATCCCTGATTTTAACAGAACTTACTGGTCAGTGCATACATTCCTAGTGATATATAAATCAATGGGGATTGCATTGAAGATTTACATTTCCGACTTCTTCTCACGTCGTCTCCCAAATTCACTTCCAACTTGGTGCGGATGTACCTTCGGTTGGCTTGTTCTAAGTTTGTTCAAATTGTCATTCTCTGGTGATTATACACTTTTGTTATGAGTTTTCCTGTTTTTTTTTTTTAAGTCTGTGTGCCAACACAGACATATTGTTTTTCTAGGAATTCTTTCTTTCTTTCTTTCTTTCTTTCTTTCTTTCTTTCTTTCTTTCTTTCTTTCTTTCTTTCTTTCTTTCTTTCTTTCTTTCTTTATCTGTTTATTTACAGGCGGATTTGTCCGACATTTCATTTGAAAAGTATTATACGTAGAAACTCCAAACTTCGCACAATTATACTTCTATAGATGAAGTCTCTCCTTTTTATAATGAGAGGTCATGCTGTTTAAAATTATGTAAATGAGGACTAATTAAAGTTTAAAATCTTCGATATGTTATCTACTGTAGTAGATGTGGTCAACTGTCATTTTAAAAGTCAAGGTTCACTTCAAGTAGAGGTCATCTCAAGGTCAAAGGTCATTTCAAGGTCAAAGGTCACTTTCGATGGTGTTTTTCTTCTAGCCATAACTTGGTCAATTTTTATCCACTTTGGATCATGTTGGGCTCAAATTGTAGCTATTGTAACACTGCACATTTTTGAAACTGACATGTGACCTTTAAAGGTCAAAGGTCAAGGTCATTTGGCCTTTTGAAAGTTTCATTTGGCCATAACTCGGCCAATTTCCATCCAATTCTAATCATCTTGGACTCAAATTGTAGGTATTGTAACACTGCACATTTTTGTAAGAATATGTAACCTGTAAAGTGCAAAGGTCAAGGTCATTTGGCCCTTTGAAAGTTTCATCTTGCCATAACTTGGTCAATGTTCACCTGATTTGGTTCACATTGGGCTTAATTTGTGAGTATTGTAACACTGTACATTTTGCAATATACAGGTCATATGTAAATTGCATTGTCAAGGTCATTTGGACTTTGAAATATTCATCCAGCATTAAGCTTAATGGAATGTGAATTACCAGAGGACAAATGTTGTAGCATTTATTATTTACAACTTTTGAAGGCACACAGACAGATTTGCTTTGAAGCAAATCTTCTTTGCTAGTTTTGTTTGTTTGTTTGTGTTTTTTCTCTTCGCCGCATGTTAATGGAAAAAATCTTTTTCAACACAACTGGGCCAAGTGCTTAAAAATCCCATCGGGACACCTCAAGATACCTCTATATCTTAAATTTTAACAGATAGTGCTGCGAGTTCTTTTCTATTTTTAAGACTATTTGTGTGGGTGTTTTTGCTATTTTCGACTTCTCCAAACCGGTTCTCAGATAATACTGAAATTTGGTAGGTATGTACCTTGTGGAAGAACCCAACTAAATTTGTTCATAAAGTAGTGTTGCTGTGAATCTCTTATCTTCAAAGAATTTTTCAGTTCGGAAACTACGCAGTTAATGCATACATTGCTATTTTTTACAACGTAGGTCAAAGGGGACAGATTAGATTAGATTCTTTATTGTCACAGTATGAAAATACATATACAAAGAAATACATCTGTATAAAATCATTAACCATTTACTCTTAATTAGCTGCACATAAAAAAAACACAATCTGCTGTGACTGGGGATTAAAAACCCAACTGAACTTGTGGGTCCCCCCCCCCATATACACTAACAGTACAATAGTAGCATAAACTTATGGTCATAAGAAATTCATCATTCTCACAGAAGTTATTTCAGGTCAACATTCACTTTATGAGAAAAAAACAGCAGGTATGCCAATAACATTTGGAATTTTTAATACCTATTTAAAAAGAAATCCCGTAGAGACATTTTAAACTGACAAATATTTGGTGTCAATTTTATTTCATTTGGAATTTAATTCCAAATTTTCACTCCTGGGAACCTCAGAGAGAATTTACCTATGTCTAGTCTGATTTGTGGCATATATAATAAGTTTGATAATCCTGTGATATGACTATGAACAGATGATGTCAACATTGAAAATACCAGGAAGCCTACCAGCACAATATTTGAACAGGAAGATACCTGTCAGATACTGTCTTATATCTGCGAAAATTAGCAGAGCAAAGAAAGATGACGAATGCTAATATGGCTTTGAAAAAGTTGTGATACCTACCAGTTTCTTTTGTATAATTTCCATTTAAAAAAAAAAAGTTGCATAAGCTGATGTCTAGAGTGCATGGCAATAAATCAGGTATGGGTAAGCAAAAGTGTAATACAATGCAGATAATAAGCGTTTTTTGGTAAATATTGCCTTACTTTCACAAAAATCCCAACCACCTTAGAAAGTTTAGGTACTCTTTCTATTTTCTTGTCATCTATTATTATAGTAATATCATCAACCAAAAACTGTTAATTTTTTGATGAGATACAATATATTTATTTTTTTGTATTATTTAATGATAACTGGTTTAGTTTGAGCCAAACAGAAATATTATGCATTTCAGAATTAGCAATTTCATCCAAGGCTACTAAGTGCTGATCAGAAAATGAAATATTAGTATCATCGGCAAATTAAATACAATTAATATAATTTGAAGCATTTTGCAAATCATATAGATAAATCAGAAACAACAAAGGTGCTAACATCGAGCCCTGGGATACACCACGTTTGACATCATGTCTCGATGATATTTCGCCATCGTATTGTACAAACTGTATCCTACTTTTCAAATAATTCCTGAACCATATCAATGGGGTGCCTCGAACACCATAAGATTCAAACCTTTAAAAAAAAAAATCTGGTGATTCCATATTTCTGTTGGTATACTTATTGATTTGTCAAATGCTTTTGACTAGTAAATAAATAAATAAATAAATAAATAAATAAATAAATAAATAAATAAATAAATAAATAAATAAATAAATAAATAAATAAATAAATAAATAAATAAATAAATAAATAAATAAATAAATAAATAAATAAATAAATAAATAAATAAATAAATAAATAAATAAATAAATAAATAAATAAATAAATAAATAAATAAATAAATAAATAAATAAATAAATAAATAAATAAATAAATAAATAAATAAATAAATAAATAAATATACCAATAGAAAAATCGCGATGTTAATTTACATTTTCGACCTCTTCCCCAAAACCGTTTGTGATATTCTCCTTCTTCCTCGTCAAATGGGCGTGTGACATGTATCACTACTTTTTGTTAAAAAAATAACCGTTATTAAACAAGTGAGGCTAATACGTATGCATTGTGGCCTTTGCCCGCAGGAAATGAGGTCTGCCCATAGCAAGCTCAGTTGCTAGCACATGCATGTGGATTTCACAAAATACCACTTGTTTGTGGTGAGTCAAAAATGTCCTCAGACATATATAGGGGGCCAGCAAGTAATCACACATATTTGACAGGGGGCATTTACGCGGATGGTCCCACCAATAAACTGATATTACTTGATAAAGTGGAACCTGTTTTGAAAGAAAACCCCACAAAACCCCTCATAGTAAGAGTCCCAAACACAATATTGTTTATCTCCATTTCAAGTAATTCCTGCACTGTAAGTTTCTTCCTTCTGTGTAAAATTTTTGCCTTCATGGAAATGCACTATAAATTGCCCAATCATTAGTCAGTAAAATCGGTTGGTCTCACCAGTACTTTCTTCGATGGTGATCAGACTGATGAAGCTATATTCATGTCCCTATCCAGTGTTTACAAAGTGTCAATCTTGCCTGACGTCGCACTGTTTGGATCTTCCAAGTTTCTCGGTGTACACCGAAATTATTGGTCATTAAAAAGGACCAAAGCTCTCTAAATTTCACTGACCCCATCATCTAATCAAATGTACATGTCAGAAACAATTAACAATGCTGTGATTTGTCACCGAAATATGGAAAATAGGTCTAACGAGCACCGAATCACATTGGCTGTCAGTTCATCCCTATGTTGATGTTGCTTCCAGGATTGATCCGTGTTTCTCCAAAAATAAGACTCCTCGGCCACGCACAGTAGTGTATAAAATGTGGAAAAAATAATAATGAAACATAAATAAAGATAAAAATAATAGTGTAAGAACAGAACAGCCAGGAAAAATCAACTGGAATATCTGTATATTCTCTCCTAGGTTGAATGTAACAATTACCTGTATTGACATTCTTTCTTTCTTTCTTTCTTTCTTTCTTTCTTTCTTTCTTTCTTTCTTTCTTTCTTTCTTTCTTTCTTCTTTACCAGCAAACTTGTCCGACACGTTTTTCTTGACACTATTACAAATAGAAACTCCAAACTTGGCATGATTGTACCTCCATACAAGGACTTTGACCGTTTCATAAAGAGGAATGACGATGTTTAAAATTATGCAAATTAGAGGCATTAAAAATTGAATCTTGAATATCTTCAAAAGTATAATAGATAGAGATGTCATTCCAACTTCTACGAGGGGGTTATTGATCAGTGCGCATGTAATGAATCTAAATCAAAAGTTGTAGTAATTTAAATTGTGCTAATTAGCAGCATTTGAAATTTTAAAACTTGAATATCTTCAAAACTATCATAGATAGAGATTTCATGTCAACTTCTACCAGGGTGTTGTTGACCATTGCACATGTAATGAACCTAAAACAAAAGTTGTAGCAATTTAAATTATGCTAATTAGCAGTATTTTCGAAATTTTCAGTCTTGAATATCTTCAACACTATAATAGATAGAGATGTCATTCCAACTTGTACTAGGGGCTTGTTGACCATTGCGCATCTAATGAATTAAAAACAAAAGTTGTAGCAATTTAAATTATGCAAAGTAGCATTTTAAATCTTGAATAACTTCAAAGCTATAGAAATAGAGATGGCATTGCAACTTGTACTCCTGTGTTATGGAATAGTTGTACATTGCCCTACCAATATGCTTTGAAGACACACACACACACTGATTTGCTATGTAGCAAATCATCTTTTCTAGTTATTATTATTATTATTATTATTATTATTATTATTATTATTATTATTATTATTATTATTATTATTATTATTATTATTATTATTACTTCTACTATCAGCCACAGCAGCAAGAGTAGTATCGGTTTTTAAATGCATCGTCAAGTCACACACATATGTGCTTTTTTTCACTTTCTTTATTGGTTTCACTGGACCTGATTTCCCATAAGTGACATCAAACTGTCTGAGTGCCTCAGAACTTCTGTACTGTTAGCATACCGCCCAGTTCTCATTGCTGTTTCAACTGCGGCCTCTGCCGTAAGTGTTGTATTCAAGGCAGTCACTGGTGCGGAAAGTGCATTAAAGAGACGGTCATTTCTTTGGATGAAAACGTGTTCCTGGAGACATTGATTGTCCTGGATCTTGACACGGGAACGCCAAAATCGTACCACGACATGAATGGTTACTGTTTCACTTCCAGTTGGTGTACCGAAGGAAGAGAGACCGGTTGAAATGTTCAGGTGTTCCCTTGTAAAGTGACCAATATTCTGGTTGGGGCGATTTGAATACGGTGGCTCCGAAATACTCAACACAGGTGAGCAAGTGTGAATCATGTTTGTGCTGTGTCTTGTTCATCGTGGTTTCTTCATTGTCATTGCGTGTGGACAGCAGTGCTTCTGTAAGCTTGTCCATTTTGACCGTGCAAACAGCCGTACACAGGTAATTAACGAGGATAAAAGAACGTAAAGACATATTTTCCCCGTCGTTAACAATAGGCCTATGTGATAGAGTCATACAATAACAGCGTGCATGCAGGTCCTATGTGCATGGTATGCTATGTTGACCGATTTATTTACATTGCCTCTTCAAATTAGGTCGTGACCAAAATATCGGGTCTCCAAAAACAAGTCAGGTAAACTAACAAGAGACGCCCATGATAAAGGTATAAATATCCTTTGCTGTAGTGTATGTTGACCAGTTACTGATGTATTGAAAAATCTGGATTTGAAAGAGCTGAAATCATTAGCAACTCAAAAGCAAAGTTTGCGAGATAGCTCCATGACATAGGCAACGATGTTTTCCTATCGCTTTGTAAATAAAAATGTTTAAACCCATAGGGCTATGACGTGAAGCGAAAGTTCTGGGGGCGGATCCAGGTCCCTTGCGAGGCAGTGGATCCGAGTCAAATCATGCGACAATGGCAGTGGTCCAAATAGAACATGAATGTCATGATGGTTGGCGGGGAAGGAGGGAGTAGGGGTCAGTGGGAAAGGAGTATTAGGTAGTCTTTGGCAAGGTCTTTTCGACTTTTAGTTTGCATACCTGGTTTCAATTAAGAAATCTACAAATTGCAGAACTTTGGTCTTTATAATTTCGAAGTGGCTGGAGATCCGGCAGCCAGACACCGATTTTGGTTGGTTCATTATGTCGGCATTACACGCCTTCGACACGGTATAGAGGCAAGCGCTGTTCTACAAATTATTATTATGTGGTGTTGGAAGGAATTTCCTCAGTATCTTGCAGAGTATGTATTCTAACATAACTTACTGCATCAAAACGGAATATGGCTACGCAGAAAAATCAAATGTTGGGGTCAAACAGGACTGTGTTCTAAGCCCCTCTCTGTTTAACGCCCTACCTTGTGTGTGTGTGTGTGTGTGTGTGTGTATATATATATATATATATAAAAATATATATAAATATATATATATAAATATATATATATATATATATATATATATATATATATATATATATATATATATATATATATATATATATATCGTACGCAACTGGTACACATAGAACATCGAGTAGAATACAAAAAGAAAAAAGAATGCATGTTCAAGTAAACAGTACAGAGAAATAAAGGTAAAATTGTCAGTTCATAATTATGTACCTATTAAAAAAGGTCAATTTGTACACTGTCTGTACCGCATATACAATTTCCTCCCTTGTAAATATGGTTTGTAGTCCTCCATCACGTGCTGGCAAGGCTCACGGATGAACTTGGCGGTAAATTCAATTTAGTTTTCCTCTAAAACACCATGTGACTCTATTTGTTTAAGGCGTCGGACATAAGTTGGAGGTAAATCATATTTATCTATGTTATACGTACGGGAAATCACATTTAGGGAGTTACAGACATTTGAACAGCTTCCATGTCTGGCCAGTAGATCACAAGTACTAACCAATGAATTGACACTGGTTAAAACGTTATAATAGAATTTGATGACACCACTATGAAGCTGAATTTGAACAGGTAAATCTTCACACATAGAAGACAATAAATTGCTATGACTCCTGAAATGTAATCTCCATGTGAATGAATGAAAGGGACTCCAGACTTCTCTCACTCGGCTTAGCGAGAAATGGAAACTCACTGATAATCTAAACAAGACTAAAGTTATAGTGTTTAATACAGGAGGACATAATTTCTTGCGACTATCCTTCACTTACAACAATAACCAATTTGAAACAATGCAAAACTACTGTTACCTAGGCATTGAGTTTACAGCAGCCGGAATTTTTACAGCCACACTAAATAAATTGAAAGAGAAAGCTGATAAGGCTCTCTTTACATTACGGGGGTATACCTGTAATAATAACATTAGATTAGCATCAAAACTTTTTCAACACAATATTCGTACCCATTTTGACATGTGCAAGTGGTAATGGTGCTGTTCATAACAAATGTATATATGTTCCACTGCAAACGCAATTACACGGGTAGTGTTTTGTATTTTATATTATTGAGGTAGCAAGAGTTGTGTCGAATGGCTGAACAGAATGGTGCTGTTAATGACAAATGTATTTGCATTTGCTGGCTTCAGACACTTTGAACTAGAACCAGAATCTATTCCATTTTACACTTTTTCCAGAAGAGGGCGCACCTAACCACACCAAGGACTGTGTTTTGAACTATAATTCAATTGAATTGATATTATTTTGCTGCAGTAGCTTTAATTTTTTTTTTTTAGTATTTTATTTTTTTTATGTATATGTCCTGCTCAGGACCCGTTTTGTAATATTTTATGATGTATGTGCAATGGCCCCATGCGGGAATTCATGCAATAAAGTATTACTACTATGCAAGTGAAGTCTGGGTTCCCTACTCGCTCCACAAGATGAACAACCACAATTTTATGGCACTATGTGACAAAGTACCGATGGAAGCGGTGCACATTAAAGTCTGTAGACATCTATTGGGAGTACATCGGAAATCCTGCGACACAGCTGTTCGTGGAGAGCTTGGGAACTACCTGTTGTTGATTTTTAGCATGTGCCACTCCCTTAAATTCTGGTCGAGTTTCCATGAATATGGCCATAATAGTTTCATCTCAAAATGTCTGAAAGAAAACTACAATTTACTACTTAGCAATGAGCTCTGCTGGGTCAAATGCATTAAGAGACTACTTGAAAATTGTGGTTTACAAAATATTTGGGAAAATGTAGGAGGCAAAAATATACAGAAAAGTATGAGGGAACTAAGGGAAAAGCTGGAATTATTATACAGCACTGCCTGGTTACAATTTTTGGATGGAGATGGCAAGGCTTCTAACAAGCTTAGAACCTGCTGTCAATTCAAATCCAACTTTGGACTATCAGAATATCCAACAAACAATGTGAACGTTAAAAAAGGAGACTCCTGATTAAATTGAGAATAAGTGCTCACAGTTTACACATTAAAAAAGGCAGACATAATAACATTCCAGCTGCTAACAGGTATTGTAACAGTTGTAACTGTCAGTTGGTCGAGCATGAAAGGCATTTCTTGCTGGTCTGTGGAAAGTACTCCCACTTTCGTTCCAAGTTAATGTAACCTATATCAAATTATTACCCCCCACTTTTAACCAGGATACCTTTCTTTATCTAATGTAGTGTAATTGTGGGAACCGTGTAATGACCAAAGCAGTTTTTGACTCTATATGGACCAGGCATTCACCATGAAGGATAGAGCATGCTCCTAAACTCTCTAAGTACTATGGAAACCTTGCAAGGTTAGTTATTTATTAGAACGTAGTTAATGCCTTTTATTCTCTTTAATGTGTTTTGTGCTTTATGTCTCAATGAATCGTGTATGTACGACACTGTATAACACGGTATATGTACAATGTAGTTTCCAGGTGACGTAATCATCATTACAAAAATCAGTGAATTTGGTATACTTTGAGGCTATGGCGGCGTCAGTGCACCTGGTCATCGGCTCCAAGTTTTCATCCATAGAAGGCTGTGAAACTTCTGTCCGTTGCTTTGAATTGCAAACATTCACGAAGTATCATAGATCATACAGTAGGCTGCTCAAAAAAGACTACCAAAATTCGGTGCAAATGTAATGCTATGCACCCGGCTGTCGGAACGGATATATATATTATCATGTGCCAACTTTTTACTATTCGGGAGCAATCTAAGAATAGAATGTTTTCATATTAACTGAGATCCTATGCTGTCACCTAGACTGCTGCAAAGAATTTGACAGGAAGGGGGGTACATTCACATATTAAGCAGGGTCAAATGATAAACGAAACAAATCGATAGAGTAAAAAGCTTAAGAAAGGTCATTCAGTTAGTTTTAAAAACATACAAGATGCTAATAATATTTACAAAATTTCATTTGTTTTGATAGAAATAGTGTTATTTCTGGAACATAACTGATTCAAGTGCCCTGATTATGACGGAGGCATAGTTCTGTTGCCTGGCAACTGAGTGGACCAGAGCAGGTCTGCAGTTAATATAGTTAAAAATGAATACCCCCATAAACTGCAAATACAATCCCACCTTTTTATCGCCTTCGTTGCACGTGTGTGTTTGTGTACAGTTACACTGGCTTTGGAAATCAAGAATCATTAATGTTTTAATTATTATGACTGTAAAACCCTCACCTTAAATGGTTGGTTCATAGATACCGGGGGAATGACTCCCCAGTCTCATTTCTTGTGCCGGTTGAACCTCATTTCATGGTGTCAAAACTCAACTTTAAATACTACTAGATTCTTTCCTGGATAAAGTTTGAAAAGTGATAACCCTAGGTGATTCATCGCCGATTTTCTCACGCCATGAGTCAAGAATGCTGTATTTTTTCAACAAAAAATGAGTTGATCCTCCACTTTCGAAAAAATGTACACTCCTAATTTTTTGGAGAAAAATATTCCGCGTGAATGAAAGGTTAAAGTCTCTCAAGGAGCCTAATAACCTTTTTCGAGGCCAAGAATTCCTCCGGGCTCTCAACGTTCTTTGTTAAGAATTGATTTCATAATACGCATACGTAACAAAACATAAAACCCGTCTATTAATACAAACATAAGTTGGTCTCGAGACTGGCATTATGCTTTTGACTTCACCGCTGTTACGAGAGGCCACAAAGAAAGAGTTATAAGTTGTAAACATTTGAGAATAAACTGATCGTATAACAGATAAAAGAAACATGCAAGTTTGCTTACAGTGATGTAAATCTGAAGATTAAAATTTAGGAGGAAATCATTATTAGCGCAGGCAGAATTATGGGTGGATCACAAATGTTGGCACCCATTACTAACAGGGGGTCACAAAATTCTACCATCCTCACCTAGGGGGTCTTGGAATAGAAAGGCCCAGAATGTACCAATAAGTAGCATTTAAAATTCAAAAAGCAAAAATATTCTGGTGAGGAATCCCAGATCCACATTTTGTAGCACACCCGCTTCAAATTCCCTCCGTCATATCCTTACTCATTCACATTGTAAAGTTATTATTGATCATCCCCTCTGGTACTTCATGGAAATATACATGAAACGTATAAAAAAAAAAAAAAAAAAAAAAAAAGAAAGAAAGAAAGAAAGAAAGAAAGAAAGAAAGAAAAAAGAAAAAAAGTATCACCTTCATGTTTTAAGGAAAATATGCAGTAATGCTGGTCAGTATAATAATAATAATAATAATAATAATAATAATAATAATAATAATAATAATAATAATAATAATAATAATAATAATAATAATAATAATAATAATAATAATAATAATAATAATAATAATAATAATAATAATTTATTGGGAAAACTTCCCCTTTACAGCGGGGGCACCAACGGAACCGGGGAAATTCCATGATGCGTCCAAGATATACACAAATAATCAGGCATCCTTATTATCAATCAAATAATCTTCGTAAGTTGAAATAAGTATAGTAACTATAATAGTACAAGTGATAATTTATGTCCTCCGCACCAAAACTAGAGATAAACCACTCATTGGGACAAAACTCCAGAAAGCGTAAGGACATGTACATTATACACGTTTCATATACAATGCAGAACATATGGCCTCCAGCGTCATTATTAAGAAAAAGAAATCAGGTATGTATACATTGGAGCAGGTCTATTTACAAGAGGTACATGTAGAACAATGATACAATCTATCTGTCATTCCGAGAAGTCATTAAGTGACTGTCTCCTGTAATGCCAAGCCTCAACCAAAAATGTTTTACATGTTTGGTCAAATAACTCACCAATGTCCTGTCCAAGATCATATGCGTGCTCGCCAAAGAACCAACATACTTTATTTTTCAGCGAGGAGGCGGAAAAACGCTGCCATGTCTATTTACAATTCTCCTTCAGAGAGTTGACTTCCAAATTTCTATATGCCTGTAACCTGATATCATTTAGCGCTGGCCACACAAATAGAAAATGTGATAAATCTTCTGTACTATCTTTACATAAAGGGCATCTTCCGTCTGATAAACCCCATCTTTCCAGATCTTCCCCGACACCCAGACACCCAGTGCGGGCCAAAAATTTTAATCGTGCACCGGCAAAGTTATTTACATTAAAAAGATAAGTCTCACCGAAAGAGGACCGTTTAAACATTTGATACCATCTTAAAGACTTTTTCAAGTCTATTTCCTGGAAAAAGTCTAATTTATATGCTTCTAGCGATAATTTTAGAAAGCATCCCAGCCATTCTGGATTCCTTGATTCCAGAGCATGGTCTATGGCTACGTTATTACAGACCTTCTTAATTTCGTCAACATATGGCCAAATCTTTGCAGGTTTGTCATCATTTCTTTGCCAAAGAGTGTCAAAAATTTGCTTACATAGCCTTGTGTCTGGCATCTCAAATTTCATCCTGTGAAAGTATTTTATCCTAATGCGATCCAGAATCAGTTTTAGGGGGAGCTATCCTAGTTCACCAAGGGTAGCCACAGCTGCATGCGAAGAGTTGACCTGAAGTATTGGCTATGGTGTATTGAATGGACTTCAGAGAAGCCTCAGACTCTTTAGTATTGCAGAACCACACTGCACCGCCATGAGTAAGTGACGGAAAAATAATACTTTTCCATATGCTATTTCCGAAGCTAATACGATTAACATTATCATGAGAAGACAGTATACTGCATAAGTAGCCCCGTAAACGAGAACCTTTCGTTGCTACTATATCTTTCACGTGTGCCGTGTCTGTTAGAGAATTCGAGATCAAAATGCCCAAATATTTATACGATTTGCATTCAGATATATATACATCTCCAAGTTTCCATTTTTTTGAAAATCTACACGCTTACCCACTACCATGACTTTAGATTTGTTGGCATTAAACGTCATTCCCCATTTTTCTACAAAAACATGTGCAATATTTAGCATACAAATTAATTGGTCTTCACTGTCTGCAGGTATCCCAATATCGTCGGCATATAAAAGGCACGGGATATGTCCATCTCCATAGGACACCCCAAGATTTTTTCCTTCAAACATATCAACCGTATCTAACATAACTAGAGAAAACAGCGTAGGAGACAGAATGCATCCTTGCTTCACCCCATTAAATACATCAAACCATGAACTTTCTAGGGGGCCAAATATTACCTTACTTTCCACTTTTTCATAGAGTAGTTTTGTCAAACGCCATGCTTTTCCTTGAATTCCCCTTTTCCATAACATTAGGAAGAGGCTTTCCCTATTAACCGTATCAAATGCCTTCCAGATATCAAGGAAGGATAGCCATGTCTTTTGCTTGTTAGCTTTCCTTATTTTACATAACCCCTTGAGCGCAAATACTTGATCTTCCAATCTTCTGTGTTTTTATAAGCTCCAAGGAGCTCCCCTAATATCCCTTCCCGCTCTAAGTATTTCATAAACTGCCCCTCCATTACTGATGTGAACACTTTATACACATTAGATGTAACAGTAATACCTCTAATTGGACAGTGTATCTTTTGGTCCTTCCTTGTGAATAGGCTTTATAAAGCCTTGAAACCATTGATCCGGGTACACTTCACAGGTTTTACAAAGATTGAACAGATCCACTAATGTAACAATTAATGAAGAGCCACCTTGTTTAAGGAATTCGTTTGGAATTTGGTCGACTCCGCAGGCTTTACCGTTTTTCCGTTTCGTACAGCATAACTATCATTGTCGTAATTCATTTTAACGTCAGTACAGCCCGAAGTCTCACCTGTGTATCTGAAAAGGTTATTAACCTGAGTTTTCAAATTATCATTTACAATATCATTTTGCATACCATTCCCGGAGCCAACGTTTTTCCAATATTCTCCCAGTATTTTGCATATTTCTTTGGGGTCCTCAATAGTACGGCTATTGTCAGCCGGATCAATAATTCTAAGTGGGTAGTCATTGTTCTTGTTCGAGCGTTTGAGCATCAGCCAGTAGGATTTTGCATCTTTAGACCCTTTACCTGAGTTTCGGATGATTACTTGTATCTTATTGTTTACCCTTTTAGTTTTAATTTTATCTTGTATTTTACGTTTCTTGGTTACATAATCACTCCATAGTTCCTGTATGAAATCTGGATCACACTCTTCAATCTTCTTTGCCCAGTGTCTATAGAAACGGTTTGCCTCTTTCCGGCACTTAATGAAACTACGAATCTCAGAATCTACCTTATACTTCACCTTGCTGGAACATTTTACCTTACCAATACACTGCTTGCCAACATCTGTTAAAATGTCTCTTAGGCTTACCCAGGCTTCATTAACCGTTTGGAATACATTACAGTTCCATTGGGCCAGATATTTACTCAACTCGTCTTTAAACATGGTCCAGTTTGACGATTTAGTTATGTTCCATTTATAATGCTGTACTTTTGGATGTGTTGTCTGACACTGAGATTCATTGAACCTACCTCGAATAACAACTGTATTTTGATCACTACCTATGTCATATAGTCCTGACTCGTCTATTATTATCATGTTTACACTATTTATCAAACCAGTCGTTGCCAAAGCATAATCAATTACTGATTTCAGGGGTCCACGCTGCCATGTATAATATCCTGTGCAAGATTCCTGGCAATTAAGTACTGTCATGTCCGAAACTTCGGCCAAATGAGAGAGTAAATCCCCATTATGACTACGCTTTCTCGGATTTCTGAAGTCCGGAATGGTCCCATTAAAATCCCCCCAAAGCAAACACTCAAATCCCGATGCCTTCAATGATCCAAGATTTTCTATTAGTTCTGCTGCGAGATTTTCACTGGTCTCCCTATCAACACCATCATTTGGGAAGTAAACCAGTCCTATCATTAAGGCATCTTGTCTATTACGGAATCTGACTGATATCCATAGTCTTTCAAAGTTATCCTTTTGCGAATTTAATACGTTTCCATCACATATGTTAACGTCAGAATGAACTAAAAATCTAAGACCGCCTCCCGATTTTTTATTGCTGACCTTACGAGCTTTACCTATCCATTTATAGCTAGGATGTATGTTCTCATCAACTCCGTCGTCTTGGTGAAATGTTTCTGTCATACCATATATTGAAAAATGTTCATTTTCCAATAAATTTCCTATTTCACTCCGTTTAGCCACGCCTAGGTTTTGAACATTGCAGTAAGCTATGGTGAAACATTGGGACTTCTGTCTATTTTGGTTTTTATGACCACCTCTATGATGTCGCGGTATCTTGGCTTGACATTTGACTTTCACGGCAATTTCATCTTGGTCTGTTTCCTATTCAGTCTTACAGTATCTTAACTTATGTCCTCTTTGACCACAACCTGTACATGTGATCTTTGTACCCGAAATTGCATGTCTACATACTGATTTCGTATGTCCGGGCACCCCACAATGGAAAAAAGTGACTCGTGTGTCTTCACTATTTTCAAAGACGCTGAATCGGGACCCATTACTTTGATAGACTCGGATTTTTCCGTTTTTGCCCGTAGCGCTGCTTCGGTCCTTTCCACCAGTGCCCCGTGTCTCTTGTTTTTGACTGTGTTGTTTTCTGTGATTGTGGGTCACCTGCAAGTTTCCTTTACCTCTTTTTTGTTTATTGCCATTGATATTGTTATTTGTGTTCCTGCGTTGGAAAATCAGGTGAGGTACGTTGATATACTTATAAAAATGCACATGGAGTGATCTAACTTGCATATTGTATATTGAGCAATTCACGACATATAGGCCTATATGGCGCATGATTCATGTATGTTTAATCATATAAATATCGAAGTCAGGCGGGAATATATTAATTAAATTAATCCATGAAAATAGAGCTTATGTTTGTTGCTGAATGAATGAGAAAAAATGCAGGGCTTGACAAATCTGAATTTCGTCGTCGCCAGATGTGGCAGTGTTTTTTCTTTTTTGTGAGTTCCTGCCTTGAAGTCAATCCAATGACTGATGTGTTACATATGTGGAAGAATGTAGCAGATGGATACCGTTGATTAATCTACTATGTATTGACTTGGACCAAATTTTGGCCTCGTTCCCTGATTAAAGGCTTGGTCTTCATTTTGCCGTACAAATATAGGCAGCCAATTTTTCTTACCAGTATCAGTAAAGTCAAGTATAGGGACCAGTCTGCGACAGGGTGCTTGTAAAACATGCGCCCCAACACAGGCCAAGATTTCGATGACACCACAAATTTAAGACTGTTGCTGCGGGGGCGGGTTTACAAAATATTCAAACCCTTGTTAAGTCAAAAAAAAAAAAAAAAAAAAAAACCTTGATTAAAGGTGTAGTCGAGCACGGTGACATCTCAGGGGTATCTGTATTAGCGCCATCTCATACCATACTATGCAACATCGACAGCTTTTCATGCCCACTTATGTTGTACTCCTGTTTCTATGGCAAAAGTTATAATATACTAAACTGGAGGTTCTACTGACACCCTCTTGTGTTTTTTTTGATATCTCGCTGCGCGCAAAGCTTTAACAGCACTGTAACAATGCGCTGTGATAGAACATGTCGTCAGCTCTTTTGATCCGTACGGTGTATTATTTGAGGTGTCCTTTTTATGTGGACAGGTCAGTGTTATAATATTGTTGATATATTGTTAATATCAATTCTTTTTACTCTGGTTATGTTTGTGTGCCAATACATTTCTTTCTTTTTTTACTACCAAATTTTGTTCGCAGTTTTCTCGAACACTATTACACTCGGAAACTTATAACTTGACTTGATAATAGGTCTGTACATGAATTTGTGCCTTTTAATTAAGAGGAGAAAATATGTTGAAAATTATGCAAATTAGGTACACTTAAAAATTTTAATTTTGAATATCTCCAAAACTATTATAGGTACAGGTAACCAATCTGACTTCAATTCGTAGGTTTGGAACATTGCAAAATTTTGTAATTTACATGCGACCTCTGAAGGTCAAAGATCAAGGTCATTTGGCCGTTTGAAATTTTCTTTTAACCATAACATGGTCAATTTTTATCCAATTTTGATAATGTTGCGTTCAAATTGTTGATAGTGTAACACTGCACACTTTTGTAATTTACATATGACCTCTAAAGGTAAAGGTCATTTGGACCTTTGAAATTTTCATTCAGCCATAACGAGGCCTCTTACCATCCAGTTTTACTATGTTGGACCAAAATTGTAGGTATTGGAACACTGCACATTTTTGTGATTTACGTGTGACCTCTAATGGTTAAAGGTCAAAGGTCAATGTAATTTTGCCATGTGAAAATTTCGTGTAGCCATAACTTAGGCAATTTTTATCTGATTTCGATCATGTTGGGCTCAAAAGTAGATATTGTAATACTGCACACTTTTGTAATTTACATGTGACCCTCAAAAGTCAAAGGTCAAGGTTATTGTAACACTACATTTTTGTAATTATATGTGACCTCTAAAGGCTAAAGTCAAGGTCATTTTGGCCTCTGAAATTTTCATTTAGCCATAGCTTGGTCAATTTTCATCCAATTTCAGTCATGTCAGGCTCAAATTGTAGGTATTGCAAAACTGCAAATTTTGTAATTTGCATGTGACCTCTAAATGTCAAAAGTCAAGGTGATTTGGACGTTGAAATTTTCATCTAGCCATACAACTTTTTAGGCACACAAACACATGAAGCAAATCTTCTTTTCTGGTCGGTTCCTGTGTTTCGTGATTCCACAAAGTGCAGTTCACGCGGTTGGTCTTGCAATACTCTGGCCAGCCAGTTGCTCGTCGCGTTTCTGTTCTTAAACTGCGTCACCATGATTATGCTCAAACTTGGAAGAAGCTTTAGGGGAACAAGTTTTAGAATAAAATTAAAATTCTTTTTGCCTGTGAAAACCCAAGTACCCATCGACCTACCACTTCCAAAATCAACTCTTTTGTTTCAAGCAAATTCCAAATGGCAAGCCAAGTTGCAAATATTTCACAAATAGAGCTTTCTGCATCTGAATACAGATATCTGTATTTAAATGCAGAAGTGACTTCTTGATGTTAAGAATTGTAAGTGAATCATTGATATCAAGATTTCCAGTTTTTGATATCAAGAAGTCTAAGTAATGTTATAACTGGTCACTGTAAATGTTCTGTGCATCTGTTCTTGGAAAGTGGCAGGAGTAATTAGTGAAAGAGCAAAATACCTGGCTATACGAGAGAGTTGCCCAGAATTCAGTGTATGGTCTCTCGAATTCTTTGATATCTAAAAGTAGAATTTAAGAATCTGGAACTTTCTTCATATCAAGAACTTTACTTCTTGATTTCAAAAAGTCACTTTGTGATATCAAGAAGTAGACTTCTTGATACCAAGAAATAGAGTTACTTTTTGACATCAAGTAGTCCACTTTTCATATCGCAGGTCTATTTCTTGATATCCAAAAGTCTGCTTTTTCATGTCAAGAAGTCGACTTCTTGATATCAAAAAGTAACTTCTTGATATCAACAAGTACTGGATAAATAGCAAAAGGACGCCCCATAACTATCTGTACTTCTAATTCAGATATCTGTATTAAAATGCAGATATTTTTTATTTTAAATTCAGATATTTGCATTAGAAATGCAGATGTCTGATTAGAAATATAGATATCTGTATTAGAAATACACATATCTCTATTTGTAAATGTTTACAGGTTTAGCTTGCCATAATTCCCTTGCATTGAGATGAACAAAATACGCTTATACTTCAAGAGCTGCTGAACTAGTAAATAGGAAGGAAAAGGGAATGTGATCTTGTTCATCCAATGAGAACGTTTTCAGATATACACTTGCACACAAAGATACGTATTGTTACATACTAAGATCCAGATTCTCAAAAGGTAAATATGTTGATCAATGTTTTGATACTACTAACTTTTGTGGCAGGCAGGGTACATAAAAGAGAACTTTGTGAAGATTTTGATAAATAATAATAGATTTAACTGTAAAATTGTATTCTGTTCCTGTTCCTTTCTTTGTATTGTATGTATGTCTTTTCGTCCAGAACCACTTCCTCGTAGTTATTGCCCTATTCTGCCGTCCAGACTCTTTACTCTACATAAGCTAACCTGTCACTGTCTAACCTATATACATATGGAGATACTATTGTCCATATTGCACACGTTCTTCTGTAGAATTTTGACATATGCTGTATTAGCCCAAATAAATGAAAGGGTCTTCAGCGGGAAACTAGTCAGAACATATTTCGGGGCCTGTACCCGCACATGTCTCTCTGAGTAAGGGCTCCTTGTCTAAGATAAATATTCAGCAAAGACAATCCACATAATAATGAATAAATATGAACGTGGCAAATGATGAATTAGCTAAGTAAGTGTAGTTTTGTTTATAAATGCAGAACTTCATTATGAATAAAGAATACCTGACAAACCAAACATAATTACTAAATTTGTAGGTAGGTAGGTAGGTAGGTAGGTAGAGAGAGAGAGAGAGAGAGAGAGAGAGAGAGAGAGAGAGAGAGAGAGAGAGAGAGAGAGAGAGAGAGAGAGAGAGAGAGAGAGAGAGAGAGAGAGAGAGAGAGAGAGAGAGAGAGAGAGAGAGAGAGAGAGAGAGAGAGAGAGAGAGAGAGAGAGAGAGAGAGAGAGAGAGAGAGAGAGAGAGAGAGAGAGAGAGAGAAGGGCTGGCTGCTGGTTTACATTTTACACTAGAGTTTTCAACGGAGCAAGTTTATGCAAATATTCTGTATATATTTTGGTGTACTTTAAAGACAGCATGCTTCTTAAAAGACTCACATCAGAAACAGAGATCACTGTTTGGTTTCATTGTTATATCAAAAACGTACTTTTCTAAATAGGCTATGCAAACCAGCAGCACATGCTAATGTTTCACTTTTTTTTATAAGTCTGCCCGGTAAAGAAATTCCAGCTAGTATAGCTCTGGGTCATACGCCCGTAAGTGTAGTTAATACCCAATATATCTGCTTGGAAGTAAGAGGCCAATACGATCATTGTTAACTCTGGATTGGGCAACGAATAATAAATTACGCTGTCGGTCTGGTTGCTTGTTATTTGCCTATATGTATGAATCGACCGGACGTCTATCTTAAGGGTCTTGAATTTAAAGTGTAACATTTACAGCGCTCTACATGTCCATGCATGTTGAAACTAATAAATACAATCCGAAATTATGCCAACTAATGCTTACAAAAGTTTCTGTCTGTGTTGCGTATTCATAAATGTCACGACAGTACTCAAGCTAAAATGCATCATTTTACATATACCAAGTAAGTCAATTTATTACATACGTGAAACCTTATCTTTGGTAGTAAATCGTCTACTAGATACGAATAATTAATGCCATACGTTTAAAGCATGCATCTGGACTATTGTTACAGCTTTTTGCAAAGTCGTGTGTTTTTGTTTGTTTTTTATTTTTATCTTTTGTTTTTGTTTGTTTATTGTTTTTTTCCCTTCAAATAGCAAGTCTTTACTTTGGCTGGCGTCCTTGTTTTATGTATATTTGACCAGCGGCTGTAGAACTTCAGTTAAAAATCAAGAAACTCAAATCTGTCCTACAAGCAAAACACTAAGTAATATGTTGCACTGAAAACGGCAATTTGCTTTTTTTTTTGTGATTGCTTGGTGTCGTTTTTATTCAGTGCTTTTGAAATATGTCAGTGTTTTATCGTCATCTTGCCTACTTATCACAATATACACTTGTCTGAATTATCGCAGTGATTCCAGATTCAATTCGTCACATGCAAGTCAATAGCAATAGCTTTCAAAGCACACACGAAAGTCGTTGACTCGGTCTAAAGCTTAGCATTGAAGGAGGTAAAAATGACTTCGAGCACCTACAGAGTTAAAAGTCTAGAACTTTGCGGTTATTCATTCCGAAGGTGCAATGGGTTAAAAACAATGAAACCACGAGTCCAATGCTCACCATTTCATGATCCCCTGGAAGGAAGATGTGCTCATGTTACACAGTTTGTATCTGCTCTCGAGCCACATGTTGAAAATAAGTGTTTTCACCAATAACTTTTGATTACACTGATCCAGATATACCCTTACATGGTATAACTATCCTATCCTATCCTATCCTATCCTATCCTATCCTATCCTACCCTATCCTATCCTATCCTATCCTATCCCATCCCATCCCATCCCATCCCATCCCATCCCATCCCATCCCATCCTATCCTATCCTTCGATTGCAGCACAAAAATATTTTGGTGGCATCAAAGTAGTCTGAGCCGGTGATATTACTTTTGTGACAATTTTATTTGACAGCATCTGAAGGTAATGATTATTCTTGGAACACATGTTGTAATATCTAAGATTAGCTAAGCTTATAGGATGTGTCATTGTCCGTCAGTCGACTTCTTCTCAGCATTTTTGGCCAACACATCTATTCACATTTGGTAGAGATGTACCCTCAGTTGATACCAACGAAGTTTGCTGAACAGGTCGTAAATTCAATTTTTCATATTTTTCAACGTTCATCTTTAGGAGAATCTTAAAAAAGGTTACTTGTCTGAAACTGAACAAGGACTTAGAACTATTTTAGCTGGAACATTGAGTTGATATGCACATTTGCACATGGTAAAGACTCTCCAGAATCGTAGGTTAATTTGAGACTAAAATGGGTGACCATGACTTAATTCCCAAGGCCACAGGGCCGTAATAGTGATTCTAAGTGTTTGAATGAAAACTCAAGTTTAATTTTTGCACCTCGGACTTGAATTTTTGCCTGAAGATGATCTTCTGGAAGGAGTTGTTTAAAATGACATTTTGATGACCTTGACGTAATTCTACAGGTTCAAGGGCAGCTTTGTGTAATTTCTTTTCTGGATTTTTGCTCGAAGCCTATGTTAGGAAGGACTTTGATTGTTAAATTTGTGATTGCACTGTGCTGAGTAAGATCACTTACAGGTTACCATGATCACATTCCCAAGCTTGCAGGGAAAGATCACTGAATTTGAATCAACCACCTACCTACCCTCTCCAGATCCCTGAGAGGGAGGGTCTTGCATTCCGCAGTCCCGAAAAGCTTTTGATTGCAAAGATATGCATATTATGTTCAACCAGGCCATTCTACTTTACACAGAATTATCATTTCCGATAGCGCCTACCGGTCAGTGCATGGCAGGTCAAGTGAGCACAAGATTGTCACACTCTTCTCGTTACGTGTCCACATGGTTAGTTAATGTGCCAACTTTCATTCCGCATGACCCCACTTGTCCAAAGGGCTGAGCAGGAGTTGTGGTTGGTTATTCTCATTTTGCCTTGGTATGCAGAAATGCAGCTTCAACTTGGTATCATGTGGAATATGTCTGGCTGCTCATGAAAAATGTCGACGGGCATCCTACGTATCGTAAAATACATTGCCCTGTGCCAACATTACACATTTAAAAACGTCACAAGACATTCTGTGTGTGTGTGTGTGTCTGTCTGTCTGTCTGTCTGTCTGTCCACGGACACAGTAATGTAAGAGTGAAACTTCGTCACTGATTTGTACGTAAATTCCCATCATCATGAATGGTTGAATATATATGCATATATGGGCAAGTTTAAAAAACCAAAACATTTCATTTAAATGTCAGTATGGGATTGTAAATAAATATATAAAATGCATATATACATACATACATCCGTACATACATACATACATACATACATACATACATACATACATACATATATACACGACATACACGCACAAATAAATGAATAAATCAATAGCACAGATGGTACCAGCTTGGTGATCATGACTGATTGAGACCAATATGAATATACTCAGAGTGCGGTTTTACCGGTAGGTCAAACTTATTGTTCATCAATGAAGAAATGCGTTTGCTGGATAAAACAAATTCATTGTATTGCTGTCAGCAGTGGCAAAATACATGAAACAAACTCGCTGCCGTAGAAAACATTCAGTTTACCTATCGGGAAATCCAAAGGACATTCAGTGAGTCGATATATTCGAACTAATTATTTAATCACAAATTTTGAGCATAGTCAAAAGCATTTTAAATCTAAGCAAAATATATTGGATAGGACAGCACATAATATATAAAAACATTGTTTGAATTAGTCATCTCGAGCGTACAGGCATTTAAAATTTTACAGGTTTGTCACATTGAATATTCCCTCTGTAGAAATGACGGACGCAGCTCCGCCCAATTGTTTGGCTATGAGACTGGTACACGAATGTCATAGTGGCCGGGGAAATTTCTGTTTTATCAAAAGTCATTGCAAAAATATCATTGCTTAAAATTTTCTTGTTCTAATGCAGAACCAATTTGCAGAACATATGTCTTCCAGTATTTACACAGTATTTTATGGGATTCGGTTTGCTTGCTTGCATTTTTCGAACCGGCTGCGCAAAGCAAAGAGACTAAGAACAATAAAACCAGACACGGTAGCACCATATGTGACAAAGAAACATTCATACCACAGGGCTTCGACAATATGACGCGAGATAACAAATCTGAGTTCTGATTTCTTTGCAATTGTACTGTTTGTGAAAGAAAAAATGAAGAATTGTGAGTCGTTTTCTTCACATTCTGAAAACAATGCTTAATAAATTAACAAAGGTGCATGCAATGCGTATAATAATAATAATAATAATAATAATAATAATAATAATAATAATAATAATAATAATGATAATAATAATAATAATTATAATAATAATGATAATAATAATAATAATAATAATAATAATAATAATAATAATAATAATAATAATAATAATAATAATAATAATAATAATAATAATAATAATAATAATAATAATAATTTTATTGAAAATTACCCCGTCACACAGGGGTCACCAGCGGGGTGATCTGCGGTGCGTTTAAGTACAATGCATGAATCAGTATATACATATAAAACACCAGTGAAAACTACCAACTAAAACAATTATGTTAGAACTTAGGTTACCAGCAGTTTGTGCATGCTAGAAATTATCTAGTTGTTCACGTCGGTATTTCCAAGCTTCTTTTAAAAATACCCGGCAGACACCATCCATGTTTTCTTGACTTAGAAGCATATGTGCTTTTGTGTTGGGGAATGCGTTTACAAAGATCATCCAAGTAAAAGGGCATACTGATTGAATGTGTGTTTCCAGGCTCAAAAGACATTTTGTTTGTAGGTCTTGGAGACCTTTACAAGCAAATAGGAAATGTTCCAAAAGCTCTTGCCCATTATTACATAATTTACATTTCCCGTCAGACAATCCCCTACGGGCAAATTCGTCTGAAGCTCTAGACAACCTGTGCGAGCTTTAAATTTCAATCTTCTACCTTCAAAGTCACCACAGCAGAAAAGGTACCTTTCTGCTAAACTAGATTTTTGACAGAATTTATAAAAGTAAAGTGAACTTTTGTCATTTATTTCTTCGAAGAGCTTGTTCTTAAAAATATCCAAACTTAATCTGTGGAAAACCGTGGGAAGGTATATGTTCGTAGTTATCATTTAGAAACCACACAACAACTCAAATTAGCTCAGCTGTCGTCTAGCATGTTGTGTCCGATTAAAGACACAACCGTCTAAATATTCTACCAGCGGTTCTTATCGCTACTTTACTGGTACAAGGCTATTGAAATGACCTAGTGGAATACTGTGTATAAAAAGCTGAAAATACAACGTCCCTGTGACCACAGTAGAGAGATAACAACTTAATTTGATCTTGTCTTTTGTATACAACACTTGACAGACAAAAAAGCGACACTTGTCTCATGGCATATTGAATGCTTTTGTACTTAGTTATGCCGTTTTTCAAATGGGTTAAATATATATGTAGGGCTCCATATGACTGTATGTCCGTTTTTCGGCTTCATAATTTTATTTTCATATTAAACTATATAAGAAATAGCGAAAGATTCTTGGCGAATAAACATAATAAAATAAGTAAATGATGGTTGTAAAAACAACGAAAATTTAGATAAATCTTGATAAATAAGCCGGAACTAAGACCAAACGGATTTCAAATTAAATGTTGATCTACATAAATGCACTTTTCCATCCAGACTTCGTTTTGTTTCCTTTTGGACAAAACGCAGTATATACGGTAGTCTAAAACCTGAATGCCGTTATTTCCAAGTCATGTCACGTTGTCTTTTGAGTGAATAGTGCGGCCATATGCGACACAAATAGCGAGAGAGGAATGTACACCCAGCCATATCGAACAACTGTCATATTCCCATACATACAAGTCAGTCAAGTTATGTATGTCAATATTGGTGATCAGCCATAAACCAGTACATAGATAAACTCTAAGGAGACTCAGAGAACTGACCGATTAGTACTTGAAGAAAATGACTTGTTAACGTATGAATGCTCGTGTAATGTGGTATCATCAATTGTTCCTCCCAGTAAACTTGTCAGTGGTTGCTATGTTTCTTGATGTTTGATCGACATCTGGTAATATGTGGGCCTATATTTATATATTCTGAAATTTAATATCGATGCTCCATTATCGTTTGGCCCGGTACAACAAGACATCGAGTGGAAATTTCGTGTATGAAATGTCTTAAAATTGATGTGCATGCATGTTTGTGAAATATATTTTCCACCCTGGGGATATAATTTGTGTCCTAGTGTCACTGAACAACAGAAAAGATGGTATTAAAGACCTTGGGATAAATTGTTCAATGAGCTCGAGAGTTTGATTATAATCAGGTGTTTGTGTCGAGTGTGTATGTATCAGTACAACAGCTGTACTCGTATGTACGGTGCACTCAGCCACTCTCTATGCATTTCGCATAAAGTCTATGGTATTTGCTGACTTCAACAAGGCTATCGATCGATACAATGGTTAACCCAAAGTGACTGTTTGTATGGTGACTTCACACACTTTTGCTGAAAGCTGTACAAGCAGCCAAACTTGGTGAGTGACCGGCCCAACTCTGGAAACTTGTTGCATGTTCTTCTGGGCTCCCAGAGGCCCATTCTAATCGCTTACCCTTGGATGTCTGGAACAATATGAGAAACATTAACTAGATTTAATATATTTCATCAATTTAATTTAATCTAATATATGGTGCCTGGAGAGTGCATGATGTCGTTGATTATGTTGGGAACATATGGCGATTTTTTCAATATAGTGTGACGTCATCCCAGTGGCGCGTTCAGAAGTTCCTGCAATCATCCTGTGATTGGCTGATCAGATTTGTGAACTGTAATGGAAACTGCAATACGTCAATCGCGAAGAAAATTTTAACAAATGGATACATATGTTTGAGTAGACTCTTACGTAAGGCTTTTCTGGACTGATGTTATGTAGTAATTGTTGAATTGGGTGTTGTTTTTGCAGTGTACAGCTGAGTGTAAATCTGTTCATGCTGGGCGACTGGCGAAAGGAAATATACAGGCTCTACAGGATTCATTACTTTGCATAGAGAGACAGCCACATCGACACTATCTGTTGACCCAGTGTTGGGACAATTTCTTGGAATGGATTTCTGAAAACTAATTGTAACAGTCCTTGTCATCCTGAGCCACACCAGACAATGACTAACACAGAAGATAGCAGCAAAATCGGCCAACTTTTTGAGGCTTGTGACTTGGACGGCTCTGGTTTTATAGATGAAGAAGAGCTGAAAAATATATGCCCTGAGCTTTCAGGCGAGGAAGTGTCTGAGGTATTCAAGGAATTAGATCAGGATGGAGACGGAAAAATCTCCATCGCGGAGTTTTCCGACGGTTTTAAAGGCATAAGTGACACACTTCTGGCCATCAGCCGGGCCAGAAGGGAAAGACTTTCGAGCTCCACAGAGCGTCTAGAAAACTCTGAAAAAGAGAAAGACCTGCAAGGATTTGTAGGAAATTTAGACGAAGGCTTCGGGGCACTTACTTGGTAAGTACATTTAATTGTCAAGGTGACCGTGTTTTCTATTTACATATTGTGTAGGTAGGTATGTATTATCTTTGATCTAGGCGGCTTTCCAAGTATAGCCCTGACGTGACAAAAATTGCTTCTTTTGGGAAAGGAGACGCGCCGAGTCCTATAGGTGAAAGTTTGGGAAAAATAGTGTTATAATTCCATGAGATAATGTATAATATGGTGAGAAGCTGTCTGTGTGTGTGTGCAGATAAAATGTTCACACACACACACACACACACACACACACACACACACACACACACACACACACACACACACACACACACACACACACACACACACACACACATGCACGCACGCACACACACACACACACACACACACATATACATTTGGAAGAGAACTACATAAAGTATTTAGGCCCAACGTTAATATCTCGTTTCACCTAGGAAAGGCCCATTTTGTTGGTACGAAGGCATATCACAATCACTGGGAATTGCATTATCATTTGAATAATTTTCACGGATAAATTCTGCATTCTGTATGAAAATCAACATGAGCCTGTGTAATGTCAGTTTGGCAGATGGAACTCGGCACTAGATTGTCTGTCTGGTAATGATCAGAAACAGGTGTTCTCACAATCCCTGATGGAAATTGCGTGCTTTAAGTCAAGATCATTTTCATTGTAACATATTTATGATGGTGACACTTGATCAACTTTCTGTATAATTCCACACAATTTGCACACTTGTGAGGGGGAGTCTTGCCCTACAGAGACCTTTGTTGTATAATGGTCACGTGACGCATATGCGGGCAAAGACACTTTTTTTTTCGGCGAGACATTATTTTTGCAAGCTATGAATGATGCCTCGAACAAAGACGTAGTTGATTTATGCAGCCTTGCATACAAATGGAAGTCTATTTTAGAATGTGATGAGTATAAATTTCAGCTACCCTTTCCTATGGCAGAAAAGAAAAGATCATGCAAGGTTCTCAGCGCAATGTTTTAGTGTGCAAGATTCTCTTTTGGTTTAAACGTATTGTATTAATCAATTTGAGAACAGGGCAAAGCTCTATACGAGCTCCTCTTGAAATAGCAAAATAAAAAATAAGACTTAGAGGTAAAGAGAAGAAGAGCCGGGCGTTGAAGAAAAAAAAAGGAAAAAGTAACAGTGGCAAAGGCCATACAAAGAGAAGGTAAGCCGATAGAACCCACAGATAGAAGAGAGCCATGGTGTGTCTCTAAGTACAGAAATTGATCCCATTTGGTAGGGACACACTCTACCAGTTCAAGCAGAATTTAAAGCTTTGTGATTTTTTCAATAAATGTAAAAACTGCTCTAAAATATTTTCATTGTCTGAGTATCTATTTGTTTCCTAAAAGTCGATATATCAGATGAAACTCTTATTTCCCCCCCAGAAATATGTCCGTGATTTGATCCAGGGACCGCTGTAAGACAAAAGGACCTTGGCTTAGGGCAAGAGTTAAGGTTTAGCTTCCAACTGCAAAAGAAGTGCTTTATAAAGTTTTCCAACGTACCAAATACCTGCAGCAGTTTCAAACTATGTGTGTCACATGTTCTTCCCAAATTTGGATTGAATTCCAGAAACAGATACCACGCAGCTAAGCCTCATGAACAAGGCTTACTCGCTGATAATACAGGACGTGATGACAACGAGAGCTGTCCAGGTCTGCCAATCAAAACGATGTACAAATGATTTTGACGGCTTGGTCCACGTATTGGGCCAGCCATTTGTGACTTCGGTCGTTTCCGGCGATCAAGAAAATACAGAATGCAAAAGTATCTTAAAACTCGGAAAAGGTCATAAATTCAGAGACCAAAAGAATGTCTTCTTCTGAGCACCGCACGAGTTTGATCCAACTGTCGAGGTTGATGTACCACATGCACATCAGGCAAGCCCATGTAGATAAAATTCGCACAGAACTAAATTTCATCTCGAAAAGGTGTTCAAATGCGGGAGCAGTTGCCAGTGTAATTCTGGCATAACGCCAGCGTTGAAAGTTTACATTCTGCGTATTAGATCAGAAGGATTCACCTGTCTTTGTTTGCAATACTTGAAGGTGCCGAGAAACAACTCTCACATATGAGTATGACTTCTTACATATGAGTATGACAAGCCGCAAGATGTCATTTAGATTCACGCACAGCTTTCTGTATGCTTTTCACGTACTATTTGCCTCTTTGATTCATTAAAAACAACATTCTGTTCACATTAAAATCAAACTCAATTAATTGTTGGATGTTCCTGTATCCAGGAAGTTGAAAATATAACGTACGAACATATACTGTAAATTGACCTAGTTTCGTGTGTATATTTTCACGGTTTTAGCATTTTTTACATTTCACAGTTTTGGACATAATTCCTATTTAAACAATGTTAGAATACTATTTTACTATTTTATTTCCACGATTTTGTGCCATCAGCGAAATAAGCAAAAATAAGAGTACAGCGAAATTCAAGCAATTTACAGTAGAATATAAAGAACAAATTGTTCAAGTTATGGCAAATAAAAAAAAGTTTACAATGCTTAAATTTCTATTGACTGATCGCCTATTTCATTCTCGAAAGGGGGGGGGGGAGAGAGGACATTTATGACAAGGAAATTTCTGGTATTTTGGGAAAAAGTTCCATGCAGGTAAATGTACATTGGCGTGCGGTTTTTAAGGGTTATTGTCGGGACCTCTTGGCACCGTTTCAACTGAATTTTGACATCAAAGTCTCAAGCAAATAAACATATGTATACACCATTCATCATCAACAATGCTTCAAACATGCAAGAGGCATGCATTGCAGTGTTAGGTATGGGCTAGATATATATATATGTGCATATTATTTCTGTTATGAAACTGTATTTGCTTGCAAGAGCAAAATGTGAAACAGAGATTCTCACGAATATTCTGCAGTATTTGTTGCTTCACACAAATTTCCAATTAACAAAGTTGTTTTTCTCAATGTAAACAAGAGGAATTACATGGAAACCACATAGAAACCTGGATTTCCATGCGAGTTATTTGTTTGAAAGAAAAGTCAACATAGTGTTTCATTTTGACAATGAATCATTGTAGTTCATATCCTTATTGAGATCTACCTAAAATGTTATCACGCGACCCATTCATTTAGCATACAAAGAGGACAAACAGATGTGATTGTAATTGCAAGTCAATATTTAACCATATTTTAAGTCCGCACGCCGCGCTTTATTTTTCATCAATAAACTCTATTTTAAAGTCTAATTACGGGACGCAATTGACATGGCAAATATTAGCTGCACATATATTGTACAGGAATTACGTATATATAGTTAGTTGATAAGTGTGTCTCTTCCAATCCGTTTATGAAGCAGGGGCCAGCCTTCAGCACAAAGCGAGATGAGCACTGTCTCCTGTCAAAGTCGGACAGTGCTGGCTGGCAAGGACATGTAGTCCTGTTGTCCTGTTGTACATGATAGCAGAGTTCTCTTACCTTGTACTTGCCTTACAAATATCACTGACGCTTTTCCCACCTTTCTCACGCCTTGTCGCAAGCTCAACGTGCAATCTTTTGTACTGTGTTTACAGCATGTCAGAGATGTCAACTCGTCCTCATCATCATGTGACTACTCCTGAAATTAGCTGGAAGAAGTTCGACCAATTGACGGAGTGTGTCCCTCATAAAATTGAGTATATGCTGTGAATTATTTTGTGTCCCTGATGGTCTTGACTACTAGTCCGTGAAATAACACTGTGAAGGCTGCCATCCCTGACATGTGTGAGGGATGGCAGCCTTCACAGTGTTATTTCACGGACTAGTAGTCAAGACCATCAGGGACACAAAATAATTCACAGCATATACTCAATTTTGATGAGGGACACACTCCGTCAATTGGTGAACTTTTCAGCTAATTTCAGGAGTAGTCAATGATGATGAGGGACGGTTGACATCTCTGACATGTGTAAACACAGTACAAAAGATTGCCGTTGAGCTGCGACAAGGGTGAGAAAGGTGGGAAAAGCGTCAGTGATATTTGTAAGGGCAAGTGTCCACCGGCAGCGTCTGCTATCATGTACAACCGCGCAACAGGTCTACATGTCCTTGCAGCAGACTTCCGACTTTGAAGGAGGAAGTGTCATTGCATGTTGAAGGCTGGTCTTTCCCGAAATAAAGTGGTCAGAGAGATGCGGCATTAAAAACACGATGAAAGGGTTGTGGATACTTTTGACGCAGACATCACATTGCAACAGAAAAACTTGATCCAGAGAACTGAGTTCATACCATCCCCTGCTTTGCATCCTGTTGGACCTGCTCACAAAACTGCTCGGTTACACTGGTGTCAGAAGCATACAAACATTCGTAGAAAGAGTGTGATGTTATCTGACAAACCAAAAATTTTGTGAGAACTGTTTTGATGGATGAGTGTGGCATGGCTTCTGTTAGATTAGCGGAGAGATGCATGATAGAGCATGACAAATACAAAACCGATAGTATCATGACGAGGGGTGGGGGTGGCAACCACATCAACAAGTGGAACAGACCTAGCTGTGGGTGGCGAACTCACAGACCAGCGTTGTGTAAACGACATTCTACAGTTGTTGACTGGTCCCAGTGTTTGCATAGGCTGGATAATGGTGTTTGGATTGTATTTTTGTTTGTTTGTTTGTTTTTCTTTTTTGAGTCTGTGTGTGTCTTTAGTGAGTGTTTGTTTGAATTTATAATTATGCATTTCGGTATTGTTTAGTTCAGCATGTGGATTGTCTGAAAATAAATAATTTTGCCTTTTGTCGGCTTTGAAATATCTGATGAAACTTGGACCACGACTTTCATTTTGATGGAACCCCTGGGGAATGAGCAAGATTCTTCACTGTGACAGACACACTATTTTTAAAGTAAATATGCAAATATATGATATATGTGCTCTCATCTTAAACGTGGAAAAAGGTGCTAAAATGATTGAATTTAATGGTTTTTTTTAGTATGAGCTACAAGACACTGAACACTTTACGTGGTGTCTACATTCATGTATGTCATAATGTCTACAATAATCACTAAAATGGTCAAGCAACTCCATAGGTAGGTGTTAATGCATCATATATTTATAAAATAATTCCCAGTTTTAAAATCTGACTATATGGTATAATTTTGACATAGGACATTTTAAAGATTTTTTTTGGCAGTCACTTATGAAATATCGGTACGCAGATCGATTATGACTTATTGAATATTGCGTAAGAAAAGGCTGCATGCAACTTGTTTCAAAAAGAAGACGACGAAGAAGTAGTAGGAGGAGTACTACTACTACTACTACTAGTAGTAGGAGTACCACTACTGCTAGTAATAGTAGGAGTACCACTACTGCTAGTAATAGTAGGAGTACCACTACTGCTAGTAATAGTAGGAGTACCACTACTACTACATGTAGCAGTCATGGAACACACATCATATGCTCTGTATGTGTCATGCCACATTTTTAGCTCAGCTGGCTAGTCAGTCAGGTGAGCTTATGTCGTGCTTAGGCATCCGTCGTCCGTCCGTCCGTCGGTGTCCACAATTCACATTTTTGTCTTCTCCAAAACAACTGGCTAGATTTCCCTCAAACTTGGTGGGACTGTACTTTGGGTGGGTCCCTACCAAGTTTGTTTTGTTCAAATGGTCATGCTCCAGTGATTTTTGGATTTTTTATGATTTTTGGGGGTTCCTTTTCAGGCTAACCTTAAAAAAATTCTTCTCTGAAACCGCTCTCCCAATTTCTTTGATATCACACAGGAACACTCGTAGGCACTCTTAGTTCTTAATTTTTTCACCAGGTGGCGCTGTACTTTTTTTTTTTAAAGAAATCTGGTTTCACTATTTTCGACTTCTTCTCCAGAACCATCACTCAGATTTAGCTGAAATTTAGTGGATATGTTACTTGTGAAAGAGTCAAACAAAGTTGTACACTAGGTTGCACTGCTGTGAATTTCTGATTTTTAACGATTTTTTAAAATTCGGTTACTTGTCGGTAAATGCACCTTTCCTATTGATTGATTACTTTGTAAGTCGATGGGCATTCTAATGCTGATTCACATTTTGGACGTCTCAGAAAAAAGTGTCATTTAGATTGACTTCAAACTTGGTGGCAACATACCTTGGGTTGGTCTCTACTTAGTTCGTTTAAATTGTCATGCTCCAGTGATTTTTTGATTTTTTTGGGGGGGGGGGCTTTAAAAAATGTTTTAACAGGAATGTTTACCACGGGATTTTTTTTAATGGTTATATCTAAAATAATTGTCGCCAGATTTTTGTCAAATTTGGTAGTGATGTACCTTTGATAAGTGTTTACCTACTTTGTGCAAGTGGTCATGCTCCAGTGATTTTTAGACCTTGCCCTCATTCCCAAGGTGACATGACAACCGACATAAAATGTACTGTTCACTTGATAACTTCATATCTATTTTCAGTTAGGACCTTGATGTTGCACATGTTAATGTTTCTCTATGAAGGTCGACTTTGACTTCAATTCTGAGGTCACGGTGCAGCACACATCAATTTTACTATTCTATATAACTTTTGAACTTCTTGAACTGGGACATGTTGCACATGTTAGTGTCCTTCCATAAATGTCCGACTCATTCAGTACATGGGTGACCTTGATCCTATCCCAAGTTCACAGGGCCACAAGTGTGAAGAATCTCTAGGTCAGCTGAGCATGTGCTATTCACACTGCCCTCTTGTTACATATTCCCAAGGAGGGTAGACTCTCTACCCTACTTGATATTCCGTACCATGACGGTAAATTACCTTCGTCGGTGGCTTTTGCATTGCATAGCAAGTGACGTTGCAGCTGCCACCGGACACCTGTAACATGACTTGCCACACCGAGGAAAAGCTTGTGACTTCAGATTAACCTAGTCGGTACTTTAATGCAAACTTTTTTTGTGAAGAATTTGAAGATACATGTACAATCATAAATAATAGGTACACTGGCATAGAAATCGCGCACTGCAAAATGGCCACATTTATATTTGTTCAACGTGGCATCTGCCTCGTACTCGTAAATGTCGTAACAACGTTAGGTCCAAATATACGAAGCAGAATGATCTTTTTGTATACATCATACCAGAATTAAAGTTTACAGTCTTCCAGTTGACGTTTCTATCCCCATAGGCGTTAGAAAATAGTAACAAATCTATACCTATATTCAAAGGTACACTTCTGGGAATACTCTTGGTACCGTAATAACTGAACTTTTCCACTTATTGTCCTCTTGAGTGTATATGTCTATATACAGTGAAACCTGTCCGTCTCTAAACCTCTATAATGCGGACACTTGTATAATGTGGACAGTTATGTCCAGGACCGAAAGGTCAATTTTCTTGTTAAAGCACCTGTCTATTTTGGACACCTGCCAACTGTGGATACTTCATGCCAGTCGCAGAGGTGTCCACAATAGACAGGTTTCACTGTACATACCTGTGTGGTTGTGGTGACTGGGTGGATTGCTGTTAGTTCAGCTGGTAGTGTATCTGATATGAGCAGTCCCCGTGTCGTCCGTTGTTGCAACTTCAGCCGTCCATAATTCAAATTTTCAAAGTTCTACACAATGGCTGGCCAGGTCCTCTTTGGGCTAGATGGGGAAATACCTCAGGAGGCTGTCTACCAAGTTTGTTCACAAGATCGCGCTTGAGCAAGTTTTCGTTGTTTATTTCTTGTCATTTCTTCTGTGAAAAATCTTTAAAATGTATATTTTCCAATGCACGCGACCAATTGCTTAGAAGTGGCACAGGAAAAGTTGTAGAACCAATGGACCTTATTTTTTTAAAGTGGCGGTGCGATTGTTTTAACAACAAAGTTTTGCAGTGTTTCTTCAAATATTCGGCTTCATATGCAGAACTGCATGCTATATTTTTTCAAACTTTGTAGAAATGCATCCTGATATAGTTTCTACGATATAGTTTCTACCAAATTTTGTTCACTAAGTGTTGTCATTTTCGTTTCTTGAATTTTAGTGAATTTTCAACGATAACTTAAAGATCAATTATGGCACCTGTTAAAGCATGATTAAATTTAATGTCAGGGACAAAAGCGGAAATACACGTATGTACAGTTTATTAAAATCATTGTATCATAGCCGTATTAATGGTGGGTCTGTAGGAAGCGTATTGAATAGGTGACACTTTTTTTATTTCATGCATGGTGGAGATTTTTTTGGGGGGGGGGCGAGGACTTCTCTGAAACCTCTTGACCGATTAAAATGCTTATCAGAAACACCTTCGCCAGTTGCTTCGAAATGGCACATGAACACTTCTGAGTACCCATAAACGTTAATTTGTTCTACTGTACACTGACTTGGTGTCCAGAAATTTGTTTACTGGATAGCGCTGCTGCCGTTTGTTGGTTTTTAGCAGTTATTTGGAATTACCTCATAATCCAAGACAAGCAGGTAAGTGCAAGGACATGACTATTTTAAGGGTCTCATGGTAGCTTTTGTACATTATATTTTAGGATGATTAACCAAGAATTGTTTGAGCTTTCACTTTTATCTTGTCCATGAAGATGATCGTCCATATAGAGACTTCAAATGGGTGACCCATATACTTTGATCCGAAGTTATTGAGCGACTTGATTGAATTTTACTGATCTATTAATAACTTGACAGATAGATAAGCCAGGACTTCAATATTCCATTGAAGGTGGTTTTACATAAGGATACGGATGACTTTGACCTAATTCCCGATATTACAGTGCCATTTCAGTCTTCGCATACTAGGTCAGCAGATCACAGGACTGTAAGTTTTCGTGTTAATTTAAGGTGCAAAACTAAATGTAAAATTTACGGCAGAGTACAGACAGCTTTGCTACCAAGCATTTCTTGCAACTGGATACAAAGTTAATGTTACCTCCAAACCTGTTACTGTTACATGCTTGTAAGTTAATTTTGTATAATAACATATTAAGACACTATATACCTGCCCACATAAAATACTGACGGCACAGTTTCCACTTATTTATTACCAGTTAGTAATACAATAGCACCTCTCATGAGAGACCCCAGTCTTGTGAGACCACCCTCTCATGGGAGACTGTTTTACATATTCCCAAGTCTGCACTGCCCATGTTGATCTATACGTCATTAGAGAGCACCTTTCTCTTAAGACGACTTTCTTGTTGCAGAAATGGTAGTCTCTAATGACAGGGACCACGGTACACTGTTATTTGTACGGGGTTAATGGAATGTGTTATGTCGGATATTCACGAAACAGCAATTTTGATTAAACAAGAACTTTGACAGTTGTGTTAAATAATCATTCCATGAGTGCTAAGAAATATTGCTTGCTATTTTATGTTACTTCAATGGCAAATGTTTCATTTTTCAAAGGTATGCTGTTGTATGGTATGGTGTGGAAATGCAAAATCTGTCCACAGGATAATCAAAAGTTTGGTGTAATTTGATTTAATTCAGAATAGTTTTGTCCCCTTTGTCTCAACTATTGCATGCAGCGCAGCTTGTTGACAGAAATTTAACAGTGTACGATAGACCTTATTTTTTTTCGCATAACTATTCAAGAGATAATAAACAATAACAAAGCTACCTTACACAGGTGTCTCGGTTTCTTTGGTAAAGTGTTACGAACACATAAGATTAAAGATTTCGCATGTATTTCGTCATACATTGACTTTCCAAGAGTACAATGACAACAAGGCGGACGTTCAGCACAGTGTTTTGTTCAGATTTTTTTAAAATGTAGGTCTACGGAAGTGGACGGCAACAGCATGTGCCATGTATTGCGAAAGAAGTATGTACAAATAAATCAATTACCGTCCATTCATGCGTTGGAGTTTGTTCATCCATTCACGGAGGAATGTGCCTATTGATCGTGTCTTTATGCACACTTTCCATTGACGTCACAACTGTATTTTTTTCTCGCTTGTTATCACATGTTGTCATGTATTTGAAAACGAAGATCCCATGATCTTAAAACCAATTTCGTTAATTGCTAACAACACGTCATTCTCTTTTCATTCACCTCGTACTGATACTAATTATAGTTATATGAACTGTATTGGGTGAAATTTGATCTTGTGTGATTTTGATTCAGAGCACTTAAGACTACTACAAGCATCATATTAACTTTTAAGAAATGTCTTTAACAACAACTAAGAATACGTAGTTGCAGTCACAATTGAAGCGATTCAAGGTTTTATGATAAAATTCGGTTAACCTTGTTTTGAATACGATTGTTCAAAATGAATTTCAAGAAGACAATGACAGCGTAAATTGTCAATATACTGTTTTCTGTTTTGCTTTTAACTTAAGACGTCTGCGTCGTCCGTTTTTATAACAATGGAGCATTGCCCGTTACTCCATTTTGATGCAAGCATTTGTACTATTTTAATTCACCATGCAAGTTATGATGAAAGTTAGTACATTTGTCTGCCACATACTTTATTGCCGCCCCCAAGCCATAATAACTTGTTACAATTTTATGAATGTCAATAGTTATGACTGTTTGTTGTGGGCAAAAGATTATTCATGTGCTTGTGATGCCCGTTATTTCTGAGGTTTTTAATGTGCAAAAGTAATTCCGTAAATCCGAAATGTTGTCATACGTTGTGGCAAGAATCACTAATATGAAAAACCTTTGAGGGTAACTTGGGGCGCTATGGAATATCATGTACATATGTTGGAGTCACTTAATATGTGGGAATCTAAAATGGCAAACTGTGAAATGACCTGTGCAGGATAAATCTCAGAGTAACCCAAGGAGAGATCTTTTTAACCACGAATACATAGAAAAATGTGTAACAACTAAATAATGTTATTACCATTGACTGGAACAGCAGATGAACAAGGAAATTTCACATAAAAGTTGTATCTATCGACCATCATCCGATTGTACCGTAACAAGATAAAGGGATACCCAGATATCCAAATTACGCACATCTATTCCAAGATTACTTAGACCCCCCTCCGGGAAAAATATGCAACCAACATGAAAAATACTGATTTGGAAATTCGAAAGCCAGCTGTGGGTCTTTTCCCGTAATACAGCCTAATAAAAATCCATACTGGGTAAAATGAATTTAAAAAAAAAAAAAAAAAAACATTCAGGTTTACTAAGGGAGTATCGAAATCTAGTTTGGCAAGCCAACCGAACCTAAAAAATCCGCACTGGGTCTAATCAAAAACAAAAACAAAACAAAAAACAAAACAAAAAAAAAAAAAACACCAAAAAAAAAAAAAAAAAAAAAAAAAAAAAAAACAAAAACAACCCCCCCCCCCAGAAAGTGAGGATTACTAAGGGAGCTAAAGGAGCATCGAAGTATTGTCTTTTCACAAACAGATTTTTAAACTTTTCGGCTTTAATTTTATCTCCGAAGGCGACTTCCGTCTGTACGACCGAGAAGGTCAAAAAGGCTGAAAATCTCATCTTTTCCTCATTTGTATATATCTGTATATATGTATCATCCGTTAAATAATATTGGTGAAAGTCTAAATCATATGGCGCCGCACTCAGCCTGAAAAAATCTCATAATATGAACATATGTCATATTACCTTACATATCAAAATAAAATATACGTAACCTGAAATATGACTTGTGACTGTTTCTAAATTGCGAGGTACATGTGCGACAACACCTTGGTGTTGTTTGGAGTGCTGTCAACCGTGAACTATGGAGTTCCTTCACTCTGGAAGTTTGAGTTTTCTTTATTGTTGAAATGTACACATATTGTCATTTCTCACATGTTTCAGGTGGCTAGGTATTCAAACGCGTATCTCTCTAGCTGACCTTCTGAACACCAGTATAGGGCCTACCTGTCAGCTGCCGGGCACTTATTGCAGACAGATCTCGGCCTGCTTGCTTAATTACACGTGGCTCCAGCATTCCTGTTTTTCGTCAGGGGTATTTTCGTTTGTATAATTCAGGTCCGGTTTAGCCTTCTTTTTGCAAACATTGTCGTGTTTTCATATTTTATTTTACCACCATTTACAGTCCCCGGTCTTATAATTTGTTTCTTTGTGTGGGTTAAATGAAGCCCGTATGAGCGGAACACATACACGGTCCAAGTGTTACTGTTAAAAGAAAAAAAAAAGTAAAAATAAAAAAACAGCTTCATTTTTTGTAGCTGAAGTTATCGTTAGAACATCTGCATATTTTTCTACTGAATATGCAGACTGTCTTTTTACTTTTTTAAAATTTTATTTAGTTACTTGTTTGTTTGCTTATTTATTCATCCATTCATTCATTCCTTTCTTTCTTTCTATATTTTTATTATGTATTTTTTTATCCCCCAACAAAGTTTCGGACTTTTGGCGCGACATTTCACTGATATACGTGGATTAGATGCAGTACAGTCCTCGACGGATCAAAACAGAATATTCTTGGGATGGTGAAATTTAATGTACATCTATTTAACTTGAAAAAACTGTTATATTTCTCCAATGATATTAGAGTGTGCGGTAGGTTCAACAATCCATACTTGTATTTGTGTATCGCCAGTTGGCAATCATGCTGCTGGCACTGACATTTAGCAACAGGTTATGTTGTCCAATAGGTGGCCCCATGCGTGCTCTCATTTCTGCAATCCGATAATGCCATATCTGCCTGCACCGAACATGACGTACACCCACTATGTAAATGTCACAGTGTTTCCATAAATCACACATAGGTGGCGCATGGTGAGCTACGAACGTTTTGGATCGAAGAAATACCTTACTGTACATTTACGTGCTAAAAAATTAAACTTGGGGGGGGGGGGGAATTGTCAAATATTCATCAATGATCCTATTAAAAATAAATGTTAATTTGTAGGCTGTTTTCCTGTATGACATAGGTTTTTCAAGATACTACACTCGTTGAAATTGTGCACTGTTTTATGAGAAGACAAGACCATACGTGGAGGCAGTAGGCCCACAAAGCACATGACTCAAATTGTTAATGTGGTAATGTTCCCGGGAAACATGCTGATTGATTGCAATGGTGTATCGAACCATAACGCTCAACTGCTTGTGTGTGTGGCTTACGCTTGCCTCGATATATTTTCGACCGTATTCCTCACTCCTGAATTTCCACTTATTGTGTTGATTGTATTCAATCTTGAGGCTCGTTAACTCTGTTACGTACAACGTTATCACCAAGCTGTACACATCCACCAGTACCCCATCCACACTCACCCGCCCCTCACAGGGGAAAAAAATGTTTTGCTTGTTATATTTTTTTGGGCCACATTATCGTGTATATTTTTTTTGTAATTTTCTGATATCCATTATATTGACGTGCGGCTTGGTGCATTCAAGAAAGTTGACAATTCTGGTCTGAGTTTATGCATGATTTATTGCCGGTTGCACACAGTTTGCTTATTTCTATGTGATGCTGCTTGCATTTTAACAAGTGTTATGGCTGTCTGAAAATTACGATGATATAGGTCATTATATTGATTTGATGTGTCGTTTTTTGCGGGTGGTGGTGGTGGTGCAGTTTTTCTTCACAAGTCGGGTCAAATAGGGGGCAACTATTATTTTAAAACCCATCAATGAAAATGCAAAGTCTTCCCGTGAATTGTTTCCCTCGAAATTCAAACGTGGGCACATTAGCCTGGTATTTGTCAAGACTAAAGTCAAATTGCGACTGAATAGGGAATGCTTTGTAATTTTTAAGTGCACATTGGGGTCATAACCTTATCAGGTTAAACAATTTCACAGGAATTGCTTCAGTTCAGTCATTTGCAGTATATGTATGTAGCAAACAATAATAGATTGAGACAGCTGTCAAACATTCCAACAAAGAATCGGCTGTGTTCTCTGTTTTTAATTGTGTGAAATGTATTTAATATTAAATCGATTGAACATGAGTACCTTGGTGAATTTGATGTAGCAGACTTTGTTGGTAACAAAAACAAGGTCGAAACCAACATCAAGAAGTGAAATGAGACCAAGATCATGCATTCTGGGGATATATTTAATCTTCAGTTTTTATTGAATGTGATATTTTTAACCGACCGGGATATTCAGAGAAGGTCCATACAATACAGTATTCAGAAGCACATAGTATAAATTTAGAAGTAGCATATACATCCTGGTGAAAAAAAATAAGGTGTAAAATATAAGTACACTGATGAAAAAATAAAGTGCAAAGCTTATTTGTTACAAACGGCACAACTGAATGCCGTCAAAGCTAAAAAGTAAAACGGGTAAATAATATAAAACGGACACATATTCCGTGTTGTCCATTTGTACCACAGATCGTAAAAGCTACTAAGACATATAATCATTTCTACCATGAACCGCAAATGTTTTACGACATGTAGGCCTAATCATTTATTTTGTATCGTGAACTGTAAAAGCTGATGTCTGTTAAGAGATTTGATCAGCTTCCGCTTATACGTCACCTTATCCTTGGTAATTAGAAGGCAGACCTGAAACCTACCGAGTGAAAAGTTTGTGTTTCGTATCAATTAAAAGATTGATAGCTTCACTTATAGTGACATCATAAAGGAGATTACGTTGACGTGAGTTAGAGTGAATCTATTAAAACAAGCTTTTAGAAGGCCAGTTGAATACTTGGTTTGGCGCATACGTGAGTGGCTGCCGTAAGTGGGTTGCGCTTGGAATTTTAGTTTAAACATATTTATTTAGTCTGGATAGCCCTATAGTACATCAATATGACTAATATATGGGTTCTCCAGAACATGGAGACACACAATATTATGTACAAGACACACAGGACAATACAAATGTTACCAATGCAAAATGTCACTGAAAACTCTGTACGAATATCAAGATTTGATTACTTATAGGATACAAGTTAAACCAATTTGAAGTTGAGTTCAATATTTACCCAGTAAGGAAAAAAGTGTGATACAAATAAATTTGCATAGTCAAAGCGATGATCACAACAGTAACATTTAGTCGTAAAAGCGCCTGGTCTCAATAATGCACCGCTGGAGTGCATCACAGATCTGGATATTTAGGCCAATTAGAAAGCTCGTTACTGCCACGGAGAAATATTTCAACTAGCCTATCACTACCAATATGGATTATAAAATGCGGGCTAACCCCCGGAGCAATCAAAGGAACAACAGTATTAAGTAATTTGTTTCTCTGAACGATGTAATAGGGACAGAAGAAAAGAAAGAGTCTTCAGTGGGATAAGAATAAGCACAGGATATATAGGTCGGGAAGGATGTTAACTTTGTGAAGGTAAGAGTTTTTTCTAGAGAATCCTAAGCGTAATTGCGTGTGGCAAATACAAGCAAATCTGTCACCATGGAGATAGAACTCAGGACATTGTCTGTGGCTAAGAGAGTAGTTTTAAGTTTTGATTTAAATATATGTAGGGAAAGCGAATCTCTAATGTCGGATGGTAGGTTATTCCACTGTTTGACAGCATCTGGTAGAAAAGAGTTACACAGACGCGATGTTCTACATCTGACAGGGCGCACTGACATTGAATGGAATCTCTCCGTATTTTTTCCCCGTTATACATATGTACATCTTTTATTGGTCAAATATGATTGAGTCTGAGTCATGCAAATTACTTTTCATTTATATGCAGAAGTAAATCAGACTGCCAACATAACTGTGGTAATCCAGTCATGAAGGAAATCGATATTAACTCTCAAGTCATACTTTCATATTTATTGCTGTTTCATGCAAAACTATAAAATAAATAAAATGTCAGAATGTCTGCTTATCGTTTGACGAAGAGTTTCTTGTTAAGTCCTGGTTTATCCCACCGTTCGATTTGTTGCATTACGGAGAAGGTCCAAATATTTCATCTTTTCAAAGTAAAGAAGTTTCAAGATACACGGAAAAGCAATGTACAGAAACACTACCAGGAACCATCAGTTTGCATCGTCATTTCAAAAACATTTGAGCTAACCTATGACCCATCGTGAATGCAACTTGAGGTATCCGTGGCTTTTGCTTAATTGGCGAGTTGCTTCCCAATCAATGAGTGGTATGAAAAGGTGATCAGGGCAAGTTACCTTGTGACATAGTTTCATAAATAAGAACGGGTCCTGATTCCCAGCAAGTAAAACGACATCTGAAGCTGTGAACATTTTACCCTTTTAAGACTCCGGCATTGGCTTTCCCCGGCGCCCTCTGGGCTTAATGCGCCCAGAGCGCACTGAGGAAAGCTATTCAAAGCGCACAGGGCGCACTGAGGAAAGCTATTTGCTTATGGCGTATTATTCTTCATGATAAAACAGACACAGTCGACATTTATGACATCAGGCACTTGTTGGTGTTGTTGGTATTTTTGTGCCGATACATCGGCCTCGGTTCCTGCATGGTAGGAACTCGGGAGCGTTATGCATGTAATCATTTTTGAATGTGACATTTCATTTCGGCTGAGACGTTCTCAACATATTATAATACTTTTAAGAGCTCAAACGAGTTTTGAAGAACTTGTGAAACGCTTTGCTGTTCATGTTGATAACACGCGCTCTAATGACAGGGTGGTTTTTAACCCACAGGATGAAAGTTTTATCTTTGGTCGCATTCAGTCATCAGTTATTGGGACATTTTTCTTCTCCACAGGATTAAAATGTCTGGAGGTAAACAGCAATAAACTATTCACTGCCCTTTGTAAAAAAGGTTCGATTTCATATATGGATGTATAATTGTACCAAGTTTGGAGTTTCTAAGTGTAATAGTGTCCGACACACTTAAAATGGCATATACATTGACTCCTTACTTTGGACATTGAAATAGACAAATTTCGTTTTCATATTTTGACAACAATGGAAGAAGTTCACATGCCGCAGCTACACAGTACTTCACACACTGTCATACCCTGGAACAAGATGGGTTATGAAACGCCTGCTGTATCTTCACCACGTACATAGCAAACAAGCAGATATGGGGCCAAACAAGATGTTCCTAGTTGCACGGCGTCTTGAAGCCCAGACACCATTTTGACCACGACTGCCATGGTTTTGATCAGGCCAGGAACAAATGAACACGCACGCACGCACACACGCACGCACGCACGCACGCACGCACACGCACACGCACACACACACACACACACACACAGACAGACACATATATATTCACAATACCTTGCAGACTTTGCTCGATACACAGTCCGCCTCTCTACCACAGCACGTAGTCCACCTCCATGATGTAATACAACCATTTGGCATACATAATTAATTACCTTTCATGGTCAGAACCTCTCTCCTGGTCAGCTTACAAAACATGGAACAATTGACCGCCTGCTTTCAAAGCTTAGGATTTACATCAAATGAGAAAAAAACTCCCACCCACTGTGCAATAAATTAGGTTCTCCACAAAATTATTTTTATTTACATAACCTATGCAACTCCAGTACAGTATAAATACATAAATAAAATAAAATACTATCAAAGCTACATATAGGCTATAAACAAGTCTGGGTGCTCCCCAACCCAATGGATATATATATATATATATATAAGCATTCTGTTGTGACCCATAAACTCTGGACGTTTTTCAAAGGCATTATTTACAAAGTTACATACAGGTTTGTACACTGAGGTTTGACCATAACCAAGAGACATTATAGCCTTACATTTGTCTGACCTTGATAGGTTTATAAATTAGTGTGACATTGTTGGATAACCGAGACTTGAGTTCTGAATATAAATTACTAATATAAAATGAATTCATCTTCTACATTATCAGTATTACATAATTTACAGCTTCGTAGGTCCACTAGCGTCTTTGGCCAGGTATATCGCCCTACTTCAATCTTCAAAGTGTGGGCACTTACTCTTACTTTACTACAAGTCTTCCGTTTGTGTATAGGTGTGTTTTCCCGAAGGTAGTTTCCCAATGAAGTCCTTTTTAAACGTAAAATGGGTACAGAGCTTATGCGTATTATCAGTACTGTTGATTTGTTCTGACCACTTGGATTCATAGATTTGTTCCAGACGCTTTTTCAATTTGTTTACAACAAGATGTGCCATTGTATCTCCTATACATTGTTCCATGTCTCTTGCATACCACTGAGATTAAATATATCTCTTACACCCCTTAACCAACAGTTGTTAGCTGTCCTACACAATTCATAATTTTCTAAAAGACATTTTCACTTCAAAGTTACAGGGTCATTCAGCTGTAAATTTTTCCAGTACTTTTCAGCACCACATACCAACCGGATCAAAAGTGGAAAGTTTCCCAATTCTGCCTTTGCTGCAATGTTGGTGTCTGTCCTATGGATACCCAGCAAGTATTTACGAAATGTGTGGATATTTTCTGATACAGCTTGATGACAGAGTTGGCTGAAGTTGTTTTCATTTAACCCCTCAAGTATAAACGGACTCCAAACCTCACCGCCGTAAGCTAGAACTGGGTATGTTAGTGAATTAAATAATTTTGTTGCAAGGTGTACATTATTATTAACAGGAAACTGCCTTAAATTAATAGAGCTTTACTTGCTTGGCTACATAATTTATTATTCGCAGTTGTGAATGCCCCAGAAGCACAGAATTCAATACCCAAGCAGCAATATTTTCCCGCAACATCTATGATATCTGTCATACAATGGAATGTACATGTTTTGATTTTCCTTCCACCGTTATTAAAAATCATAACTTTTGTTTCAGAGATAATGACCTTTAATTTCCAAGTATTACAGTATTCATGCAGTCTTTTCTAAATAATTTTGAGGCCCCCTTTCAGATTCCGAGATGAGAGCAAGGTCATCTGAATAGCAAGCAAATTTGTACAACGGTGCTTGGCGCCAAACTGAGTCGAAAGCACAATGGAAATCAACGAAACAAGTGTCATGTTTCTTCCCTTTATGCTCATAACATATTTATTTATTGATGCTTTTATAGTTAAGATGTGGTCTGAGGTCCTACTGAGGTTTTAAGACGAATTTGGTGAGGCGGCATCAGATTATTACTATCAAAATGCTCATAGAGCTTTGAATTCGGTACGCTACAGAAGAGCGTACAGAAGTCAATAGATAGGGCGATGCCCCTTTAATTTGCAGGAGTGTAGGCATCACCCTTTTTGTGTATAGTGCAAGAATGTTTTCCCTCTAACAATTTGGAAGGTTACCACTTGAGAGTATTTTATTAAACAACATGTGGAAGGAAGGGCATTTTGCAGGGACATCTGAGTCAGCCCTCGGTCTCAAGAGATAACTGGGTGGAGGCCTGTGATGTGGTATTCCTCATCACATAATAGAGGCGTGGGCTCAACAATGACTGTTTTGACAACTTTATGCCATTCTTAAGAACGCAACGATTGACATCGAATTTGACCAATGAAATGAGTTCAAATGCACTCTGTGATAACGAATTGTCTTTTCTGTGGTTATGTAATTCCAAGTACCCAAGTCGACCAGGCACAACAGCAAGTGGGCCACTGGGGTTTGGTGTGATTGGGCCGCGTGGCGAATGGACAGCCAGAAACTGAAATGGGTAACAGCAGTCCCATTTCGCAAAAAAAAAAAAAAAATATGTGATATGGATGTCCCAAAAAATAACGCATCGTGTGTGCTTTTTCGTTCAGTATTGCAGACGCCAATATGGCAACCCATCCTCGGTAAACGATTGGCCTTCACCAGGAATGGATAGTGACCTGTGAGATATGTGTCTTTCTCCATTGATCAGAGATCTAAATACGTGTATTAAGTGTATCTAAATCTAAATATACGTATTCAGATCCCTGATTTGGCCTGCCAAGATTGTTTTCAGTTTTCATCACAGCATATTAAAGTACCTTCGTTGTTTTGCCACAACTACTTTCAATGGGCGTAGCAAAACACTGCTTGAACAAAAAAGTGTGTCACGAAGATAGTGTTCTTAGCAGGCTAAAAGAAGGGAAATAGACCGTTTTCATTGGTTGATACATGGGCCATGTCAATTATTGCATTCTAATAGCATGTAGTGGTAGGTGTTTGCTGTTTTGTTTTCTTGTAACCTGTGAAATGAAACATGTTCTACATATATACTCTAATTTCTTATTAGTTCTTGTATTTGTGTTTTTATGTCTGTGTGCAAACACAGACTTCTGTTTTCGTTGGGGGTCTTTCAGTCTTTCTTTCTTCTCCTTTTACCACCAATCTGTCCGGTACTTTTCTCGGACGCTAGGCTAAACTCCAAACTTGGTATGATGGATCGCTACATGGAGTCGTGCCTTTTTACACAAAAACAAAAAACAAAAAAAACAAAAACAAAAACAAAAAAAAACAAAAAACAAAAAACAAAAAACAAAAAACAAAAAAAACCCCGGGTTCAGTACATTCAAAATTATGCAAGTTAACGGCATTTGAAATTTTAAATGTTGAATGTCTTCAACGGCATTACAGGTAGAAGTTGGAATGTACACAAGAACATTCCAACTTCTATTTTTAGGTTTGTGATGTAGGCGCATCCAATCGACCACAAACGAAAGTGGTAGAATTTTTAATTTATGCTAATTTGGGCTACTTGTAAAATTTTAATGTTGAATATCTTTAAAGCTATTGTAGGCAGAGCTGCCATTCCTGATTAGATTCATAGGTTTGTGCTGAAGGTATATCTTATAAACCACAAACAAAAGATATAGCATTCAAATTTAGGTAAGTTTTGGAGGCATACAGATGGATTTGCTTTAAAGCAAATCTTTTCTAGTTTGTGTCTGAATTCTAGTGGTCAGTTGTGTGTATTCAGGTTGGATTATGGGTATGGCGTTACACTTATGTTATCTTCTTAATAACTTTTACAACCACATTATTTCTGATTCGGTTCATCTAGCATTTATGAATATATCCTTTTTTTTTTTTTTTTTTTTTTTTAGTTTTTGGTTTTCTGTTCTTAGTTTTACTTAGTTGTATCTTAACCTTAATCTTATTGTCTATTTTACTGCTTTTATCTAGATGTATGCTGGGCCTCTTGGAAGAACAGAGCTGTGCTCTGAAAGGGTTACCCAGGGTAAACATGTTCATAAATAAATAAATAAATAAATAAATAAATAAATAAATAAATAAATAAATAAATAAATAACACATCTTTTTTTCTTTCTTTTTTTTTTTTTTTTTTTTTTTTGCTAACGTAGTACTCTTTCTCTTGTTTTTCACACCAGACGTTTCAACAAACCACTGTTTCAGTTTTAAGAACTGAAGCAGTTAATGACAAACTTTACCAAACACGAGAACAAAAGCAGACCTGGCAGACTGCTTTGTGCACACCTGTGTGCACATATCATATATTCTTGGCGATATGTGTGTCAGCGTGTGGAGCATACTTAATGATGTCATGATGCTGGCTGTGATGGCATGCACGGCCAACAAATGGAGAGTAAATGGGTCATCATTGCATATACCTGTGTCGGAATGCTAGCAGCTGTTACTTTTGACGTCAGCATTATTGTATCTGCCACCAGAAATACATTTGAAACCTTCAAGGGGTCACAGGTTTTAAAGTTGTTGATAAATATAGATTTGTGTTCTTGGGTTTATTTTTTTGTGATCAAACTCTTGGATGTTTATTTCTGTCTGTAAGAAAAAGGAGTATGAAAGTTGTCTTTCCACTCAGAACGACAGGAAGCCACGTGACGAAGGAAGAAGAGCGCAACATGGATTACAAGTCGCGATAGAATCGTCCAAGCTGCCACAGTCATTGAATGCTATATCTTGCACTGGCTTTAATAGCTTTCTAAACATATTTGATAACATGAGTACACCTAAGTTTCACCTGTAAAGCAACACCCTTTTTGTGACATTTCGCCGTTCACCGTCTCGTGGCACTTGGTTGGTATGGGAGACCAAGTGCAGATCCAGACGTCGATCTCTGGAACTTTGATGACCTTCTGGGCCTCATCATATAAAAATACAGTACTTGACTTACCTGGATAACAATTTGGATTCTAGTTATCACCACTGGAATGTACACAAGAACATTTACACGCTGTTAACAGATCACTTAAGTTTATAATTAATCACCTTTTGTCGTGCACAATTTTTTTTTTTTTTGGTTTTGTTTTGCTTGTTTGTTTTTTTTTTCATGGATATAAACGAGTGAACTGTTTCGCATCAAAGGATACAATCTAGAACGGTAGGGGTAAATCTAAAGCCAGAAGATTGGATCAAGATTGCCAAAATATTAGAACTATCAGCATGTGTATCCCTGCAATGTGAGCAGGTTTTGTGTGCTACATTCCAACATCGTATTCCATCCATACATGTTTCACAGAAAATATGCAGGGTTAAACAAGCGGATTAAGTTTGATGGCCAAGAGCTGAATTTGACAGGGAACTTCAGTCTTTAAACACCGTTTCGCGTGAAAGAAATGTCTAACGAAACCGGACTGGAACAACTGTTCTTGGCATGTGATTTAAATGGCTCAGGTTTCATAGAGCGGGAAGACTTGAAGGAGTTATGCTCGGATTTAGCCCTCACTGATCAGGAGTTCAGTGACATATTTTCGCAGCTTGATGCGGACAAGGATGGAAAAATATGCAAAACAGAGTTTATAAAAAGCTTTCAAAGTGTGTCTGCGCTCCTTGCCCGTAAAAAGAGTGCAGCCAATGTGACGAACGGCAGCAATGGGCGGACGAAAAGGACTCCCAAGAATGCGGGGATGGCTGCCTGGGATAGTTTTCTGGATGAAATGGGACACGGATATTATCTTTTATCACAGAAAAGGTATATCGTATACACATGCATGAGACAAATACTAAGTAAATGGAACTAGTACCCCATGATGACACTCGATGGCGACAACGTATCCCAAAAAGTAGAGCTTTAATATCTTAAAAAAAAAACAAAAAAAACAAAAAACCATAATAAAACCACAACAAATTTGATGGTTAGACAAAACTAGAATTCATTGCCTCCATTCGTAAATGCAGGGCATATCACGATAGATATGATATCATCAGTGTCGACCCAAAGGCAAAAAAAAAACAAAAAGTAACAAGCTACATATATTAGAACCCTGACAGGCTCATAAATTACAGTTTTTTCACCGTTCCAAGAAGCTATTCAAGATGCAAAGCACATATACATATACATGGAAACTTAGTTCAACTTCAAGAAAAAAAAATCCACCTAGCAAACTTTCTCCTTAGACCGTCCAAAAACGTGCCGGTGTTCAAATTTCGTCTGCTTCGATGTTATTTTTTTTATTTTGGACAGAAATGAAAACAATTTGAATAAGAATTATAGATGAGTTATCAAGATAACAGGGCGTAGGTCAATAGCTTTCCTTAGTGTGGGTTAGCCCAACCCACTCTGAAAAAAGCTGTTTTCTCAATCTTAATTCAAGGGGAAAATAGTTTCGTGCAAAAAGTAATAACCACCTCCGTCATTCCCCTTGCGCTTTGGCAACCTGAAAGCTGGAACATTTTCCTTTCAATAGGTTTTACCTGTACCAGATCTGAAAGACATACATGCAAACAATATACAACAATATACTAAATTTAGTTTTGACATTAGCCTGGTTTATGAACAAATCGACATGCTTTGCACAGGGTCTCTTTTTGCACGTAGTTGCTAAGACCGTTCACATCAAGAGGTCTGTGATCGCTGGGTGATTACAAAAGCGTCATCCGCCGACGATTCCCGGAAAGCACGTGTTCTGACGGCTGAAATTGCTCGAACGTATTGAAGCCTACAATATTGTCAAGTTGAAGCTAGCAGGTCGAGTCACCATTTACGGTGTCCGATGACGTTGATTTAATAGAGATCAGAGAAACGGTAAAAGAGGTCTGAGGGAATTACCTTTCAAATAAAAAAAGCTGGTGCAACTCCATACAGAGCAAGTGAAGTTATGCCACAAATTGTGTTCACCCTTAGATTAGTCATGACCCATCTCATGTAAATCTAGGTCAAGCTTTCTAAAATTTATCAGATCCACAAGTTACGGTATTGCCATGATACTTGGTGGAAATTATGATGCATGGTATGCGTTTGGGCAATAGTATTCATGAGGTCACAATTTGATTGGGGACCAACTGGACCTTAACCCATGGGGTCGTATACAGATTAGGAAAAGCTAAACAAGGAGAGGAAAACAAATAGTGCAAATCGATGCAACAGAAATGGAGTTATTGACGAAAACGTGATTTTCATTGAAAAGGTTCTGATTTCAAGTAACAAAACCTATCTTGATCCCCTCAGGTGTCATACGTATATTAAAAAGGTTGTGGGAGAATAGTATGTCTGTGTTGGGTATCAAATGTGGGTGGCAAAAACATAAACACAAAAAAAAAACCAAAAACAAAACAAAACACCAAAACAAAAAACAAAAAACAAAAAACAAAAAAAAAAACAAAAAAAAAAACAATAAAAAAAACAAAACAAAACAAAAATACAACCCCCCAAACCACCCCACCCCCCAAAAACAAAAAAACCCACGACCCAGCGAGTTTGTACCAACAGACGTTTTTATATGGAAGTTAACAAAAAATGAGGCAAATCCATGCACAAAAATGGATTGATGCCTCAAATATGTTTTTGTGTGTGTAGGTCATGAACTTTATCATTCAAGGTCAAGCTTTTCCAAATCACGTGCTAATTTTCAATAGACATTATCTACCTACCTATCTATCTATCTATCTATCTATCTATCTATCTATCTATCTATCTATCTATCTATCTATCTATCTATCTATCTATCTATCTATCTGTCTGTCTGTCTATCTGTCTGTCTGTCTGTCTGTCTGTCTGTCTGTCTGTCTGTCTGTCTGTCTGTCCGTCCGCCTGTCTGTCTGTCTGTCTGTCTGTCTGTCTGTCCGTCCGTCCGTCCGTCCATCCATCCATCCATCTATTTATCTATATGTTACCCGAACACCTTTGTCCAGTCCCACCTTTTTTGTATGTAATTTAACTCTTTCACAGCGCGAGGCACCACCTGCAGTCGAATTGTCAGCAGGCCGCGGGAAGCGACTCAAGCCGAATTTCAGTCCAAATTTAAAGAAATTTTAACATTTTAACAAATTTTCAAGAATACCCATATGTTTACCTAAGTTTGTGATTGTGAATATGATTATTGTAAAACAATGTTTATGTGGCGTATTGTTGCTGGTACTATTTGCTTCACTTCCTACTTTATCGTTATTTTTACTTTGGGGGTATAGAATATAAATGGTGTTTTGTATTATCAAAATTCCTATAATTTCAGCAGTCAATTGGGTTTGCTGTGGGATAAATATGCGGCGAAAGAGTTAATAGGACAGCCAAAGGTTGTAACCTGCAATCCTTGAACAGCTATCTACTCTAGACACAGAACACTTGATTTGGGTCCCAAAGCAACATTTAACCTGTCAAAGCTGAACACCTACCCCTCCCCCCCCCCATGACTTTTCATGAAATTCATGGATATTTGATACAAAAACATCATGTTTTTTATATTCAACACTTAAATCAAATTTTGGGCAAAAAAGGAATTCAAGGGTGTCAGTAGCGTTTAGGTTCCATGGTGAGACCTTCTACAACTGTACGTACAATTAACTGGTTTAAACTTATGAAACTAGTAAGTACATTTTGAAGTTTAGCAGTATGATAAAGGGTAATGCACATATTGTGCGTTAATGTTGGACAATAAATTGGTGTTTTATGTCATCAAATTATGCACATGTAAATGCACTGTTACACGTAGGACAGATGTACATACTTCTGTACATGTACATATGCATGTACCAGTAACATTAGAAATGTAGCCTAATGATATTGAAAAGTGCACGTTCTGTTGGCCTGAAGTTTAAGAATCATATGAACTTTTTTCCCGAGGGGTTGGAATTTTTATAAAGTTCTTTTTCATCTTAGACTTAATTTTTCTTTCAACTTTTGTAATTTATATAAATATATATGTATCGGAGCTGGTAAATTCCCCAATGCAGGTGCATGTACATGTACAGGTCAATTCAAAGTTTACATCTACAGGATGTAGCCACAAAGCCACGCCCCTGACTCTCTATTAGCCGAACACCTTTGATACCCGAACACTTTGGCTGGGTCAAGATAACATCGAGTAATTGTTTTTGGGCATTATGTAATTTGACCTCTTGATATTACCAAGGCCACGTGTAAATTAGAAAAAAGAAGTTTACGAGTACACTGACCTTATAAGAAACAATGCTCTCTAATTCAGCCACAGAGCATTGGCGTTATGGCCAAAATCATCCTAGGTCATGATTTAAAGTAGCTGAATGACCGTGATCTTGTCTTCGTAGAGGTCATTTGTAAATTGGTAGAGTTCTCTAAGGAAATTTTGTACCCAGTTAAAGCAAAATATAAGAAAAAGAATGTCACAAATTCATGGGGGATTACCTTATCTTGACCGTATATCTTAAAACAATGTAGGTCACCAGCTCATGTGAATTTAGTTCAAGGTCACATGATTTACACAAGGTCCTTGTTTGGCGCTGTATTTTGATGAGGTTTTCTGAGATATTGAACTGCACTGGGCACAGGGCAATGCAAAGAGCAAACATCTGACAATTGAAAGGAACCTTTAACATATAGGAGAAAACTGAATAATTTGTGTAATCACCTGTAAAGTTTGTGAATAAGAAAGAGGAGACTATCTTTCCATCATACACGCTCGTTGAGATAAGACAAGGATGAAGGGGGGGAGGGGGGTCAGTACGCTGGTACAGGTAATTATTTTTCTAGAGTACGTAGTACGGAAAATAAAAAAATCTTTCAAAATTTTGGAAAGTACGAAGTACGTAAAATAAGAGGGATTCCAGTACACCACTACGGTGAATAAAAAGCCCCAGTGCGCCAGTACGGGAAACCCCTTACCCACCCTCAAGGATACATAGCGATTGTTCTATCATATACAATCGCAGAAATAAGAGAGAAGAGGTATTCTGATTATTCCATCATGCACACTCATGGAGATAAGATAGAGGAAACGCGATGGTTATTTGACCACGATGTTTGACATATTCATAATTCTGAAAATAATGTCAATATTATATCGCTGAAACGGTCACGAAATCCGTGGAAATGTGAAGATCAAGTCTACTGTTACCATCATTACTGCCGTAAAAGGATCATAGCATGATGCATGATAACTTGGGCTTTGCGAACTATGGTAGCAAATGTAAGCAAATGGTGGACCATCGGCAAAAATATATCCTTCAAGGCCGTCAAAGAAAAAATGGGCGATTAGATTTTTTTTTTAGTTTTGGTCACTTGACTTTTACTACAAGCACTTGGCATTACAGAGAAATCTGTTGGCACGGTACTTTGTTCGGAGTTGTCTATCGTTGCAGATTAATGGGCAGATCAGCTAAAGTGAGCTGGAAGTTTCCTTCCTTGTTTCCATGTATTTTAGATAAAAAAACTCAGATTCGAGCGATCCTTTCACCCCTAACATTCTTAGTATATTCAACTAAATCCTATATGCGAAACGATGATTTTTTTTATTTCTCAACGTGAAATATGTGCATTTTTTCATCATTCAGTGAGAGAAAAGTGTGAATAAGCTGAAGTTAGATCACGCAGCAACGGAGAAGTTCGGTTTTTTTGTTTGTTTTTTTTTTGTTTTTGTTTTTGTTTTTTTTTTTTTTTTGTTTTTGTTTTTTCCAGCAAAACTTTTTTTCAAACAATTTGCGTGTTCGAACAAGCTTGCCGATATGAAAAGTTATAATAATGATCGCAGATTCCAAATTCCTTCTAGACCTTCTACTCAAGTATCAGCGTGCCTTGTCTAATACCACTAGTGCCAGAGTTGGTGCGGGTCAACAGCTTCCCCTCAGCGCCGATGAAAGCGTTGAATCGGTCAGTAGCACTAAAAAAGGTCACGTGGACCGTCCTTTGTGTGCAGTAGAGTCAAGTACACCGTCCTTTGTGTGTAGTGGAGTCAAGTACGCCGTACTTTGTGTGTAGTGGAGTCAAGCACACCGTCCTTTGTGCGTAGTACAGTTAAGTACACCGTCCTTTGTGTGTAGTAGAGTTGAGTACGCCGTCCTTTGTGTGCGGTGCCTTAGACTATAAGCATCGGTGTCAGTGTCAAGGAAAGACAACAGTTTTATATTTGGGGGATCGCACATAGGCTCTTAAATTTGACAACGGGTTGGCTAACTGTTAAAACTGCATTGGTACAGATCTGGACCCAGCAATTTTTTTCGGACAAAACTGCAGTTTGCTCTTTTTAGAAGACGATTGATGGCATTAATTAAGTAGGCCTACATTAGGTGTTACAAAGGTAAAGAAACGCCTGTCACTATCTGAAAAAAAGTTCATGAGCAAAACATAGAATGTTCGCATATAGCTCCTCACCATATATGTTGCAGGCATTTGAAAGGTTCACAAGGGAATAACAAAAATTTATGTTTTTGAAAAAAAAAAACGAATTAAGTTACGAATGCAATCATTGCTTATTAATTGCATCACGTGTTAAGACTTGTTAATTTTTCAGGTAAGCTTTGAACCCTTTAATAGGTGCAATAGAGCAATAAAGTTATGAAATATATCAAATGATCACGAGAAGAGTCAAATTTTGCAATTGTGGTCATGAAAGTTTCCATTGCATAGTTAACTCAAAGAATTATACCTATACTTATCATAAGCATGATATTAACAAGAAATGATAGGCTTTCAATGAGATCTACCCTTGAGCAGTAGTTATGAGGATACTCAAGCTAGATTTGAATTTTGTTTACTCCCGCTCCGGAAATAAGTTAAAATGCTACAGCCTTTTGGTCATTATTCGTTGAATGTGCCTGTATCAAAGACCTATTGGAAGTGGAATGACACCTCTATCTTGAACCGTTTTTAAGATATTCAATTAAGATTTAAATTGTGTGTTTGTGTGTCTGATTTCCATAAATTAACAGGCTACAACTTTGGTTCATGGTTCATTGGATGCGGCTGTAGCACAAACCGGCATATTGAAGTAAGATTGGTCAGATCGTCACCTCTATCTATAACAGTTTCGAAGATGTTCCAGTTTAAATTATGTGTGTTCGACTAATCTTCATAAATTGAAAAAATACAACTTTGGTTCATGGTTCATTGGATGCGCATACTGTACAAACCTACAAATGCAGTTTGTGCCATAGCCTGCATGAATGACTTTATTACTGCACCATAAATACAATAAATGGTAATCTGTAACTCAATATACTATACCACAATAGTACAATACAACACAGTTTATTACAACAATCCCTGATACGTATGCCTTAAGGGCAGCTCCCTCCCCCCCCCATAAAAAAATAAAATAAAAAAAACTCAAAGTATTGTAGGTTTTTAATGACTTTAGAATACTATAGTGTACCCCTGATTTTCACTGTTTCTAGATAAATTTTGTAAATTGCCATATAATTTCAATTTCGTCACATTTCATAAATTTGTTTTCGGGCGATAAATTGTCAAAGTCTACGATAAATTTACTCAGAGTATCAAATAATCTATTTCTGGCTTCTCTAAACTTTTGGCAATTTACAACGTAATAAATTTCATCTTCGACTCTCAAACACGAATCACAAATTCTCTCATCAATGGGAACTTTAACTGGCCTTCTATGTCTACCTTTTTCAATGTTCAAATTATGTGCGCTTATTCGTAATCTGGTCAAGTTTTTCCTTTCTTTCAAATTCTTTAATTAAGATTAAGATTAAGATTCTTTTATTGCAGACTCACGGTCTATATATACAATACAATATAAAGGAGCATATATTAAAGTGAAATATTCAATCACAATCAACTTGATTCAAGTGCTATTAATAAAATTAAGATGCAAATATATGTACAATTAAAAAAAAAATACAATTAGGTACTTTTCTAGTTTGAAATCTAATTTAAATTTCGAATAGGTTCTCAATTTTTTATCTGGATAGGCTTGTTTAAGGAAGTCATTGTGCCATTGAAGTATAAATTTCTCTTTTAATAATTTCTCTATTAAATTGTGTGAAAATTCCCCGTATTGTTCCAAATATCATTACAGCTAATTAGCGACATTGTAGTTTTGATATTATTCAATCAGGTAAGGTTATTCGATGTCAGCAATTCAACATTACATTTGTAAGCATCGTATAAAATTTCACGTGAATCAGAATTTCTTATGCGGTGCCAGTTCTTACAAACACTTTTCATTATTTTTAACGAATATGAATATGCTCCGAGCTCACTCAGTACAGCAATAATACAGGCTTTTGAATTCACTCCCAGAGTGTACTTAAGAAAACTCAGATGTAACTTTTCAAACTCCGTCCTAAAATATCCACTAATATTGTCCCTACCAATACATTTTAGTGGAGAAATTGTATAGGCACCCCATATTTCACACCCGTAAAGAAAGATTGGAGCAATACATTTATCAAAGAAATCAAGATGCTATCGAATATCTACAATTTCACTGAATAAAGTTCGCTTTAAGCGACCAAGAGGCTCCCTTGCTTTTTCACATAGTTGTCTGACAGCTCCAGCAAAATTTCCATTTGACGTCATTTCAACACCCATGTATGTAAATTTGTTAGATATTTCCAATTCTTTATTAACGATAAAAATCGTCTCACAATCTTCTTGCCAGCCTTATTAAATATAACAACTTTAGATTTTTCCACCTTAATATTTAAGTTCCAATTTTGACAATATGAATGAAGCTTATCAAGACAACATTGCAAACCACTCTGACTATCCGAAATGATTACACGGTCGTCTGCATAGAGAAGACAACTCAGCTTTTCCTTGTATAATGTAACTGAATCACAATCATCTGTAAAAATTTCTGGTAAATCATTAATAAATAAATTGAATAACGTTGGACTAAGAGCACATCGTTGTTTTACGCCATTGGTTAGATATATATCTGCGGATAATCCTGAATTGAACTTTATCTGTATAGACGACTTGTCATACATGTCTCTCAAAATTTTATACATAAATCCTCCTATTTCATATTTTTTCCAGTTTGAATGGCAACTCTACCTGTTATAGATTTGAGATATTAGACATTTACTTTTTCAAGTGCCCTGATAAACATAATTTAAAATGCTGCAACTTTTTTCATGGCGCTTTGTGTTTGCAGATGTCATAAACCTAATTGCACAACTTGAAATTTTTCTTTCTACAACAGCCTTGAAGATATGAAACTTTCAAATTTTCATAGCGCCTAATTCGCATAATTTTGACCTCCCTAAAAATTCAAAGTAAGGTGCTTAAGTTCATCACAGATGCAGTATTACCATCAAATTTCGAAGCTGTTGCTTTTAAGGTGTCCAAGAAACGTGTCGTACAGCAGAAATAAAGGAATAAAAAGAGACAGAAAGAGCTTCATGGAAAACACAATATCTGTGTTTACACAAAGATATAATTACAAAAGTGATTTTTCGAAATCAAAATGAGTGTAAAATACAATAAAATGTATTATTTCTTTGCACATTTTTGAAAGGATGAAACTACCAGTTTATAATACGAAAATCGTTCCCAAAAATTTAACTATCATGCATTTACTAAAATTTTGAGGAACGTAGTAGTTACACACAATCTCTAACGGCTGCATGCGTTTGACATGTGGACGTGTTAGCCCAGCTACCACAACCATGTCATTAATATATGTTATTATAGAATCACCAAAATGTTATAAAACGTATAAACAGATGGGCAATAAAAAACACAGTGAAACTTACGTTGTTTTGAAAGCATAAATAATGAAACTAAATTCTAATATAAGAAAAATATTAATCAGTGATATTTTGAACAAACCCGCTGGATGCATGGCGTAAATATATCGTTGTATAAGCATGCATGCTAAAGTGTGTTATGTGCTAGCTGGCACGACTTCATGCATTTATTCTCTCTCAAAGTTATAGTATTTTAAACAACCATGAAAACGTCGCGGCCTGTTTCATTAACTTGCGCTGCTCGTACGCCCACATACATATATTGCCCATGAAGTACAAGCTGCTTTCGACCATGTGCATTTAATTAAATGTTATTCATACCATATGGCTTACTGCGTCGCTGGGATGTGTATGGGGTTCTTTGATATATAAAATATTTTAACATGTATTGTGAATATACGATCATGTGATAGGAAGTAAATTCGCTTCATGAGCTGTCTATATAGAATATTTATAGGAACAGTTCCATACCACATGTCATAAGCATCATAGAATTTAAACGGATGACCCAGTTTGCTTCTTTTCCAAACAGTGCACAATGCACTGTTTGATGTGTGTGTTTGCGTGTGCTTTCCTCATGCATAAAGGCCAATCAAATGTCAATCGCGATTTTTGCCTTGACGAGTTTTCTTTTGTTCTGCTCGGCACTCTATGAATTCTGCAATATAGCTTGAAAATATTACAGTCCCAACTGAGTTCTCTTCTCGAACAAAACCACACAGGACAGATAGCAAAAAAGAATAATGAGAAAAACTGGATGTCAGATGTTTTCAGTTTATTTATGAATTGAACTTCCTTTGGATTGTAGTCATCGGTGACAAAAAACAAATGTGAATGTAATTTTCATGCCTGCTTGGTCAACGAATTCTATATAAGACGCACTTGTGTGGCCGGACACAACTCTGAAATATGAGAGATAAACAAGACATTTATGAAGGAGCAAAAGTGACAACATCTGGTGAGGGACAATATCCTATTCTATTTGAGACTATCTCTCACATGCCCTGCAGACAGCTTATGTATTGTCTGTCGTTGGGATATATGCCTTGATGCTATGCATGTGTGCAGGATTGCAACAACATATGTTCATTTCCACATCCAAGTGCAGCTGGAGACACAATGCGCAATATTGTAAACATCTTGATTTTTTTGGAGTGAGATGTTGGAATATAGGCTTTTATGTGATGAGATATTAGTTGTTTAAACGGACGCAAAATTGATTTTTAAAAATCTGAAAATACTGTTAATGGATTCAATGAGTCCATCTTGCCGTCTGACATATTTATTTATGTATTTATTTATTTATTTATCTATCTATCTATCTATCTATCTATCTATCTATCTATCTATCTATCTATCTATCTATCTATCTATCTATCTATCTATCTATCTATCTATCTATCTATCTATCTATCTATCTATCTATCTATCTATCTATCTATCTATTCATTTATTGCAAACGGAAACACTTAAAAACTTGTTGCGAAAAAAAAATCACACCGACCCTTTCCCAAATTTTAAAGTGCACACATTTCATTGAGTACGATTGAAAAATTGCGGCTGTTAATGAGTTGGACGTTTAATAATAGTAAGTCTAAGATACATAATTTGCGCGTGAAAATGTCCATGTGATATTATTTTCAATCATGCCTTAGATTGGACTACATTGATTATGCCACATATAGCAAGCTGTGTTCCTCTCCGAGTCTCGGTTAGCATCTCTCGGAATACACCTTTGATTTAAATGTATTTTTTATTCAGGCAAACAATAATTTTGTACATGAAATAATATATATAGCAGTTGGGAAAAGGGCAATGTCCTATGTTAATCCCTCCTGCAGTTAGGGAACGACATGAAAAGAGGACGTTGTCTGACACACACATGTTACATGAGCGGTCAATGTTCAAAGTTGTCCTGTCATGCAACAGGAACAAGGCAAAGAAGACGTTCACTGCGGACAAAAGACAGATACAGGGACATACTTCATATATTTTTTACTTAATAATTTGTATTCATGAAAATTGCAAGTAGAAATACTTATGTATATATATATACATATATATATATATGTTTTGAGAAACCTACATTCACTTAACCAATACCTGTTGGCGAAAAACGAGAAGACAAAATTATATAATATTGAAACGCCTGCAAAAATTGAAAATTTTCTGAAAGCGTACAGACCGGAGAGCAGAATAAAACCGTTTGTAAAGAAAAAGGAGCATATTTTGAGACAATTGTGTGAAGTTCTGAACGTGCCACAATATACATATGATATAGTGGGCTCGAGAAAAAATAGTGCCAAACATCTTCACAAGCTGCACCGCACTTGCACTTAGGACTCACTTTCACACCAATTTTAACAACATGAGAGTTTAACTGACTGCTGCCCAAGCGTAAACGGATATGCAAAATAGAAGCATATCTGTCTCCAAAGTTATACAATTCTGACGGATGATTCTGCCGAGAAGAGAATTTAAGTAATTCAGATTTAAATATTGACAGCGTTAGCGGATTGCGAATATGAAGAGGTTACTCATTCCAAAGGCGAACTGTTGACGGGAAAAATGAATTATTAAACAGATCAGTGCGAGCTCGAAAATGAGGCAGGTCAAACCTTTGACGAGTATTGTGGGTATTTCAGGATTGGCAATATTTGGAATTACAGAATGAAGGTAATTTGGGACTAGCTTGTTGATAATTTGACAGCAAAGCAATACAAGTTTCGTCATGTGGCATAATCGCTGTGCTGCACTCTGAACCATTGATTGACGATTTTAGCATATTTTGATCATTAAACACCACAACAATAATTATACTTTTCCCTGGTATATTCCATACCCTGAACACGTGCATTAGTATCCAGCCTAACGGGAGGTATGTCCATTTCAGGCTGGGCCTCCCCATGGGTTCTGAAAATTAGAAGTGTTTCCACTTCAGTTTTTTTAAATGACATTTTTTTCTTTACATTACTTTTTATAAGATAATGCTCTGTTCACTTCACTTATATGAGAAAATGTTTGTTTTGCGTCACTTTTTTTTTTTTTTTTTTTTTTTTATAAAATGTTTGCTTTACGTCGTCGTTGTGAACAGATTGATACACAACTTAAAGGTACCGGTAATAGAAAGCGGGCAGAAAAACTGGGTCACTCTTTACTTCCTGCGTGGGTTCTTTAGCTCTGATGTTGTTCTACAATGGTCATATGATAATCAGCTTTTCTTTCATCTCTGTTTGCAAGGAGGGCTCTCTCTACCCTCCTTGCTGTTTGTGAGCCGGGCCTGCCGGCCAGAGTAGCACTGGTTGAGGTGTTACCCACTTCTTGATCATGAGCCGGCAATAGATCATGTATACTGGCCTGCCATATGCATATAACATACAACAAGCCACCTGGCGGTAGCATCATTTCTCATACTTAAGGCTCTTTCCAGTCATTACATTGCTCTCTTCCCTCCCCCCTCCCTAAAACACACCGGATCGTAATGTTCATACAGATAAACAGGGAGACTGGCCCCTTGCTAATGTTTCATACAATTTTATAATTTTTTTCGCTTCGCTTTATTTCAACAAGAAATCTATTTTGATGTTAACCTTTTAAAACTTAAACGCTTCATTACTTGCAGTATTTATCAGTTTCTTTTTCGCTTCGTACGCGTTTTAAAAAGCACAAACTTCGGATTTGACACCTTTAAAATCAAGGTCGCAATACGATTTTACCCATGTGCAGGTATATAAGCCATGTAAGCCTTCACTGGTCTTGTCGCATTTTTGTTTATCTTTACGGTATTTCTTGGTGTCAATTTGCTTTTTTTTTTGCTTCTCATTCTTCAGTTGAAAAGTGAACAAAGCGCCGCTTTTTTCCAGAATTTGTGTCATTCATATAGAAATCTAATTAATAAGAATATGCAGTTAATCAGCGAAAAAATATAGCATAGACCTCATAAAGTTGTTACGTAACAACGTACCAAGCCATCTTTTAGATACAGACACTAAAGAAAAGTGTGTGGTAACTGTGGATGTTTTAAAAGAATTAAGGGGTGCCAGGGAGTGCACATAAAGATATTTCTGGATTCTCAGCAGAAGAAATACGTTTCATGCACGATTTCACATCGATATTTTAACCTTTCTTAATCTACGACTCCATGTATATGCTTTTGTCTTTATTATCAACTGTACCATATTTTATATATGTGCGTATCGGAAAAAGTAACTTAATGTCATCAAGCAGTTGTCACAACATCGGTGCTCATCGCACACCATGGGCATGGTGCATGAGTATCTCGGGTGGTCTATCGTTGTCCCACTTTGCACACAGGCATTTTCTCCTCGAAAATGCGGTTTTCTTATATGACCCTTTGATGTGGCCATAGGACCTTGTCCTTCAACGCAAAAATTAAAAGAAAAATGCAAAATATGCTCCCAGAATCCAGCTTTGCGATGATGGTCTGTTTGTTTGGATCAGATTTTTGTGCATGGACCATATTTTGCATAAAGAACGCCAAGGTCACCAAAAGTAGGTCTACAGTTAGGTCTAGAGGGGGTACTTCCTACCCCCTGAGGTGAAATTCCAGTCTGAGGGGCCAAACCATGATTGCGTCATATCCAAATAATCCTGAAAAAAAAAAGCTTTGACAAGGAGAAAAATATACGAGAAGAGCGTCATTGGACTTCTTTGGGGATAATTATGGCAGTAAAATTGTCAACCCTTTAAAACTAAATAAAAAATGAAGCCCGGTAACCCCATGAAGAGTCTAACAGTATGCCTTCTAAGATCATACGGCAAGTCATTTCTCAAAACCTGTGAATGTACTTAGATAAACATAATTTACTAAGGCCCCGCATTAGAGTGTCATATAGTTATCAGGTTGTCTGTTCGGGCGTTCGGATTTCGTTTTACGGACGATAACTTTTGAAATATTTGCTCAATTTCCTTCAAGTTTATCTCTGTGTATGTTGCCAGGACGTTGCCTGTGATTGTTTAGGCATTGTTGTACGCGCATCGGTTAAAAGTATGGGTTGCTGCATTTTCAGTGGTTGCGAAAAGGTAATGCTGTACACTCATTGGTTAGAAGTAGGCATTGATGAATGTTCTTTGTTTGAGGGTAGCCATTGCGGCACGTTCGTCGGCTGTTAGGTTTGCCAGATACAGTGTGTCCAACCCCATGCGTCAATAGCATAACCTATACGTATGTTGGCCTAATCCTATTTGTATTTTGACAACTGTGTTTTATTTGTGAACTATGAAATGGTTGGTCAATATAATATACTTTTTTTAAACAAATGCGTTGAGCTTGTCTATAAGTCAATATGGGACATGTTCACCCAGATAAATCGACCGACAAATGCAAGCCATATCATGTGCTTCGGTAACAACATGCTATGGCATAACTTGCTGCCAGCGATAAATTCATGGTCGACTGAAAGGGCCATCGTGACACCTTTTATGTTTCATATATATATATATATATATATATATATATATATATATATATATATATATATATATATATATATATATATATATATATATATATATATATATATATATATATATTATATATATATATATATATATATATATATATATATATATAGTATATATATAGTATATATATAGATAGTATATATATATATTTGAATTTTAAAAATGTCTTTTGATCAATTTCGTCATCAACACATTTTTTTTATTCTAGCGAGAAAATAAGTACACAGTTGTCTGTGGACTTATTAAGTCTTTCAAATGAATTGCAGAGACCACCCCTTCAGGGCATTGTGAAAATGGTCGTTGCAACACTTGTATCAATCTCTTTGACATTATGTCTCCTCTGTACGTTTGAATGCACTTATTATAAAGATTCTTCTTTATGAATTGGCGTTATACTTAATGGTGACAGTAAAAGTATAAACTGAGTAAACAGGCAATTCATGCAAGTTCTCCTTACTAGTGTTTAGCGTGAGTGAGCATATAGTTTTTTTCAGTTTTTATCCTTTTATTAGAGAAACGTGTTTTAAATTTCAGATTTTTAAATTCAACACTGCATTTCACTATCTAAACTTCTTATTTCTGTCTTCTAACTTTCTCCAAACCATCTCAAGCACAATTTAACAGTTTTCAAAGGAATTAAGGCTCAGTCTACAGGTGAAAGAAAGGAGAAATAAGTGTTTTGTCTTTCAAGTTTCGTTCTTCATGTAAAGAGAACACCTGCCACTTGAAACAAATATCTTCTCAATCAGACATTGACACCTTGAAGATTGAAATTTTTGATATGATCTTATTTCACCTTATTCTGTTTGCCTATTTTTTATCTCATTGTGCAAAAATGTGTGTATAAGTTAGGATGACATGCCATTAGATTGTTTTTACAACTGCATCTGCATCTGCATGGGAGTCGCAGCCTCTCTCCCCCTCTAATATACATATATATATATATATATATATATATATATATATATATATATATATATATATATATATATATATATATATATATATATATGTATGTATGTATGTATGTATGTATGTATGTATGTATGTATGTATGTATGCGTGCGTGCGTGCGTTCTTGTGCCTGAAGGAATAAGAAGCCACAGCGCGCGAAGACTCCACACTTGTCAGGAACCATCCAGGATTGAATCCCTCTTGATCCTTCGAGTATATATTTTTTTAAACGGAGGCTAACACTTCAAATATGTAATTCCAGATATGAGAAATATTCCCAAAGACAAAAAGACACCCCCCCCCCAGTGTTTTAACTGAAATTATCGAAGAATGATCTACTAGTGGGAAGAATAGAAATACGGTTTAATGAATCAGAGCCCACTGATTGGTTGTCGGAGCCGGGGTGGGAGCTCATGCTGTCATATGTTATTGCGTTGGTTATGCTGTCTACACTATGACACTGATCACATAAACGTTGTCTATTGTCTGTTTGTCTTGCCCAGCTGCTGGTTCTTTTCGTTTACGTCTTCAATAATATGTGTCTCGCTGGAGACGTGGGTCGGTTAAAGTAGTTTTAAAAGTCAATGCTCACAGTATCGCCACTGCTGCTCACCAAAAATTTACTGGATGGAGACGCGAGCATGTCAAAGGTTACGGGATCAGTTTTGGTAACTCTTTTGAGAGCTGCTCTCATGTTTGTCACTATGGTTTCATTTCGTGAGTTCTACATAACACAGACAAGTGGATTCCTATATAGAAAATTCTACCACACGGAGACAGTATTTTTACACTCAACTTCTACAAATAAGTGCAATATCTCTTGAAAAGTATACGTATCATTATGTGTACCAAACACTTCCGTGAGGAAAGGGCGGGACAGATCATTTAAAAGGGCGAGCAAGTCTGACTAAAATGGATATGTGTGAGTTCAGCATCACAAAATGTTATTGCTCATTCTATCTAGTGTAGGTTGGTTCATTATGTCCATACAAAGAGCAATCTGAATTCATATTGCGTGTGAAAAAAGAAAAGTTGCATGCATTAGTATGTCGTAGTTTTTTGCGATCAGTTGCGAAGTCTCACTGTTGTCCCTTCTGGGCATCAGAGAAACGAGTCACGGCAATTCAAAGAAGCCATGTGGTAGCCGCATTGTGGCTTTCTTAACGTGTGTTCCGTTCGATACAGACATAACCAACCATTGTATGATGAACTATGACCAAGACAAAAAATAAAAAATAAAAAACCGGTCACAAGTCCACAGTATGGCTTCCTCACATTAGTGTTCTCGGTAGACACATGCGTGTCGTTTGTATATTAGCCTTTGGCTTCAGCACAGACAATCGACGGCGTGCCTCCCCTTGGTAAGAACAAGACTGAGTCAACAGCTTTCCTTGTCAAGGGTTCCCAACTCACGCCGTGGAAAGATGTTGACCTACGGCAATGTGTCCCAATATGTCTCCTTTGGGCTCTTAGGAAAATCTGAGCAGAAAACTCGCCGTGATTATCAATGCCCGTGAAACTGCGTGAGGAATGGTCTCCAAGCATACATTGTGCTCGCTGGAAAAATAGACAGTGCGAACGTGTCCTTGTAATATTGCTTTGTTGTCATGTATATGATGAGCCGTCACGCCCAAGAATGAATCTATTGAGTGATGTGTGAAATATTGATAAATGATATCTACTCACATGTACGTCTCTTCAACGAATCAAAACAACGTAGATCGTATACTAACAGACAGCATAGATGACATAAACATGTGGTTTACACTCTTTAATTGATAAACAGGAGTAGACTAACCTATATGATATACCAGACGCACATTATTTCATTTTGACTTTCCTTGGTATGCTATGTTATTAATCTGGACCAATGTGCCATTTCTGCCTGTGCAGTCCTACTCTGTTTGTTCAGGATGACATTGAGCGGATAAACTTTTCGTGTTACGGCTGTATATCCTTTGTTTCACTGTAGCTTTAGCTCAGTAAAATAAATGCAATGTTTGTTCCTTTCATGTCGAGAACATAGAATGACATACGTGGACGTTTATTTTTCAGTCAAGAGCAAGTATGCGATCTGTACCAGCAGCTTCATTCGGCAGAGATGCCGCATCTCCTTAACCAATTCGAAAACATAATCTACAATGTCATCAAAGATGTAAGACAACAACAATATGAAAATGATAGACTAGAAAGGTCCTTTAAAAGGTAAGTTTTTAACAAGGTCAATCTTTTAGTTTGTAGGAATGACGCGACTAAAGCGTTTGTTTTCAGGAATTTTCGCTTCGTGACGAAAACTCATACTTGTTATATAAAATCCTATTTCTGACCAGAAAGTTGTACTAGTTTATAGAAATTTGTTTTGCTGAATCTTAACATAAATATAGGTACATAGGTACTGCGTTTCAATATTTATTTTATTAATCGTTAAAAGAACGCATAGTAATGCTGGTGTCTCACAGAGGGATCTCTGGAACTTGTGTATCTCTTTAGTTGCATCATTCTGTGCACCTACTTTCCAAACCGAGTGTATAGGCCTGGTTAGCTATATGTCAACGGTTATCAAATGTGTGTCACTAAACGTCGTGTAAACGTGTACACATTGTAGTCGTAACAGCGATTTTTATAAAATCTTCATAAAACTAGAATGAATATACCTGAGAGAGAGAGAGAGAGAGCGAGAGAGCGAGAGAGAGAGAGAGAGAGAGAGAGAGAGAGAGAGAGAGAGAGAGAGAGAGAGAGAGAGAGAGAGAGAGAGAGAGAGAGAGAGAGAGAGAGCAACGACCTGTTAATTTGCATACATTCAATTCATATCAGCTGTGCAGGATGCTACCTTTGCTGTGGGTGTATGTGGGCGAATGGCTTTTGTAAGTTAACAGAGCATTTTTTTTCGTGGCTTTAAAATAATACGGACACAGGTGCAGAGATACTCTCATCGCTAGACATAGCTGTGTCGTGCATCACACACATCAACTTTCCATTGCAAACAAGAATATCCCATAATCCGGAGTAACTGAGGAATGTGTACTTTCCTTTAAGATTAAACAGCTGTGTCAATGGTAAATGATAAGTACGAAAACTGCTCATGACACCAATGAAGACAAAACGTGTTTTGTTTGGTTCAGTGGTCAAACATATATAAGAACTTATTTTGCTGATGCTTAGTGATTTTATTATTATTATTATTATTATTATTATTATTATTATTATTATTATTATTATTATTATTATTATTATTATTATTATTATTATTATTATTATTATTATTATTATTATTATTGTTGTTGTTGTTGTTGTTATTATTATTATTATTATTATTATTATTATTATTAGTAGTAGTAGTAGTAGTAGTAGTAGTAGTAGTATGCAAATCACCGAAACAAAAGTGGAGTGCACTTGTTTATTCATTTACCCATGTAACTGCTATTTAGTCACCGTAATATTAATGGAAAATTGCTTCATGTGTCACTTTGTGCATGTGTCAAAGTAATTGAAAATTGAGCATGTGGATATGTTCAATATACACTAGCTAAGATTTCAAAGACCTGTACCTCCTGGTATTTTCAGAGAAAAAGAACAACATGAAAAGCATTTACGTCAGCTAGAAGAGGAAACAGAACATCAAATGTCCAAAGTGGAATGTCGGGTTCGAAATGAGGTGAGGCAACTAACTGCATGTAATTCGAAACGAGTGGCTTGCTGCTCGTATGTTTATACATTCCGTCATGTAAAATTATTTTATCCATTTGGACACTGGTTCATCAGCTTTCCTCATTGCCTTCTGGCTCGACGGGGGAAACTGTTGACTAGTCGCCTGTATCATTCTTCACGGAAAAACAGAAGAAAAGAGAAAACTAGAACATTTCTGGGGAATTTTAAGGGGAAAAAGTTGCACGACTATAAATCAACGTCAGTTTCTTTAGAGTTAAATTACCGATCAAGTGACCCGCTGCTTGTTAAATGGAGCTGTTTCTTATTCCCTTGACTGTGAGTAATCTTCTCGGATCACAGCAATTACGTTTATAACAAATATTCCTTACATGTGACAAAACCCTTTGGAAAACATGTTGCGACCGGAAATTGATTTTAATCACATCCTTTTATATCTTGCACAAAAATAAGTATACAGTCCTACTTGATTGTTTCTTGTTCTTATATGTTGCAGGTACAAGAAAAATTTGAAGATGAGAAAAATTCACTTAAGCAGCAACTTGAAACAGAAATCGGTGACCTACAATCGAACCTAAAACGGTTACAGAAGGTAAGTTATGCACTTAAAAAAGCATAATTTCTCTCGAATAACGGATTATGAAAGAGTGTCAGATGATCCCGGTTTATCAGTGGTGCCTCCTCATGATTCAAGTCTTTCAGGCGAATCTCTTTGTTGGTTAGTTAATATGATGTGAATAAAAGAAATAAAATGACCTGTTAAATGGTGAATCTACCCCGTTAGCAGGTGTTGGCATTTTTTTTCTGCAATTTTCAAACTCCAGTTGGCACATTTACTGTCCATTCAAAACAAGATGATACATATTGCCGATGTGGGATAAATTTATGAATATTGCTAACCTATATGCAGTAGGCAAGGGTGAATCAGACTAAGCTAAAATTGTAGGAGATATCACACTTACGTCATATCTTTTGCTGTCATGTTACAAAATATCTGAGAATATGTGTGGAGAGTAATAATATTGCTGTATGGAGATACACAAGTTACCCGTGTGAGCCGCATGTTATACTCACGCCAAGTTATGTACAGGTATGTGTATTCTGTTTAGTTCGATTCTTCAATGTGACAAAATGTGTATACCGTTTGTCTCACTGAATCTACTCAGGAAGGAGTTTCCATGTACATGTCCCTCTTTTCCCAGCTGGAATCCCAGTGCACCGAGCGGCCAAATGGAGAAGAAAAGAACCGTGTGGAGGAACTGTCTCAAGAAAACCGATACCTTAAAAGTCATTTAACAGATGCTCAGACAAACCTAGCCCTGTTACGTAGTGAACTGACCACTATACGACAGGGGTACGATGACAAGTGCTACGAACTTCAGCAGTAAGTATCTGGTTAATTGGATCAGGGATCGAATCAACATTTGGACAATGTGGTTATCTTTGTGCAGCAAAGTATTTAGTTTGTTACTGAACGCATTGGATGCTTTGAAGAGACAGGAACACATGTTTTTTTTTTATCCTCACTTTGACTACAATTACCTTGTGCTCATGCGCTTTATGTACCTTCCGTGTCAAGGTACGGTAAAAATTATTTTGTTTGGTATGTGTGGGTACTACTCCGTATTATTCATATGTTTCATCTTTGATCCACACTCAGCGGACTAGTTTTTAGCTCAGCTGACTTGTCAGTCAACTGAGCTTATAGGATGGTCCTTCGTCCGCCCGTCCATCCACAATTCACATTTTCGACTTCTTCTCCGAAAACGTCAGCAGATTTACTTCAAACTTGGTGGGGATGTACCTTGGGTGGGTCTCTACTAAGTTTGTTCAAGTTTGGTCATGCTCCAGTGTTTTTTTTGGGGATTTTTAAAATTAATTTTTTCGCTCAGCTGACTTGTCAGTCAGTAGAGCTTATGTTATGACTAGCCGTCCGTGGTCCTTCCGTCCATCTGTCCGTCGTCCACAATTCACATTTTCCACTTTTCTAAAACCATCATTCAGATTCACTTCAAACTTGGTGGTGATGTGCCTTGGCTGGGTCTCTACCCAGTTTGTTCAAATGGTCACGCTCCAGTCATTTTGAATTTTTTAATGAAATTTTCTTCTTTTCTTGGGCAAGTCTTAAAATATTCTTCTCCGAAACCGCTCATCCAATTGCTTTGATATCGCACAGGGACACTTAGTTCTGAATTTATTCACCAGGTTGCACTGCGATTTTCTTACAATTGTTTATGATTTTTTGTGTGCTTTTACTATTTTTTACTTCTCCAGAACCGTCACTCAGATTAAGCTGAAACTTGGTGGGTATGTTCCTTGTAGAATGGTTAAACAAAGTTGTTGGCTAGGTGGCACTGCTGTCGATTCCTGATTATTAACTGATTTTTTTTTTTAATTCGGGTACTTATCGGTCAATGCAGCTTTCCTATTGATTACTATGTAAAGTCAATGGGCATTCTAATGGCAATTCACATTTTCGACTCGTCCTCCACAACTATCATCCAGATTGACTTCAAACTAGGTGGGAATGTACCTTGGGTGGGTTTCTACCAGATTTGTTGATTCTGTGCCAAGTTCACAGAGCCACAAGTGTGATGAATCTGTAGGTCAGCTGAGCATGTGCAGTTCATACAGTCCTCTTGCTTTTTTACATCGTTTGTTGGGCATTATGACATGACAATCTCTTATTTATATCTCAATATTTGCTATAAGATTAATATTAATGTGTGGGAAATTATTAGAATATTGCTGCCACCAGTCGCAACGTTAAATTTGCTAATTCGTTTACCTCGTTGCTAAGGATCAAATAACTGTAAAGTAGGATTAGATATTCATACTACAGCGTGTGTCGCGCACGTGACCAAGTTGGGTTGTGAAGGTACGTCTTTTGTAGTATTTTGGCGATTTTCCATAAAAAATATGGGGTACATGAGAATAAAAATAGAACGTGGCTTCTGTGTAGAACGATAAAGTTTATTAGACATCATTGGACAAAAAGTTTTGCCGAGGTAATCGCCCCGGCGATTAGTAGCTTCCGCAAAATTTTTCTCCTTGGGTGTCTAATAAAGCTTATTGTTCTACACAGGATACGTTCTATTATAGTGTCTGTGCATCTTGCTGTAGGTAAGAAAGATAGCGTTCAGGTGCACTATTGGAGACCACCTAAAGGCTCTTGAAAAGATTAATAATGGCGCCCACTTTAGCAACTATTAGAATACAAAATGCCTTTTTGAGATGCCCAGCGCCCACATGACACAGGTGTCCCTAAACCGAGGGTCCATTGACATGGGAGGTGTAGCCGAAATGCTAAGTTGGACAGGTTTTACTTTTACGCACCTACGTTCTTTGACAAAAACAAGAGATTACTGTGCAAAGTATTCTCTTGGTTTGGGGGTGTTTATTGACCAAGACATGCAAAATATTTCGCTGAAATATGATTATATAATAAAATATATCTGTTAACGGAGAAAGGGCGAAAATCTATAGAATATTCTTCTCATTGAAGACATGTTGTTAAAATAGAATATAGTACACACTTAATCTGTTTCCTATTTTTAGTCTCAACATTGTATGGAATATATCTAACAAAAGCGTTCTTATTTAAGCAAGTGGCCTAAATATTTGGAAACTTGCGCCAGTCAAATGTATTTATAACCATTGAGGTTTTCATTATCAAAATCATATATATTATTCAATATTTATTGCATCTTTTAAGCATAAAGATATTATTCACTTTAAAATTATTAAATTTTTTTACTAGTATTAGAATTGATGAGGCATATGTTGTACAGAAGCTGTACCCTTATTGTCACCGTAAATCACAGCATAAATCAACTGACAGTTTGGCAAAATGTTGCAGCTAATATTTGAAATAATAAACAAATGACCCAGAAGAGCTGATCTATCCGCCTCCTGAAACAAAAAAAACATATGAAAGTTTCAAGCTGTTGTTTAAAAAGAAAAAAAAAGGCAATTTGAAAATAACAATAACAACAAAAACAATGATAAGTTAATGTCTGTTGTAACCGAAGTAAGGCGTATCACGTCAGTTTCGTTTCAATTACAAATAACATTAAATATCGAATATTCCAAAAAGTTCGATTGAGATCAGGAGTCACTCATTGCTATCATTGTTATTGGGTGAGTTACTCGACATACTGCAACAAGATTACTTTCATATTCATGAATGCTGGTCATCAGAACTATATCAGCAATGGTGTTTAAAAAAATAATTATAGTACCATGCGTATCTTTGTAAAACTTCACGTCACGATCAAAGGAAAAATGTAATGTGGCGGTATTGTATTTTCAGTGTTTAAGTCTATTTTTTTGTGTTCGTGTAGGAGTTAAAAGCTATTACATATGTACGTTGCATGTATGTTACCTGCCTATAAAGCCATTGTCACATGTACGTGTCTTTGGATTCAGCGCATTGATTTTTTTCAGCGAGAAAGAAGCGCTATCAGATTACATTAGGGATCATGACAGCCTGAGTTCACAGATTCGTGCCTTACAGTAAGTTGATTTCTTTCAGAACAGATGCATGCCAGTTGTTTTACTTATCTTTGAGTGCATGGCACCTGAACGTGATCAGTGGCCTTTGAAGGTCCACTATGCTGTAAATGTCTCCCACAATTTGAGCACCAACTGATCTTACGGAGAAAGGTTCTGCAAGATATTTTGCTCAGTTTGGAGTTTTAGTTTGGTTGCCGTTACACCGTGTTTTCGGTGACATGGGGCATTGGTTATAGTCTCTGGCCTTGTGATCTTGACACATTCAATTTCTTGCAGTGAAAAGGAAGCACTGGACGAATACATAAATGATCAAACATCAATGAGGAGGCAGATCCTTTTGCTGCAGTAAGTTTGTCCCTAAAGGACACCAATAAATCGTCTACCCCTTTGATTTATCCACTCTTGAGTTGCAGATTTGTTTATATCTTCTGGACATCCATACACTTATGTTGTACATATGCCTTCCTCCTGAATGTGATTTTGCGCTTCAGTATTGGTTACCGAAAAGAAAATGAGTAGATTGAAATAGATTGGCCAACTGTGTTTCGTTGCTGCGTCTTAAGAACTGCTTTTATTTCCAACGATGTGTCCGGTTTATTGCTCAATTGCTTTTGCCTGTCATTATGGGGCCAAATGACCGATTTTTGTCTACTCAAGAATACAGTTGGCATTGTCTTCTGAAGGTAAAGGCCAATCTTCATGAAGCTTGGCAGATAGTGAGGTATGGCATACATACATAAAACTTGACCTTGAACACCAAAATGCTGCTATAAAAATTTCTATGTCAATTTTCACCCAGATATTGATACATATACTCTAAATGACCATTTTATTTGACAACAATGAAGTCTGAGGATTATCATGAAGAAAAAATTATTTGGCACATGACCAAAAATTTACTGATCTAGAAAATTCTGGGTAGAAAAGGTATATTTCCAAAATATCCAAAAAATTTCGAATTGCTTCATTAAAAACATGGGCGCCATCAGATGCAGCTAAAAGAGTAGATGCTTTTGAAAAAAACGTTAACGTATATTTGTTAAATCTTAGTGAAATTATGTCAATTTGAAATCAGAGCATTGTTTTCAATTTTTCAATCCAAGATGGTCGCCCACAATGGCTTTGTGAGCTAAAATTTCAAATGGACGTAATTTCTTTAAAACATAAGATTTTTGGATGATTAAAAAAAAATTATCAACTAAATGAGCGTAATCTTTGTGTTTCGCCTATTTTACATACAGATGCGTGCCTATTATGTAAAAATGGAATAAACTATTGCAAAATACCCTTTGTACTGGGGGGGGGGCTAATTTCGAAAGTTTTTTTTTTTTTAATGTTCCACGCATATTTTCACACAACTTGTTCTCTTCGCTTTTTGTGATTCATGTTTTGAATGTGTCCAAAACAAAACCGAAAAAAGGCCAACAAGAATATATCCAGATCACTTCAGTGACCGTCAAGGTCATCTCAAGGTCACTGAACATGTCCAACTATTTTCTCCTGATATGATCTATCAACATGCCAAGTTTCATCAAATATAGATTTCTCCACCACAGGTATCCATCATATCACCCAAATATGGCTATACTCATGCCCACTTTTGGCTTCATTGGCCCCAGTGTGTGAGATTGACCTTTGTATTGTTGTTTTTGTGTGTCCAAACAGCATCGTGATGACAAACAGTTTGAAAATAAATATGGTACAGCCGCAGGCATTTTTTGATAGTCAATTGAAGCCACTGACAATAGGTTCTCTGCATACCTTTCCTGCATGGCCGGATGTGATAGATATCATGACAGTTTGGTCAGACAGTAGGGCTATTTCCGTTATTTTGGCCAGATTCTAGTCATTTAATAAGTCAAAGTAAAACTTCAAACTTTACGTGTGATGAAATTCATCAAAAGCAAGTTTCTTCTAGGATTTGGTACAGGATATTATCTGTTTTAAATTAAAGCAAAAGGTGTTACAATCTGTTCATGCGCTCACGTTTACTCGTAACAATGATGTGTTTGAAATAAGATTTTAAAAAATAAATTCTCTCGCTGTATTGTAATAGAAAATGCATGTGAATATTTACTTTCCAGTGACGCCAATAAAAAACTTCACGACACAAATGATGATCTTAGGTCTGCCTTAGAAAATACCCGGGCAGCTCACAAGCGCTCTCATTCGGGGGTAAGTTCAGTTTTAAAAAAGACTCAGTTCTCAAACGATTCTCATAATCCATTTCACGTTTTCTCTTTAACATGTTGGGTTGTGTATGTGATTTTGTAGTCATGCAGCTATCTTACTAAGCTTCTAAGTTCATTTTGTCTTTCCTTGGCAAACTAATTTGAATCAATGTCACAGACCAGGTAGCAGTAGAATAATATGACGAACAAACGGAGCTTACAATATGTCTGTGAGATCGTTTAGAGTAATGTTCATAGGGAAGGCAGATGCACAGCAATTTATTGATCAGTGATCAGTTCACTACACATGTAACATAATATCACGCTGAATGTACGGACGGAGTCCTAAATACCCACTATATTGTACAATCTGTTATCACCATACACAATAAAATTTACGTTTACATCAAATCATTCTTTTATCCCGGCAATTGACCTTAATTTATCCTGTTCAAAATAAAGCTGAGTCAATAGCTGTAGTGTGCACGGGTTGGACGCAATGCGCGCCAAGGAAAGTTATTGACCTGTGGAGTGGCGGAATATTAAGGTGTATCTGAAATTCTCAGCAAGCAGACGACAATATACATCCGGGTGCTTTTGAGCCATTTTGACTGGCAAAGGCTTAATCCATAACTTTGTCGGTCACATTCCTGAGAAATTGATTTTTTCCGAAACGAATTGTCAGGAAAGGCAATTTCATAAATAGTTTCTGAAACCTCATTTAGTCATGGCCTTAAGCCATGGTGTCAACGTATTCTTACATGCATCCGCGAAATTTGCTATTTGTTTGCAGTATATTGCGAAGAAGGCGCTAGTGTTTTTAGTAAGTTTTCACTACTGCTTTGCATGAAATGTCTGGCATGTATTAATGTACATATTCTTCACGTAAATTAGCGAATTGCATGGATCATTTAAAACAACTTCAAGGTGATAGAGATTTCATGAGCTTCAAGGATTGCAGTAAGAAGCGTCGGCTACAGTGCCGTTCTGTGGTCAGGTTCTAGCTGTACGGGGCATGCATATTAATTTCCCGCCAAAATATCTGACCCTGTCACTTGGCAACGGTTTCAATCAGTCGCTATGATCCCAGCGTACTGATAGAACCAAGGTTGCTACCACCTTTTAAGGGAATAGAGAATATTTGATCCAAACTTGTGGCGACTCCTTGAAATATCAAGCTCATTGCGTATTTGGTGAACATGACTATTACGTTTAAAGCAAATAAATTTATCCAAGTTACTGCTTTGGCAAGGGCAACATATTTTACCAGATTTGATATAGGGATCAGTCCGTACGAATGGGTACTTCAGTGTTGAATGATACAAATTAACATCGCAGCTAATATGAATGGCCCGTATTGGAAATGCTTTGGGGGAACACTTATTATGAGCAAAAATCTGGGAGAACGCTTGTCTGGGGCAAAGCTCTGGGAGAACACTTATCTGGGGCACAGCACTGGGAGAACACTTATCACGGTTAAAGCTCCAGATCACACAGTGAAGGGTCCTTGTTCATGGATCTTTTACGACAATGAAACCTGTTGCGTTGCACATGGGAACATGCATGGTTGTCCATCCATTAAATGCCGTTAAGCGTAATTGTTTGGAGGGATAAGTTGTAGATTTAGTGTCTAGGTGTTAGCAGCTGTATCAGATGGCAACATTCATACTATTTTGCACCCTTATGTATATTAGCTACACGCACCTGTAAATAAACCTATTCGACTTCCAGTGTCCTGTAGGCACGTACTAGTATTATCAATATCAAGACATTTACATGCATTTTATTATTGTTTACACTGAGTGTGAGCAAGTATCAAGCACCATCGAAGACCTTGGAGCTATCATGTAAATGTGGCTTGAAAAAATGATTTCACTACCAACATTTTTACTGCTCATACACTATTGTTTTGCTTTTGTTTTGTTCTTTGTTTTGTTGTTATTGTTGTTTTTTATTTTTTTGTTTTTGTTTTTTGTTACATTAAAGAGTGAAATGTTAACCAGATGAAGTAAAGATGCAAGATACTTCATTGAGAAAAAATCCTATGTAATGTTTGAAGTTATGTCCGGGACTTTGTATAATATGGTTCCTGCTTCACAGCAAAATTTCAATTGTTCACCCTTTCAATGGTATAAAAGTTTGAAACCGACCATCTACTTTCAGGGCCCAAGGTCAATTTCTCCCGTGTCCGTCCGATCAGCAGGAAGCACTCGGAAAGGTTCCATACTCAGTGAATATATGCTGGACCTAGAAACCAGACCCAGGTCAGTGAATACCTCGATTGTTTTGTAACTACGATCTGATTTATTCCCTAAAATAAAGCACAAATCTTTTTTTAACTGCTTTTAGCTCAGCTGACTTGTCAGTTAGCTGAGCTTATGTTATGACTAGCCATCCGTCGTCCATTGGTACGTCGTCTGTCGCCCGTCGTCCACAATTCACATTTTCGACTTCTCCAAAACCTTCAGCCAGATTCACTTCAAACTTGGTGGGGATATGCCTTTGGTAGGTCTTTACCAAGTTTGTTCAAATGGTCACGCTCCATTGATTTTTTTTTTTGTTTTTTCATGATTTTTCTTGTTCTTTCTTTTGGCAAATCTTAAAAAACCTTCTGCTCCGAAACCGCACACCCAATTGCTTTGATATTGTACAGGGACACTCCCCGGGACTTCTAGTTCTAAATTTGCTCACCAGGTGGCGCTGTGAGTTTTTTCCGATTTTGTTATGATTTTTTGGTGTGTTTTTACTATTTTTGACTTTTTCCCCAGAACAGTGGCTCAGATTAAGCTGAAACTTGGTGCATATGTTTCTTGTGGAAGGGTCAAACAAAATTGTTCACAAGGTGGCACTGCTTTGGATTCCTGATTTTTAACGATTTTTTTCAATTCGGGTACTTATCGGTCAATGCAGCTTTCCTATTGATTTCTATGTAAGTCAATGTGTATTCTAATGCTAATTCACATTTGTGACTTCTTCTCCAAAACCGTCATCCAGATTGACTTCCAACTTGGTGGCAATGTACCATGGGTGGGTTTCTACAAGGTTTGTTCGAATGGTCACGCTCCAGTGATTTTTGGATTTTTGTAATGAATTTTTTCTTCTTTTTTTTGATAAATCTTACAAAATCTTATTCTCCACAACCGGTCCCTCAATTGCTTTAATATTAAATAAGAACAATCCTAGGGACTCCTAGTTCTTAATTTCTTCACCAGGTGGTGCTGCGATTTTTTTCAATTTTTTTAATGAATTTTTGTGTGTTTTTGTTACTTGTGACTTTTTCTCCAGAACTTTCTCTCAGATTAAGCTGAAACTTTGTGGATATGTTTCTTGTGAAAGGGTCAAGCAAAGATATTCTAGGTAACACTGCTGTCGATTCCAGATTTTTAACGAGTTTTTCAATTCGGGTACTTATCGGTCAATGCAGCTTTCCTATTGATTACTATGCAAGTCAATGGGCATTCTAATGCTAATTCACATTTTCGAAGTCTTTTCCAAAAGTCGTCATCCAGATTGACTTCCAACTTGGTGGCAATGTACCTTGGGTGGGTCCCTAACAAGTTTGTTCAAGTGGTCACGCTCCAGTGATTTTTTTTAATTTTTATGATTTTTTCCAAAAATCTTTAAAAAAAGTTTTAAAAGGAAAGTTTAACATGTTGAATGTCTAGGTCAGCTGAGGATGGGCTGTTCACATTGCCCTCTTGTTTGAATAGAATATTTTATCCAGAAGTGACAGCCAAAATAGTGATACTGTCAAAATGATGCACCTTTGGCTGAGGGATGACACACTCGCCTTTTGCCTTGGCCACTTCTGGTTCGATTCTCGGCCGGGTGAGCCAGTGGGAGGAGAGGTTTTACCACTTTGGCTGTGTACGATGGTTTTCGCTGAGTCCATCAGTTTTCTCTGCCAAACGAAAGGGTAGGAAGTATACACGCTTACATATGTGACAAAGAGAGTGACTCGACGCCTATTAATTTTGCGTGGTTTGTGAAAGAAGTCAACACTTGGTTCCATACACAATCCATGTAAAATAAATGAGTCCATACTATATTCATCTAAGAAAATATGTATTTACAAGGGTTTGCTAATTGATGGCCATTTTTGAACGAACGCTCAACGCTGATGATATTCATGAGTAACAACATATTGATATATTCGTATTAGTGCTTGTAAATGTAAGTATGTACGTTTGAGGACCCTGTGTATTGCAAGACACAAGTTGCGTGCTGTTACCACTTAAGACATTTTCAATTCGTTAAAGAAAATAAACATTCAACTGACATTTTTGAGAAGGTAAGGTTGCACAACATCAGATATAAGCTTAAAAACAGGCGCACAAAAAGCCGCAACTAAAAATATATAAATAAGTGACGTACCAGGAACCTGTTCTTCCCATGATACCTCCCGGGGCATACCTTTTCTTTCTAATATATTTGCTCGATTGAAGCAAATGTCACGGACATAGTCCCATAATGTCCTATTACCTTTCACTGGCCGATAACAGTGAAGGTCAAGTCGCTTACTTAACACTTTAAAGGAGTACGAGGGTGGTGTATTCAGCAAAAAAAAAAACCCGGCCAGTATACATATATATATATATATATATATATATATATATATATATATATATATATATATATATATATATATATATATATATATAATCATATCCTATAGGGTTTATTGTGTCACAATGTATTAGCATATTTTTGCTTCACCAGGAATCTTTGTTATGCCTCGCAAACCAGGTCATTGATTTGCAAATTGAATTGATTTAAAGTGAGATCCAAAAAAACTTGTTGAATCTGTCACCTCTGTCGGCCTATTTTCCTGTAAAACAAGAGAAAAGAAGCGCCAACATAATGATATCTATCCTTTGTTAATTACTGGTTGCAAGCGTCTTGTTTGTTGGATATCTTGTACAGAATACATGCATGAAATATGGTGCAAGCGTGCTCTGTGATGAGTATTTGGTAATTATTCAAGATACATGGATGTAATGTACAAATGTAATGTTTTGCATGACGACAGGCCAAGAAGCGCCAACGCCAACCTGGCCCAGGAGCTCAGCAGCACGGAAACACTGTTAGCATCTGGAGACTCCGTCCGTCGATTGCTTCCCTCGCAGGAGAGCGCTGAAGTGGAGAGTTTGCCTGACGACTTTGGTTAGCATTGTGCAAATTGAGCACTTTGGTCTTTGATACGCACCTGCCCTGCTTATGAACCCATTCTCATAATTTATTCTTATCTTTGGTATACATTCAAATGCTTTTACTCATCACTTTCTGGGATTGGACTTTTAAAACGCAAATCCAGGTTTGAAACAAACGCATGTATTTAACCTATGATAAACTTGCAGGATCTATAGATAGCAGCTCAGAGACCTTTCTCAATGAGTGTAGAACATATATCTACGTTCCCAGAAGTCATGTTGCGTTACCAGTAATTGGCATCCCAGGGTTGGATCTATTTTACCAAGTAATAAATTGAAACAACATTTAGAGGTGCAGAAGTATAACCAAAGTACATGACAAGCGCCCAACAGGAACATACCGTACTCATTTTGAAACAAAAGAGTAAATTTTACCACATTAATTTTTTACTGTTTTGGTCACAAATTCATGTACCAATTAAATGTGTAATTCAGCTCTTTAGGTTCAGATCTGTACGACTAATTCTATGGTGCTTTGGAATCTGGCAGGAATTGCACAATCATTTTTTCTGACGTGCTATTCGTTTCAACCCTCTTGGTTCCAATCATGGCTTGACCCTTGACCTTGCTCCCTGCCATGTGGTGCCTCTGGTTGTGTCTGTAGGGCAAGGACAAGACGTCCATAGCTCTGACTCGTTACACTTTGCTTGGCCAACAGACAGCGGTCACTCAACCCTCAGAGACATGCACGAAGTAGACTCCGAGTACGAGCCTAACAGTTTGGAGGACGATATACAGTACACTCCACGCAAGCGCAATCGACGTACTCGTAGAGGTGAACTCGACAGTACAACAGAATCAGAGGTTGGTCATTGTTGTATTTCAGAAAAGAAACCTTTTTTTACTCCTTAATTATGTTAAATGCAACACATGGTTGACTAACCTCGCCGTTGTGAATGCCAACAATGATAAATGTGTGAATAAGAAAAATCAAGGAAAAAACAAAACAAAACAAAAACAAAGAAGAAGAAGAAGAAGAAGAAGAAGAAGAAAAGGAACAGAAGAAGAAGAAGAAGAAGAAGAAGAAGAAGAAGAAGAAGAAGAAGAAGAAGAAGAAGAAGAAGAAGAAGAAGAAGAAGAAGAAGAAGAAGAAGAAGAAGAAGAAGAAGAAGAAGAAGAAGAAGAAGAAGAAGAAGAAGAAGAAGAAGAAGAAGAAGAAGAAGAAGAAGAGGAGATCTCTGGACTTGTTCCCACGATGTTCTTATGAATTTACAACAATCATAAGTAAAAATATATAAAATGGAAAAAAATGTTAAAAAATAAACTAATGAGTTAATGAACCAATAGATAAATAAATAAATAAATATAAAAAAATGTGCAGTTACATGCTAAATGATCATCAGCTATAAAATCAAAGCCGACGATAATCATGTTCTTTTGTAAGAAATTGTAAGACACGTTTTGATACATGATATGTATTTGTATTATATATGTATGTATATATTAAATCGAACGTAGTGAACTTATACGGTAACGCATGTGTGTACAAATAAGCAAAAGCATTTCCTCACTACTTCCCATCACAAGTCAGCCACAATTCCTCCTCATATCGATGCAAGGTACCATGATACGACTTCCGGTTGGAAATGTGAGAGAAAAAAGGCCAACCGGCAAGGCATCACCGTCTGGTGTTTCTGTCACAATTTTGCACAAATTGTGGATCATCTGGTTACTGGTTACATCTTCTACATAAGTGTTTTTTAGTAATAGTTTTATGAATGAACCTTCAAATGTCGAAGATGTTAGTGCTCAATAGTTTTAACACGCGGCCTGCTTATCACATAAACTTGTAGTAGTATGCAGCATGTTTAAACATACAAAATTGCAACAGCAACTCTATTTCATAGCTTCCTGAATCACAGGATGAGATGGAGACAGATTTGAATGGTGATGAGCTTGATGATTGCCGGCCGCAATCATCTTGCAGCCGCTCCTCCAGCAGGGCATCTGGCCACAGTCGCACGTCCAATCACAGTCAAGGATCCCAACGGAAGTCCATACGGCGGCAACTTCCGCCAATCCCTATAGTACGTAATATTGATACAATGCTTCGAGTAAAATTGCATGTTGTTCGTAAATTTATATCTGAACCGCGAAACCACACCAAGAAACCACAGAGTAGCTCACATCAGAGAGGATTCACTTAAAAAAATCAATTTTGATAAGATTTCTAACTCATGTATCTGATGAAAACGCGTCAGTGGGATAACTTTATGTGTATACTTCTGTCAAAATAAAGCTCAAAGCCCTGTAGTGAGAATAACTAGATTAACAATGGTTTATGTCATGAGATGTGAGTGATGTCACAAAACTGCAGCTTTCTTAGAATCAGTTTTTGCCATGACTTTCCAAATTTTGACTGGAGACTCATGTTATCAATAACGGATGGTTTGATTTTCATGAAATAAAATGTTTTGTGGACCGAAGAGTTTACATTAGGGGAGGTCATCTGGACTTTTTTTTTTTCATATTTTGTTTCTGTATGTTTTTATCCGGGCTCTAAACTTTAGGAATTGTTAATCATGTATGCAAAACTCCATTTGTGCCATAAAAACACATACTAACATTATTTTTCATGTAAATATAATCTACACGACTTGAGCAAAATAAATGTATATAGTTTTATGGGTCCAAAAATAAAAGCCAAGACAACATTGAGTTGAAGACCACAAAACTATATTCACATAGCTTTGTTGACGCCATCTTAAGTATATTGATTGTAAGTTTGCTAGATTGGGGCTCAGAAAGGGTTAAATCAACGTCATTAATCACCCAAACATGTATTGCAAGGTTAAGCTTACGAAAGGCAACCGTTGTAAAAATGTTTACCCTTTAACAATAATAATCCTGTGGCTGTCTGCTTTTCTGCCACGGTTCTGTGTGATACAGGTGGGGTAGAGAGGAAAAAAGGGAGACGAACGTGGGGTATGTAAATCAAGAGACATTGAAATTGTTTTGGTGATATTCAGGTCAGTGAATGGCAGAATTGGCTATAACGTTGATAAATTGAGATATATTTAAAGAGTATAGTATGATTGTGTACTTCAAACATATTTCCAGACAAGTACATTAATTATTTGGTCAGCCAGAGGTCGCAAACACTCTTTGCCTTCGGTTAATGTTCAATGATTGAGCATACTGCAGTTGTTAATGTGTTAATGTGCATTGCAGAGACACATCACAGCAGAACCGGAACGCATGTACAAAGTAGTTCTAGCAGGGGATGCCGCAGTCGGCAAATCCAGCTTCATACTTCGTCTGTGCAAGAACAAGTTTGTCCCTAATCTGAACTCCACTCTTGGTGAGCACATTTTTTTCTGACAGTGTATAAACTGTCCAGTCATATTTGCAAATATTTGGTGTTTTTTGTATGCCATTGAAATATGCAATGTCTAGTTTGTTTGAGTAAGATGACGGAAAAAAATAGGAACAAGAAAGATGCAGAGGTGCGGAACCGTCATATAACATTACATGCATGCGCAATACACGAAAACTAGGTCACTGTGACTGCAATGGCATTTTTCGTGAAGTCCATGGCAATAATTATTCTATATGTGAGTGACAATTCATAAATATATTTAATATTATTTCAGAAACAGAAAACAAAAAGGCAAAAAATATTGAAGTGAAGAAGAGCTGTTGTTGAAAAAGGTGTATTTGTATTCGGAGCATCATTTAAAAAATGAATATGGGAATTGTACACTACATTTGGTTTGACACCTATATAAATGTGGTAAACAACCTGTCACTGAGAACAAAGAGAATACCATTCTGTATGTATGTATGTATATATGTATATATGTATGTATGTATGTATGTATGTATGCATGTTTGCGTGCATGCTCGCACGCACGGGCTCACGCACGCACGCACGCACGTACGTATGTATGTATGTATGTATGTATGTATGTATGTATGTATGCATGTGTGTATGTGTGTATGTATACAGTCAAGGATAAATATTCCCGCTTGTAATTGATTTGTCAGCATTTACAAGAAGTCCGGTAACATTTTTCAGTTAGTTTAGTGGATGTGGAGCTGGCGGAATGAAATTTGTTTTCGAAAAACAAAGGATTATGAATATGATACTCTAAAATTAATTCGTTGCTAGTCGAAAAGAAAGTCGTGCTCACGAAAAGTGCTATAATGATTCCAGATTCAAATTTGCCATAAAGATAAAATCACTCTAAGTACCAACATGGCTTATATTTCCTGAGAAAATGGAACGATCTGGGTTGAGCTTTTGCTATGACATCTTTGTGCATTGTACCCAAGTCGCAAGGAAATAATATGTTGACTTAGTTTCTAACATAGCAGTGAAAAGGTTAAGTTTCAGTTTTGACTTATGGAAAATTCCATAACATAAAATTTGAAAAAAAAAATCAATTTACAAATTGACAATAAGACTGAACTTGGTATTCTGGCCATCTTGTTGAATAATTGACCCGGTAAACATAGCTCAGATCCCTTAGAATGGAAGGCGACGTTTGTCGCACTTTTTTGATGCAGCATTTCGACGCATCCTTTTGTCCCAGAGCCAGTAACTATATATGCATGCCAATATGGTGCAGGAGTAAACTCCACGTGTTGGTGGTTAATGCATGAGTCTGCATTTTAATGAAGCATGTTATGTGGCCCTGCCAGCAGAGCAGTTTGCAGCTGTCGTACATACAACCGACATGAAGTTGACTCTTTCTTGGCCAAAATAACGCAAAGGCAATTCTGTTCCGCTTTTTTGTCTGTTAAGACGCCTCTGTTATCTTTGCTTTAGTAGATCATGTGATTCGTGAGCCACTACGAACCATGCAAAATCATTTGCCTGGAGTTGCAGATGAGGATGGAAGTTCTGTTGTAATATTTAATTGCGTTGATTCTCGAGCTGTCTTCAATATAATATAGGAAAAATAGATCCAGCTTTCAAAATCGTCCTCTTTGTTAATCAGATGACCATTGACGACCTCTTATCTACTTTATTTTATCTTACTTGCATAAATATATCTTGTCTGATCTTAAGCATAAAGGTGCTTTTGTTGTACTGCCAGGTGTGGATTTCCAGACCAAGACCATAGAGGTGGACGGTCGAGTGATAGCGTTGCAGTTGTGGGACACCGCTGGTCAAGAAAGGCAAGCTTCCTACCTTTATTTCAACAATATTTAAATCTAATACTTGCCAATACGTTACCTCACATTACGTGTCAGCGCAAGACTGCTTAGTGACATATGAATTGATTTTACAATGCATTCGTTTACTTTGCTAGGTGTGCCGTGCGTATTTTATTTGAAAATGATAAAAACGTTTACGCACAAGATAACTCTTGTTGCGCATCTTCATATGTTTATATCAGTTCATAAACATTGGTTTGTGGCCGTGTCGTACCGTGCCGTGCCATGCTGAAAACAGACGCGTTTTGAAAATATTGCCTAGTTCCTATTTGACAAAAACAGCAAGAACATACCCTTGTGGACGTCGATATCAAAAACTTATTAAAACTCCTTTTGGAAGCCATTTTTGTATTCCAAGCATCAGCGAAGCAACATGTTAAAAATTGCGAAACGCCTGATAGGCAGATGGAGCATTTTGCTATTCTAAATTGTCATCATTGTGTCAAACATAGGACATCAATGTAATATATACACCCACGTGTTTTGTGGATGGACATACTCTCTATTACCAGTTGATTGTCAACAAAGAGGCTAAAAAAGCATGGTCATCTTCAAATGAAAAGAAAAAAAACACATCATAAATTTGATAAAAGTAACGAATATAGTTTTGGATAAAGGGCAGCCTGTATAGACTCTGTAAATAGAATGCAGAGTTTAAACGAATATGAATCAAGTATAAAAAGTTAAACGTTAAGATGGGTTTTCTTTTGCAGGTTTCGAAGCATAGCCAAATCGTACTTTCGCAGAGCAGATGGCGTTTTATTACTGTATGATTGCACATATGAAAGGTCATTCCTCAATGTTAGAGAATGGGCGGAAGTGGTTGAGGTATGCATACTTTCATTATGTTTGCCGTTGCAATCATGAATCACGCATAACTATGTATACATATATCAATGCTAATTTGAAAGTAAAAATCGAAAAAAAAAAAATAATAGAAAACTGACAATATTATAAACATTTAAGGCAATTTTCAAACCTAGGATGACTACTTCAGTTACATGACGTGTCATAAAAATTAGCTGCTATATATATTTTTTTTACTATAGACTATCTTTTTCTATATGTAGGATGGTTCAAAGAAAAATATAGCCATGATGTTGGTTGGAAACAAGACTGACTTAAGGGAACAATTAGAAGAAGAAGGATCATCAAAAAGACTGGTCCGTAGAGAGGAAGGCCAGAGACTGGCAAAGGCAAGTGTTTACCTGGGGTGCATTGCTAAATATGTCAACAGTACTCGCACGACGCAACATTATTGAATATACATAATAAAACAAACAGTTGGGCATGGGGGTGAGGGGGTTACTTTCCTTTTAAAGGTGACCTTTACCTACTTCCCGAGGTTGCCATGACAGTTGGCTGATAATTCGAGAACTGTTTTGTCACAGGCCTTTGAAATTGGGCATGATGATGATTCTCCTTAAGAACTAGGTTGAAATTGCGTTTGCGGGACCCTGACTTAATCCTCAGGGTCACACATTCATGTATGTGAATTTCATTTCAGGATGTTAACTTGACAAATATATAAGCTAGGACAGTGGCATGATGATGGACCCCTATGAGGGTCAGCATGAGACTTCACACGGGTGACCTTGGCCTAATTTCCAAGCTAACATGGCTGTTTTTAGCAAATCCAGTATTTACATGATATTAAGTGATCAAAGATAAGAATATATTTTAGCATAAGCATCATTGCGATACTAACATTAGTGCACGTATGTTAGCATTACCAGCATGGTCTTTCCATAGACATGTACTTCATTGATGTCCAGGTAGTTAAGCATGTATCACTACATCAGCTGAGCACAGGATTGTCGTAGTCATCTCCTTTTTTAAAAATACGGATTCGATAATAATATCGAAATAGTATAATTACCAGTCAATGTGGATTTGCACAAGGGCACACGGAAATTTTTACTTTTTACTCCTTTTTTTTTAAATGACGTTCTTTCTTTACCCTGACACATACCAAGGTAAATACTTTAGATGTAATATAAGCGTTCAGAGATTTAGGTCTTCAATAAAAAAATTGGGTATATTTCGTAGTGAGACACGTAATTGGTCCAATCATTGATGACTCGTGTGATGGGTTGTCCACCTTCAGTCTCACTACATTTTCTCAATCGGAACACTGCCGTGTTTCACTTTCACCAGTCTCAGATTAAAATGACATTGTGTTTTTCATAACCTTGACAACGTCAAATCATGACTCTTACATTCGATCAATTATGTACCAAAATATAACAGCTGCTAATTTGGAATAAGATGAGCCAAAACAATGATATATAATTTCTGCAACACATCAAAGGTGATTTGGAAGGGAATTCTTTGAAGAACGTTCTGCACATAGATGTTCCACATGATCATGAAGAAAATATAGCGACATCTATCATGAAGCACTCTCCGTATTTTAGCGATCTAGACCAACCTTTAGATTAAAAAAAATAATATTTCAATTTTAAGTGCAAACATCGACTCAACTGACGCTAAATTTGATGAACTTATAGTTTGAGTAGAAATATTGCGGGAGAAAGATTTTGAGTTCAGTGCCATATGTCTGCAAGAATGTCATCTATCAATGGATTGTGATATGTCACTGCTACAAATTGGAGGTTATAACTGCCAAATGCAAAGTAAAATTTGTAGTAATAAGGGTGGTTTAGTTATCGATATGAAAGAGCAATACAAAACCAAAATAAAAAGTGATCTTTATGAAAATCCTCAGGTATGGGAAGACCACTTTATTGATGTGTCTGGGAATGGTTTGAGTGGTTATATATATATGTATATATATATATATGCCTCCCAGAAATTCAAACGAAAGCTTGAGAGAATTTAATGAAGCTATGACAAATATTTTAACTATTCTTAAAAGATCGAACTAATAAGGTGCTTATAGGTGGTGAGTTTAATGTTAACTTACTGAAACTGCATGAGAAAAAAAAACGCTTTCAATGAATTGTTTGAAACTATGATCTCAAAAAGCTTTATCCTACAGATAAAATTACCAACACGTTTCTCAAATAAAACGGGAGCATTTAATATTTTTTCTGTAAAATAAGCGAGACTGTGCTTCACAGTACCTCAGGAATACCGGTGGACAAGTTCTCTGATCATCAACCATATTTTACTTATCTAGATGTCAAGTATACAGATAGGCTCCGTACATATATTAAGTGTTGTCACACTTCTCCGGAAGCTATAATGCATGCACGCACATTTCTCCAATCATTAAGGAAGGATGGTAAGCCAAGATGGTAATCCAGATGCAAATTATCATATCATACATTGTACTGTTGAAAAAGTTATACATACATGTATGCCCAGTAAAACAGTAATATTTAACAAATACAAAATTACAAAAAACATAACTGGATTGCACAAGGTATTTTAATATCCTTAAAGTGCAGATATAATCAGTACAAACGTTTAAGAAGTGCAAAACCTAGCACAGAAGAATACGAAACTATTAAGAGAAATCTTACCACATACAATGGTATACTCAAGAAAAATATACGAGTTGAAATAAAGCGTTATTTTGACTTCATCTTAAATATATACCAAAAAGCCTGTGCACCTATTAATGACATACTAAACAGAAACAGAAAGAAAAAGTCCTTTCCTGAATATTTTCTCACAGATGACCAGCTAGTTGATGACAAAATAGTCATAGCAAATAGTTTTAATATGTTTTTCACAAACATGGGTGCAGACCTTGCCAAGAAAATCGCAAAACCAACTGGCCTTACTTTTGATATCATTTAATTTAGAATCGAAAAAGAATAGAAGAAAGTTTTGAGTTTATATCTGTAACATAGGAGCTGGTAGAAAAGGTCAAAGATACATTGAAACCTCACACCAGCCAAGGTCATGATGGTATCTCAACTACGCTTCTCAAAGAACTAAAAGAAGCTCTGCTTATGCCCATCACTACAGTTTTAAACCAAAGTTTAAAAACTGACATCTTTCCGCAAAAATGAAAATAGCAAGAATAATTCCGCTGTACAAAAAGGATGATAACACAATTTTTCAAACTACCGTCCTGTATCAATACTACCAGCAATTTCACAATGATTAAAAACGGTTATGTTTAAACAACCATTTCAGTACTTCCATGATTTTAAGCTTTTACATTAGGGCGATATGGATTCAGACAAAGCCATGCAACTGAATTGGCTGCAGTAGACCTAGTGAATAATATTATGAAAAATATGGTTGATGGGAAAACTTCTATAAGCATTTTTCTTAATTTTTCAAAAGCGTTTGATACGCCCAATCACAGAATACTTTTGCACAAACTGAAATACTACGGGACCAATGGCTTATCCATAAATCTTATTAAGAGTTACTTATCAAACCGCGAAAAGTACGTTGACTTTGGTGGCACACACTCTGACTAAACTCCCAGTTACAACTGGAGTACCCCAGGGCTCCATATTGGGTCCTTTTCTTTTCATTTTTTTATATCAGTGATATCTCAAATGCTCGCAATTTCTGTATTTTTACTCAATGTGCAGATGACACCACACTCTCTACCAGTCTTTTACATGGTGACAATAATATCCACATAATCAATAGAAAACTTCAAAATATTAATTGTTGATGCAAGTAAATGAGCCTAAAATGTTGAAAACTCCAGGTTTGGTTTAAACATATTTTTCATGAAATACAATTGGCGAACAGGCTCACAAGCCTATATTAAAGCCTCTTGTACAATTATGACAATGCAACATTGAAATGGCGAACACTATTACACAGATAGACAGACAGACGTACACAACTTCTTCAAATTAAGAAATAGCAGATGAAAGTATTGAATGGGTGTGTGAGCTTATACACATATTAACTGTCTTTAAAAAATGTGAAAAATGTAATTACTGGCCAAAAATGAACCTTTTTAATATTTTGAACTTCCAGAATTCAATATGTACTCATGTAGAGCTTGGAAAATATTTTCGTTCCTATGCTTTGTAAATCCTTTAACACTACTTGCAAAAAGTAAAGTTCTTAAGTTGCAATCTCCAAGGGCTATTGTATTTGTTTGTAGATCTTTTCGAAGCGAATTATATATGCATTACACTGAAAGAAAAAGTGATATCTATTTTTATATACCTGTACCACATGAACATAAAGGGGAGTCTACAACACCCGTTCAAAAGAGGTCACTAATCAGCTGGCTGCAGCCCATCCTCATTCTGGCATGAATAACTGCAGTTTTCCTTTCACCAATATAATAAAGATCGTTATACTAAGGTTTGGTTTTATTTAGCTCCCTCTTAAAATCGTCCAGATGATCAATATTTCTAACAATCCTAGGTAGCGAATTCCATGCACGAATGGCAGAGGGAAGAAAGGAGTTGTAGAAAGTGTTTCGTTTGGTCTCTATGGCCCGTACTTGGTTAGTTCTGAACGAGACTATTTCAGGTAATAATTTGTAAAGATATCCAGGAGCAAGTCCATTAGTAATTTTGAACAACAGTTCTAATTTTTGCGTTGTGGCAATCCCCCCCCCCCAACCTGTCTGAATATAGGTCTGTTCAGTACTTGTTTGGCCGGGCGCCCGAGTCACTACCTGGGCTGCAACCAGTTGACTAGTTTCCAGTCGATATTTGTCATGTTGAGTGCATCCATCCCAGACCACGCTTGCATATTAAAAAAAAATCCAGGTTCATGATCTTCCATCAACTGGCGAAGAGGCAAACATACCTGAAATCAAAGTGAATAACATAGAAATTAAGCATGTAGACAACTATAGCTTTTAGGGATAGTATTAGATGAAAAACTAACATGGAGAGATCATATCACAAAGACAGCCACACAAATATTACGAGTAGTTGGTATCTTAAACAAACTTAAATATTATCTCCCTCCAAATGTCAAAATCACAATATATATAATTCACTTAATTTACTACAAATTAATTATGGTATACTCACCTGCTGTGGTTTTAAACACACTCAAATTGGAAAGCTGCCGAAAAGAGCTGCTAGATGCATTACTTGTAGTAAATCTAACTCTCATAGTGAACCCTTATTAAAAGAAATTAAATTACTCAAAGTGAATGATATTTTCACACTAAACAGATTAAAACACTATTACAAGTTTGCACATGGCCATCTATCTGACAGATTTTTAGCACTTCTCTTCACTGGGAGCACTGATATACATAATTACAACGCATAAAAAAACTGTTCGCAAATCGAGCAAGATGCACAATTGCTCAGCAGAGTCTTAGTTTTGACATTCCGAAACTTATAGCACTGATCAGATGATCTCTGAAAAAAATCAAACGCACAGTCTGCAAGGTTTTTTCAAAATATATAAAATCTCACTTTCTAAACAGCTATGAATATACCTGTTCTATACAAAACTGTTATATATGTAAAGAAGATTGATGTGAAGTATGATGATATGATAATGTGGTTGTTAAGTAGATATGAGATCGACATAGCAATATCATCTTGGTTTACGTAATGTAATGAAACTGTACTTTATTATTTTGTAAAGGCTATAGATAATATACTGTGTAACTCACCAAGATGGCCCATGCGATTACAACATTACTGCAATGTTTCAGCATGGCTGTCCTTGACCTGTTTGGTTTACATATATCGATTGTGTGCAATTCTGTATATTCATATGGTCAAAATAAATCTGAATCTGAATCTGAATCTTTGCCATTTTGCGCGGTGTTTGGAAGTTCTTTAAGCTTTCATTTGTTGTTGTTGTTCCAGGAGTTCAATAGCTTATTCATAGAGACAAGTGCCAAAGATGGGAGCAATATAATGGAGGCAGTCATTGAAATGGCAAGGTATGGCGCAACGTCATCTATTTTTACTTTTTTTTTTTTTTTGCCAATCCAATTAATTTTTATGTGTAAGTCTTAACTTCTGTACATACTTAATCTCAATTACACATCATGGTGATATTCTATGAATATAGTTACATGTGAAATTAGCGGCAGTTAACCGTTATTTTGTATTAATATACTTTTATTCTATAACCATTACTTCACGATTGTGAACATAGGTGGTCACGTGTATTTTGCTCCTAAAACTGGCATACATAATAGCAATCCGTACATCATGAAAAAAAGAATGGTACGTATGTTTACCTTAAACAGTTTTAGTTCCTGTGTGCGAGCGAATCATAAATATTATGTCAGATAACTTATATATTTCTGGTGTTACTTTGTGACATGATTAAAAAATAACACGAACTATTTTGCTGTCCAGGCTTTTGAGAACTAACGAAGACCTCGAGGTTCAGAATGTGGGAATGCAACTGCAGGAGCTGAAGACAGCCGAGTCCAAAAAGAGCTGCTGCAAATGAACCCGAAACAAATAAACAAAAACCAAACAAAGTGCAAAGATGCGTTCTGCACAAACTGTGATGTTTTGTACATAATTGTTAAATGGCAAAGATCTGATGGTAATGGCATCGAACCAACTATATCTCCATTATGATTTCTAATAATTTATTGACGGTGAGAGCAAACTGTGCGTACTTCAGAAAAGTGACGTTATTCACCAGTGAGTCACAGATGTATTAATATGGAAATTGTTCATGGAGTGTTGTTGAGATCGGGAGTCTGTGTGTCACGAGCGATTGTGTTTAAAATTGATTTCAGCAACAATGGATGGCTCGGCCATAGAAATGATGACACCTGTTGCAGGCTGGAAACATTAGATTCCCTTGCATATAACCTCCAGTGTTTACCGCTGCTAGCCAAACAGTGCCTCAAAGGATTTACCGGAGGAAATATGCAACGCATCTATATGACGCTGACGCGCGCCCAGAACGTATTAAAACTTACATCGAAAAGCGAAATGCCTGAAAAGGTTGGTGCAATGTGAAATTGCATCGCGTAAATGGATCTGATATGACTTTTACATTCCAGCACATGCGTTTTCCAGAGTTGTGAAACTTTGAAGGATGTTATTGTAAATCTGTGGGTTGTCTTGAAAGCAGATATGCGTAGATTGCTTTTGAAAGATACATAACGATTTAGTCATGCACCATCATTCCAACTGTGATTTTGTGGACGACAGGCCTGTGTGATGTACATCTGCTCTTGCGCCCAGAACTTGAAGTCATCGTGTTGCTTTACATGATGTTCGCGGTGACCGTCACGATTGTTGCGAGAACATGGTCAAAGTGACTGTGAGAATTGTGGTCAATATTCACATATAATGTAATCATAATTCATATCAAGTTTAAGGCAGCGGGGTTTTTTCTTTAATTTACACAGACGTTTGGTAATCATGGATCGGAGGCATTCCCCGGTGGAAGACTCTGCATCCAGTCTCATCTTTGTGAATCGTCCATTGTCCTGTACCTCAGCATCCGAAAGGCGGCAAGACATTATAACTGCTACATACACGTTTATCATGTCAGTCTTACATGGGAGTATCATTTTGCTAGCTGTAAATATGTGCGGCTAATGCTAATTTATAATGAGTACATGTCTGTATTTAGTAAGTTCAATTTACAGAATCTACAGATGTTTTTGCATATAAATTACTGTTTCTAAAGCTCCAGGTACATAAAACAATTGTTGCTACTGCAACTTACGAATAAATATAAACTGAAAGAGAAAGTGGTATAATTAACCACATGTGGGCCTCCAGATGTATATACATTTGTGAAAATCAGAGGAGTGTCAGGAGTTAACTACAAGCGTAAAGACGAACATAGGAAAAAGTTCGAATCTGTGGCCGTTCGCGATGGGTCAAAGGTCAAACTAAAAGAAGATTAAGGGCAGTCTTTGGGCTGAGACTGCAAGTGTATAGACTGCTAGATGAACTTCTAATTTGATAGAAATTGCCTGCAGAATATCCTCTCACTAAATGGCCAATTGTCAAAGTTCGTTTGTAACTGTGGCTGAAATTTAGCGGTAAGATATTAAACCGACAGTGTAGACCGATTGTCTACCGAGCTAACACGGTAGTGCATTTTGTTGGTTTCTTGCAGGCTTTGAATTCCAAACGACACGTTTTTCTTTCTGTTGTTGCGTTTTGTAAATAATTTACAATTCGCAGCAACACATGCGCTTATGAGTGTTGCGACACCAAGTGTCAGAAAGTGAAATCGGGCCTGGTCAGGGTGGAAAGAGATGTCATATATGCATTGAACATTTTGCTGTTTCGCAGAATCTGTCAACGGAAGTGATGTAGAATGAGAGGTGTACAAATTGCCTGCGTAGCTTCTTTATTGAATATGTGATTTTCATCAGTCATGATGCCTATATACACCAAAAACAGGAAAGATTAGATCCTTTAATGATAGTGCAATTGAATCACTTCAATGATACATGTAACCACAAAGTACAAGCAGTGAAACAAAGATGGCACAGAGTAGAAATATGTATATATGTATTCCTGTATCTGCGTGACGCCTTCTGGTGTTTCAGTATGGTCAACTTCATGGCAGTAAACTGTACTGTTGGCAAAGTAAGGTTAAACTCGTATGGAGCCTGCCCCAGGTCTGTTCCCAGCGGCCTGTACTGACATATGACATAGGTTTACTTGTGTGTTACATTCTAATTCAAAATGGCTTGTTATCAAACACAAAAGTTTTTTATGTGGACATTAGCGCCACGTGTTGAACATATGTCCTCTGCATGTTTATTAGTGTGGACGATCAGATAGGAATTATCGGTCGAGTCTTGAAGAAAAGATACGTCTTTCGATTTTGGGAGGAATGAATGTTGGCAAAAGCGGGAGCATTTCAGGTTGGATTGAAAAGTTGTCGGTGAAAAGGGAAACAACTCATGTAAGAACGTGTAATTTTTTCTCAATTTTAACACTGATTATTTTTTCGGTTGTCCAAATCTTTCATTTAATTGGTACGTTATCATAAACATAATAGCTCTTACAGACAGTTCTTTGAAAGGTAACATGCATCTGTATTCACATTGGTGAACAGGGTTTGAATATTGGACCAGCAAAATGCCAATAATTGATCAAAATGCTATTGTTGCTTTTTATTGGCTGTAGAAAAAATGACAATGTTGCAATGGCTGAATCCAGGATAATATTGAACTATTATCAACGTTGTTACTTAATGTTATGTACTCAGTGAAGGTCCATGTAATCATACATTTGTAAACTATGATCGAAATGTGGAACTTATATGCGACACGAATAGTTTTGAAAAACAAGGTATTAATTTGTCCCTGTGAGGAAAAGAATTTCAGTTGATGCTGCGAAAGACTGGAAAATTACTGACAGAGAGAAAATGCTGTGATGACCTAGTCAGTTTTATTTAAGATGGTTTATCTATTTTTGTATTGTGTATACTGCTTGATAAAGTTGAGAATGTGAAACTCATGTATATAACAGATGAACTCGTACCAGTCCTTTGAAAGGACTCCAGTTGTACGATTTAAGCCTGGTTACGTTTAAGACATAAAGTAAATAAAACTTCCTTACCCCAACTGAATAGATGGAATGCATTTAATGATCTGAAAATTGCATTTTTATATCTAATTCAGTGTAAAATTTTTAGACGATGTACCGATCTTTCATCTGAAAGTAAACATTAAAAGGTCAGACTTTATGGTTTTGAATTTCTAGATCTGCATTTGCGTATAAATATATATACACAACAGGGACTCTGGACCTTCGATTAGGATTGGGGTGCATTTCCTTTCAGTAAGTCATATGGTGATATTAGACCGTTCAACCACGGTCAAAAGAATATATGTTAGACAAGGATAAGCTACCTTCAATACAGATTTTGTGGTCATTTTCAACTCATTCGTTAACACGGTATGGTATGAGTTGCTGCTAAGCGGACCTTGCTCCCTGTGTTTCCAACCTACGGATGTTGGTCTGCTTCATGCAGTGGTATTAGGTGTTGGATTTAGAGGATTCAAACATCGTATAATTTATCAATAAAATGGATACTGAAAATATAAACATACTTTTTTATTCTTTGATTGAATGTAATAATTAACTTTGAGTAAAGTTAGGTCAAAGTATACCTACGTATCTACCTACCTACCTACCTACCCACCTGCATAAATACATTTTCAAGGTCAAAGTATATATATCTATATATATGTATATATAGTGTGTGTGTGTGTATGTGTATGTATGTATTATGCATACATACAAGTTCAACAATCATAGAAATACCTTCTAGCCCCCATTAACGTATTTACAGGATTAGCTTTGCGCAAATCTTTGTCACACAGGACAAAATATACTTTTTTTGTAACTAGTGAAATATATTTATGACGGAAGTGAAAATTGTCAGATTTGCCCTTCTGTTGCGTAGCTTCGTGAGATCATGCCTGTAAATGCAACAGCTAAGAAGATCTTGGTTTGCGGTTTCTCCATTACCTGGCAAGTCTTCTTGTTGCATGACTAGCCGCGCAGATAAAAATCATTGACTTGAGCCAAGGCATACCAGCAAACTTGAAATGAAAGGTCAATTTGTGAAGAATTTGAACAAGTTCTCTTCGTATTAAACTTCGAAAATATACGGAAATATTACCAGAGACTGCTATAAAATGAGTCAATATAACCGTCATATGGCTATTGCTATATGCAAATCCAGTACATGGCAGATTTGGTGGTCGATATTGTGTTTGTAAATTTGTCTTTTCCACATAAACTTGGCCTTTGTCGGAGACTCGTCGAGAAGTAAAAATCTGCTGGTCTAAGTGACTATATTTGTGTGCTATATAAATGAGATATTTTTACCACTGTCATTTATGAATAACATAAAAGTATAGAACCATATCTTTTACATGGATTGCGAAGCAGGCCAAGCCTATATTAATCACTCTCCATGGCACAGATCGTGGCGTATACTTCCTACCCACATGTTTGGTGGAGGAAACCGAAGGACTCGGAGAAAACCACCGTGCACATTCAGGGTGGTAGGAACTCTTTCCACATCGAACCCGGGCCGCAGAGGTGGAAGGCGAGCGTGTTGCAGCTCGGCCAACCGTGCATACTTGAATTTGCTCTATATTTTTGTGTTCCCTGAAAGGTTTATTTCATGTCCAGTCTACTAAGGGAATATAATGTGCTGTTACAGCATGCTGCTATTTTTTATTTGATTTTAAATACGTGTTATGAAAACGATTTGACGACCGGGCCAGGCCCGACATGAAGTCTTCTCTTTACACACACACACACACACACTGGACAACAGGGCAGGCCCGACATGAAGTCTTCTCTTTACACACTCACACAAACAAACAAACAAAAATGAAAAACCCTTCTATTTTTGATACGGGTTCATCGTAAACCAGCAACACTGTAGCAACATTCCCATCGTTCCTTTTTTGTCTGCATAAGGACGAATGACATTATCCTAATAGTGGCACGTGGACATAACAACAATCCACAACGAGCTGACTTTGCTGGCGATAATTTTCTTTTTAGAACCAAGCATGTCAAATTATAATCCTTTCCCGCTCAAACCGCCCCTCTGCTTCAATGTTAAAAGAAAAAAAATAGTGCACCCTTGCAACTTGTGACCTTTTTCTTTCAGGTGGCGCTGGAACTGACGAATGCCTCTCCAGGCCCTTGTCATGTTGACTCAATCAATTATATCCATATCACGCATGTGATTGAAACTGGGACAGCAATCGGTGGCCTATCCAGCGTATAGGGCCCTCATCCTGTCTACCCGACCCATCCCAAGTCGCTCAATAAATGTGTTTGCTAACTGGTGTCTAATTATGTTTGCTGACTGGGGCCTACCGGGCTCATAATATATGATTGTTCGACTAATCAATAAAAAAGAAGAAAAAATAAAAAAAACACACAAAAAACAAAACAAAACAAAACAAAACAAAACAATACAAACAAACAAAGCAAAAAAAAAAAAAAAAAACAACAACAACAAAAAAAATAATAAATAAGAATAAAAATAAAACAAACAAAAAGAAAAAAAAAACATAAAACCACTTATATTTTGCAGTCAAAATGGGATCAAAAGACTAACTGGGAATCAAGCCTACAACAAGTCTGAATGATGAAAACGGTCTGAGATCGGACCGGCGCAGTCAACTAATCATGATGCAGTACAATGACAAAGTCAAAAAGCAAATATCTTCCGGACATAAATGCAATTCACCTTGCAACAGATATATATATATATATATATATATATATATATATATATATATATATATATATATATATATATATATATATATATATATATATATATATATATACAAAGCTGGCAAATAAGTTCACAATTTTTGTCGAAGTAGAAAGTAAAACCCATGTATTTTTCAAACCATGGGCAAAATCCAATCACAGAAATACAGAGCATATACAACTAGATTGGCGCGTCAAGTTAGCTATGGTTTTCATGAAATATCAAATAAGGTACTAATAGTTCAAAATTCTCCTATAATGTATACATTTCTGCGAAGTAAACTACACAATCACATGATACCATTTTTCTTTTTGTTACTTCTCTTATGTCTACACAATTGGACAAAGGAAGCGTTTTACTTTTTATCGAAAAGTGTTTTGAACTTGGTTTTAAGGTGTAGTTTTAAAAAGATTGAAAAACAATCTGCTGATACCGATTCACAAAAGCGCGTCTTATTTTATTCTGGGTTTGGTTTCATGACCGAACTGAATAACGTGTAAAGTTAATAGTATAAGGACACTTCAGGCAAGCAAGAAGACTTAGTTTTCGGGGCCGAATATTGGGCGAAAACTCAATAACCTATTTCAAAAACACCCACTTTAGAATTTGTGATTTATATTTTGCACGGCGACCACCACAAACCAGACGTTTTTACGAGCAAAAACCGTGCAAGTTGAATCGAAAAGAAGCTGGGCATATTTTTGGAAAATCGGGCATCTGCGACCAAGCTCATTTTTTTCTTCACTCTAGAAACGTTGCCCATTGATTTAGCACAGCACGCTGACCGCAGTGTTTCTACTTTATAGGAAGTAGTTCAAGTTCAAATGCTTTTGTATGTGTACCAAAAATAACGCTTCCGTGGTCAAAAAAGTCGACTGTCTCTTGTGAACACAGAGTTTCACTGGTGCACGCACCGTGAGGTTAGTTTATTTTATAATTTATTCCAGTATGATTACACTTTCACGAAATATATTAAAGAGCGCTGCCAGGTAAAGAGTTTTCTTTGGTGCTTCATGTGTGGGCCTAAAAGATATTTGGTACAAGCAGTGCTGTCCAGCTGAAAATATCTGCAGCAAAATTTTCTTCCCTTGTAGCATTTTTGCCACTTCTTTACAAAAGAAACACTTATTTTTGAGAAAATCTGTAGCAATTTTAGAGAGCTTTGTAGCAAAATTTTGCTACAATGCTCCAGTTGGACAGCCCTGACAAGACCCATTTCGAATACTAGGGCATGTAAGATATATTAATGTGCACGGTGGCAGTACCTATATCCGATGTCACGTGACATTTTTACCAATGAATGAGAGTGGATTTCTTTATAACCCCAGGTGTCTACCTCAACAGGGGGAATGGGGGGGGGGGGGAGGCAACCCGTGACATTCCCCATTGTATTTTCTTTCAACATAACATGAATAAACCAACTGCCACCCCATTTGGCGAAGTATCGTTTCAAGGAATTGAATTGATAACCGTTGTCCGTTAGCAAGCTCAAAAATTAAAAATACAAATATAACACTTTATCTACAGTTGGAGGTGTATCCATAAACATAAGCATCTTTTCCGCATGTCGGTCCAACTTAAATAAAACAAAAAGTAGGCCTATATATTAGACCTATATGAATACACAAACGGTAACGTTTAATTAGCAGGCAAAATATCAGATGTAAATAAACCAACAGGTGTTTTATGTGGGCAAAGACAATAGTTGGGTCCTTACCAAGTTGGGTCCTCAGGTCAAACGTCTTAAATGCGTTTCGTTGTCAATGTTTTAGAAATAGTAATTAGAGTTACCTTTAATCTGGACCATCTCCCAACACCACCACCGCAAAACTTTGGCAAAAGACTTTGGCGCGAAGAATTAGGTCTAGTCAAATTCATGCACGTCCACTCCACCCCGCCCACATTTACCAAACCCTGGGCATGTCATACGAAATGGAGCTGGAAAGGTGACGTGACATATGTTGGCCAAAATTCGATAAAAAGCAAAACAGTTGACAGGAAAACGCATTAGATTCGAGAAAAAACGGCAACAACAACATCTGCATGGCATTTAGTAGGCCTACTTGATTCTGCTGACCTGACCACGGGAAACGCAGCCCGTATAACCTATGTGTTACTTCGGTTCGCAAGTCAGTCCAAGTAGACATAGGCCTACGCTCAGCCTCTCACGCCATGACTGTGTCAAAACAACGGTGAATGTTATTGTTAATTACTTTGTGGCTGCATGATTCAGGCCCTATAATTGCCACGTAATGAATTTTCAGCACGATGTTTGTATTCCTGTTTGCATCAAAACAATTTTCGCATGAGAAACTCTGGAAACATGCAGTTCGATGCGGTACACATGTACATCAATGTCTGGCTGTCCAATTCATTGTATGACGTGAACTCGAACCCCCAGAAAATTGTGTGAATGAATGTATAGGCCTGTGTAGTTTTCGCGAAAACAGCTGACCGGATACACTT